>JAWPHD010002820.1:0-239757 GCA_037043455.1 Cyrtodaria siliqua | reverse complement strand
AAATAAACGTTTAAGTTATTTATAAATTTCAGAAATGTTTAGACTGAGACATGTTTTATTATGGTTTTTTGCTAAATCAGCTTGACACAAAATAGAGCAAATCAATTTCTACTAAAAGTTTGTGAAAAAACAGAACACAAAAGAATGCGCGTCAAAACAAACTTAATAATGTCAGTCTATTTTCAGAAAAAAACGAACTATATTTTCATGGAATTGGTGGTTATATGAACACGAAAATATTGTCAATTCAAGGAATCGTTATTAAACTAACACCTAAAAGGCAAAAAAATATCAAGGTAATATAAACTATGTTTAGAGTACAACGAATGTTATTTGGTATGCAGGACGACCAAAACAACCAACAACATGTAATTATGTTTGTCCACAAACGGGGTGGAGCCAAAATGTAGGACATGCACATATTTAAATGTAAGTGTTCAAGGCCTGATATCACGCATACATGTATTTTAAACGATTATCTGAACAAGGGAAATGGGTCGCAACATTGGTCTGTTATTCTGACATTGTTCAGAAAAAAAATGTTAAGTAAACAAGAATAAACAAGTAAACAAGAATATGGTCATAAAGTGAACATGTTTAAGGGTGAATGGTCAACCATGTTTGAACAATTCATATTTCCAGAGGGTTTAAATAAAGCTGACATATACAATTGTGATATATGTTTAGGGTGAAGCAAAATGTAGTCTATCTTCACAGCTTGCTGCAAAACAAGCGCAAGTCACCATGATCGTCGTTGACGCCATATTGTTTTGTGAAGTGTTTTTTTTGGGTGGGGTGGGGGGTGGGGAGTGGGGGTGCTATTTTTCGGACATGTTTTAAGTGATATCATGGTTGAATAATGCAATGACTAAATGCTTTATAGACCAGAAAAGAAAGGATATCGTGAGATCAATTATTTACCTTTTCCTTAATATAGGGTAAACAAGATGAACTCTATCAGAACCCATATTTATACTTTATATACAAAATGACTGTCTTTCGTGTATAATATTGAGTCAATGATTATTTTTTTAATCTTTTTAATGACAGAACAAAATAAATTTAATATTCATACGCCAAACTATATCCCCTTAGACATTACGTTGTCCGAGTATTAACTTTCATACCACATACAACCTCTTCTCCAAGAAACGAAATCGGGGTTGGCTGGGGTATGAAATAAAACCTTAATTTAGGCTTAAAAAGTTTGCATATTGTAAAATTAAAATATTTAATAGGTAATTTGAGTAAAAAATGTTTTTAAACATATTTTATTGTTCAAATATTCGTTACACAAAATGTACTAATATAAGCTTTCCCATTGCTTAATGGACTTAAGGCGGGGCCACGTAATAAATGATCGTATTTTTGTAAATTTGTAAAAGCAACATTATTCCACTCATTTATGTAAATTAAATTAAATTCTAATACACCCGCACTATATAGCCTAGTTCAAATATCTCCTTATATTCAACTATATATCACTATAACGTTTGCAATGTTAAGAGAATAAGCAGGGCAATACGAAAGATATCAGAGTAAGCAAAGCAATGTGAAATATTTGAGATGTGTGCGTTATTTTCACATTTTAGGGGTATTAAAATAGAAATAGAACATCGTTTACGGTGAATTATCGTGTAATATATCACGGTTTGTCGTTCAATTGTAAGCAATAATTTTACTCGCCTTCTGGCTCGTGAAATTATTGTTTACAATTGAACTCCACCCGTGATATATTACACGATAATTCACCGTAAATGATGTTCTATTTCTTCAGTAACTGAACATACTAGACATAAACGTTAACACAGCAGTGAAATTCCGTGCATAACAGCGCATGCTTTGTGTATTAAAAATACGAAAAACACACAGTACGGCGAGTTGGCATGGCCTTAGGTTTCATTTCATTTGGCATGGGGTTAAATGTGTAATGGGAGAATTTAACATTTGAGACTTAGACACATTGAATACCGACTATCGAAGCATCATTGTAATAAATGACTGCAATATCTGAAATGCACACGAAATCATCAAATTCTTTGGAGGAAATGAAAATAAATCGTGGGGGCCGAACAACTCGAGTTCAGTCATGCATTAGTTCACCTGCCGCCACCCCGTCCCACATACACACACTCCACCTCCACATACAACTAGCAGGATTACGTTATAGGAAATGTTGATTAAGAGAGACCTTCTAAATTGTTTAGCAAAACAGTACTACTTCGGGGCATGCTTTTTCTCGAGTTAAACTGCCAGTCTTGGAAAACCGTTTACTAGTTCAGTTTTATAATACACATTTGGCTACGCTAAAGAATTTATTGATTACCATACATAGTTCATAAAAATATGTTCACATGTTTTCAATATGACGTGATATTTAATTTAAAATTTGTGAAATTACTGGCTGTGTATTCTGAAAGAAAAGTATGTTACTGTCTTAATGGATACATGAACGAACTATGAATAAAAACTATTTATGTTTAGATAACTTTTGCCTTTTTGTGTGTTTGACTGAACCGAATAATTGGACTATAAATTGTATTTAATTAATCATTTTATTTTTTGTATAATTATCTAAATTGATGGAAAAGAACAACTGCATATACTAAAGGTTGCATACTGTTACTATTGCTTGGGGCGCTTGTTTCAGCCAAATATTTTTCGGCATTAACAAGATCATTTTTATAAATACGTACATAAGTTATAAATCACGAGAACTGGAATTTTTAGTGGTCAATAAAAACTACCTTACTTTTCAAAATCGGTTGAGAAATAAATATTTTACAGCCAAAAATGCTTTTTGGTTGAGCTTTTCTCATGTAAATTTCTTGTGGCAGGTGCAAAATATTAAGAAGTCTCAAATAACTTCAGTTAGCCTTAATATTTTGCTATAAAACTTTCAGAGTGTCCTAATTTACATTTATCCAATACATTAAAATAATTTTTGGATAAAAATTCTAATATTTTTTTGTTTCCAATTTTTTTTATGCAGCAGAATTTTGCATTGAACATGCACTATCAAACACAATTTTTGGATGTGAAAATTATATTTCTCAACCGATTTTGAAAAGTACGGTATTTATTTACCACTAAAAATGACCGTTTCACTGATATACATTTTATTTAGGTGCTAGTTGAATTTTGTCTTAAAAGCCCAAACAAACTTTGGCTGAAACAAGCGCCCCAAACAATAAGTTGACAAGCAAAAAGGCGCCTTCCATATTATTTTAGTATACTACTTCAAATATAACGTATTTCTGATCCTTTTAGCTCAATATTAGTTTACATTATTTTTTAACACCGTATCGGATTAATGTCAGATTATTTACGCGCGCAAGATTGCTATCGATACGTGACATTACGACATATGACAGGAGTATAATACATTGCATAACTCGCGTAACCTGAATGACACCTCATTTAAAAGCGACAATACCTTGTTTCTTACAAATTGACAATGATATTTGTATAGGAATGTGGCAATTTGGGAGTAAAGAACATAGAGAATACTACACTGAGCACTATTAAAAAGGTCACACTGTTAATGTTGGAATTCCATAGACCAGTTGTTTAGTGATTATAAAAGCTTAAACATATATTTAATAAAACGATGTTTCATGTTTGTAAGCACAATTAGTTGAGTATAAAACATTTCATTAAACAGTTTCAGCTTTGCCAGGTAATACTATATTTGAAGGGAGGTAATTTTATTATTGTGAAAAGAGGGATAACTCCCTTGTTTACTCAGTGTTTGTCGAGCCCGTTTACGGATATCGACTTAGCGATCACAATGTCTCCGGATGTATGTGTGTCATTTCGTTCGTTCGTTCATTAGTCCGTTTTCATTTATTAATATCTTCGCTAATTGAGGATTTTAACCAAACTCCACCAGAATAATCCTTATATGCATCTAACATCATGTACACAATTTCGGGTTGCTGTGACCTACTTTGGATGAAATAAAGGTCACGTCCAGTCTCCTCCACGACATGCGTCTCTTTTTTTGTTGTAGGATTTTCACCAAACTTCACCTGAATGTTCCTTTTATGCATCTTACATCATGTTAAAAACATTCGGGTCTCTGTGACCTAAATTCGATGAAATGTAGGTCACGTCCAGTCTCCGCCACGTCATGCGTCTCTTGTTTTTTGTTGTAGGATTTTTACCAAACTTCACCTGAATGTTACTTATATGCACCTTACCTCATGTTAAAACATTTCGGGTCTCTGTGACCTACATTCGATGAAATGTAGGTCACGTCCAGTCTCCGCCACGTCATGCGTCTTTTGTTTTTTGTTGTAGGATTTTTACCAAACTTCACCTGAATGTTACTTATATGCACCTTACCTCATGTTAAAACATTTCGGGTCCTTGTGACCTATTTTCGGTGAAATATAGGGCATGTCCAGTCTACGCTGGGGCATACGTATCTTGTTTCTTTCTTGAGAATTTTCACGAAACTTCGCCTGAATGTTTCTTATATGCACCTAACATCATCTGCAGAATATCAGGTGGATGTGACCTACTTTCGACGAAATATAGGTCACATATGGTATCCTCTACGACATGTGTATATTGGTTCTTTATCGCAGGATTTTCACCAAACGTCACAAGAATGGTCCTCATAAAGCATCTAACATCATTTGCAGAATCTTTTGCCGCTGTGACCAACGCTTGGCGACATATAGGTCACGTCCGGTCTACGCTACTACATGCGTATCTTGCTTTTTTCTTGAAGGCTTTTCACCAAACTTCACCTGAATTTTCCTTGTATGCATCTAATATCATTTGCAGAATTTATGGTCGCTGTGACCTACTTTCGAAAGAATAAAGGTCAAACCGGTCTCCGCTACGACATACGTATCTTTTTTTCTCGTGGGATTTACACGTAACTTCATCACAATGTTCCTTATATGCATTTAACATCACGTGCAGAATCTCGGGTTGTTGTGACCTACTTTGAACAAAATATAGGTCACATCCAGTCTCAACTACGACATGCCTCTCCCAGTGTTATTGACATTAACTAATTTATATTAAGTATACAAGGAACGAATATCTATTGGGATTAATATTAGTGATGGTCAAATAAAAAGTCTGACTTACTTCACAATGGGGTTCGACATGTAAGCATTGACCTTCTGGTTTAAACACATTTTTGTCTGAACTATTGCTGGCCGTCTATCTTATCACCTCATAAGGTCTCACTACGCAGTGCATTTTTACTATGTTGGCCTATATGAATAAAGTTTACAGGGCCATTCCGAACAGGAAGTTTTCAAGCTAAAAGTTACTTTTTTATGTAACCAAGTCATTTGCCCACACAAAACTGTACACAATCTGGTACGTTGACCTGGTTTTTTTTTTAACTGGAGTGGTGTCGTCCAATGCATTATTTTGGGCTTTAACTCCAGAGTTTGGATCAGAATTCCTACTCTTCTTCAACACCCATAAAACTGTCATATTTTAGTGGCAGTGTCATCTAATAGCTGCACATCCAATTTCAGACTCTGTTCATCTCACCTGCAACAACAGTAAATATATCTGTCAGCAATTATTAAAAATATTTAAAACCGAAGAACACACTACTACTTTTTAAGGCGTAATAATTATCCTACCGTGGGTTTTAAGGGAGTTAACTGTGTAGTGAGACCTTCAATATCATTAATTATTCCAAAGAAAGAAAAGTGTTTTTTGCTCCGTATAATTAAATTATAGAGATTCTTTTATAAGAGTGTCACTCTTCAGAGCACAGAAAATACTATTTTACCTCGGTTTTTAATACGAGTGTCGCTTAGTTTGCTTTATATAACTTAACGAATACTGTGTTATCGTACTAGTGTCACAAACTATGATGTACAGCACATAATAATACTATCTTTATGCGGTTCTTTAATGGAATAAGCAATCGTAGATTTAGTGTCAATGAATACTGAAAAGGGAATCCCTTGGAGGCAACAAACACAAACAAAAGATAAAAGTAGCAGACTCGGTTTCACTGAGTCTGTTCATGAGAGGTATTGTCGATTGCAACAGATCTCACGCCTCATAGCTCCGGCTTAAGCGATATGATACTTGATCCCAAACGACCAGCAAGTAATAACACACTGATGCAAGCAAAATAAGTAGCACCTAGATGTATTAATCGAGTATCGTTTTGAGTTTAAAACTGCATGCATAAACTTCAAATAAATGTTGAGATTTCAATGTTTTTCGTTATTCTATAAACTATTTAAATATAATATATTTGCAATTTAGTCAACAGTTAATAATATTGTTACAGGTAAAATGTAACTAGAAAGGAAGTGTTTTAAAATCCAATTTTAGTATAAAGTCCTAATAATATTGTCCAGTGTTTTATTTAATCGCAATTGTCATGTGTCTATTTAATCGAAATGGCCAAGTGTTCCTTTAATCGATTTGTTAAAGTCTTTCCAGGATTAGTTCTCCATAATGCCGAAATACTCCATAATCATTTTTAGAATAGATGAGCACGATAATTGTTAATATAAATCCTCTTTCAATATACATATATACTTTAATATAAAACATCCAATATGAAATGCAGATCTATTTTACTTTAACTTTGTACTGAAACACTGAACTAAATACTGAACTAACATCATTCTCACAAAGCCTTGTTTATTTACGGCAATATAATGTTCTATATGTTTCTGTCCCAGACATAAACATAATAATCCAACAGAATTATCAACATGTTATTTATTTAAATGACATCAAATGACAGAATCAATAATAATCACTGACATTCAATATCATAAATAACAAAAAACTAAGGACAACATTTCCCCCATAACTAAAAAAATAGATTTATTTAATAAATAATTATTTTGAACAACATGTAATACCTTTTCAGTTTCAGAACATATGTCAAAGCATATATTACAACATGGCTTTTTTCTCTTTTGCTTTCAAAATTAACGATTGTCAAAGCATATATTGAATTTCAATGATTGACGTGTAGATATACAAATGTATATAAAAACTAATGCGTCAGCAATCAATTTATGTTTTCCTCTGATATGTCTTATTTCAATATTTTAATATTTTAACATCGAACTCCACCACATTAATCTTTGATTTTTGTTTTTCATTTTGTTTTTTGAAAAACGTCAAAATGTAGTACCAAAATAAGAGAAAGATTATTTTTTTTCAATAATGTTATAATGTTTCTGATTTTTATAGAAATAACAAACTGGATGATTGACACCATTGTTGTCGTTTTGCAAAGGTACTGCACCAGCACCAATATCGCTTGAACCAACAGCTAAGTTACATGTTGGTGCTAAAAGTACCGGTGCACTCATAAGTATGGCTTTTAATTTGGTAAAGGCTGTTGGAATTGTTCATTCGAAATAAATGTATTTATTTTACTCAATAAATTCGTCAAACGTTCAGCAATGACTGAATACTTATGACAACATTTTCTGTAATAACCAGCCATACCGAGAAAACGCATTAGTTGCCTTCTACAATGCGGTACAGGAAATAAAGAAATATCATTGCCTTATATTCGCTAGGTTTAATATAGATATAAAATGGAACAGGAAAAGCGGCATTCAAGAACGACAGTCAACCACACACACACACACACAGAAACAAAGAACACATTTAAAGATGAATAAAACCCAATAAGACATCACAAACACAAAAGGGCTGACAATAGGGCTACCGCCTTGGAACGGTCAGTGGCAAAAATGACCGCTGGGGGTTTAAACCAGGTTATATGGTGCACCAAACCTCACACTTACCCTACCTCTACCCAATAAAACGGGACAGTGTAAGCAAAGAAATCCCCGCCATGAACTATTCTCTTACAAACAAGGCAGCATTAATAGGCAATATAAATAAAACACAAAGATGCTCGTGTATATATAAATACAAAAAAAAGAGCAATAAGCTGACCCTGTTCCACTTCATGTCCGAAACATATAAGAGATTGAGAAGCTCCTGTGTCACATAATATCTTTAAAGGGATATATTTGGTTGAATCTACAATATGCGACATAGAACCTTCAGACATTGATGGTTCATGAGTGTCCATAACATAATAATACTGGGATTTTGTGACCTCAACAACAGCGATGTTTCCAATACAACACCGTGTTTTATACCTTAAAGAGGGGAGATCAGTAGGTTGTATACCCTCTTTGTGTTGTTGCTTCCTTTCAACGTAAAGCTTTCAGAAATGAGGTGACCTTTCATTTTTCAATAATTGCAAATAATTTGAGAAAATGATTTGGAATATATATTCCCATTAGATGTTTGATGTTTTGAAGTAGGCCTACTAGTATTTAATGTAGCAGAATGAGAGTTAAAAGTGTGTGTGTTTGTTTATTACATATTTGTCTGTGATTTTTACTGGAAATACTGGGAATAGAAAAGCTATATCTACTCGTTTGCTCTACTGGGAAATATCTCCTAGTGGGAGATAAAGATATTTCCCAGTACGGAACATTGCTCGGCCTTTTCCGACAGTGGCGGGAATGCCAAATGACGTTCCGATTGTTTTACGGACGTCTTCGTCAGATTGCGCCACTAGGAAATAACGATTACGGAAATTAACGAAGCGTTCCGGTTCCACTTGTTTTGTTTGTATGACGTAACGTCGTCTTGGATGACGTAACGTCGTCTTGGCGTTCTCGTGCAAACTGGTGTAAAAAGGCGTGAATCATTAATTTTAAATTATGTAATATATAGTTTAACAACCAGTGTTTTTGAGATACTGAAAATAAGATGGTAACAAATGAGACCTAGTGAGTTAACGAATAATCATCTGCCAAACGCGCATTTTCTTCCAATGTTTGAACCTTTGGCTCATCTAAATATGTGTTAACATCATATCACTGTTAATGCACCTTTTGAACTTTTCAATTAAATAAGTTACCTTAACTTATCATGATCGTGCTAAATGTTCTTTGTTTAGTTTTTTTTTATGGTGTTTTACGCCATTTTCAACACTTGTAAGGTTATATATCACGGTCGATTTAGGCAGACCACCAACTTTTCCTGTGTAACACTAGCTAGTACTGTACACCTTCATCCATCCGTAAGAATCGACACTTCCTCACTTACAAGTCGAGCTCCTATTAGGATTGAAACCCACAGCGGAGAAAGGTGAGAAGGATGCACACCATCTATCAAATAACATTTCTTTGGTTCGAGCACATTCAAAATGTATTCATTTTACAATTTCTAAACGATTTGTAGGCCTTTACAATCACTTCTTTAACAGTTTCGTATGAAGATACTTATTATTACTATTAGATAACTGAGTGTGAACGTCACGGTATTTACCAATTAAAACACTTTGTAAATATAATGTCCAGTTTTCTACTGGCCATTTCTAATGTTCAGCAATTTTCTCACATCTGCACAGGACGACACCTATTTTCCAGACACTTTATGCAGAGGTTGAGGTATGACCTTAGCATACATGATCAATGTCATATCGTTTGAACAGAGGTCTGGTAACAGGCTCGATCGATTATACAAACCAAACAAATGCTTAATTTATAACTGCGGTATCAATGTAGATTAGCTCTGTACTGAGCTAACCTATATTTAAATATAGTCTTATTTTTATAATATTTTATTTTACAGTTTAAGAGATAAGCATACAATCATACTAAGCATGTCAACCTGGAGCATTTTGTGAGTAGTTACCGTCTCTGATAATTTAAGACCGTAAAACTAACCACCTATTGTCCTAGAATAAAACCTTAGCACGGTTATCTCCATGTTAATGCTTTTCCATTTAAATGCCAAACATTATAAAGCAAAGTCATACTTACACACTTATTTTTAGTCTACTTGAAAGTTCAAATTCATTGGTATTGACATTTCGATGACGTCATCCAATGACATCGTTTGACGTCGTTTGACGTTATCCAATGACGTCGTTTGATACAACCTAATGTGTCGTCACGTACTTTTCAGACGATAAATCTTGCATTTTAAATTTGCAAATGTGATGACTTAAACGCCTTACATTAGAGTTGCATTAGAATAACTTTTACAGTGTTTATTTTGTCTTCAAAATCTGTGCGATTGCGTCACTCATTGTCAATAATTAAAAGTTCAATCACTTTGAAAGTTTGCAAATTCTTTTATTATTGAAACTCTTTTATTGTACAGTTACTGGGAAAGCCATGTAGCAGATCCTAGGAAGTCCGAGCGCCAAGTACCCAGAAATTGACGTATTTTGTCTGTCCCCACGGCATATGAGTATGAAAAATCGCATGTTGCTTGAACAATATCGAAACATCTGTGGAATTGTGAACTTTTGTTTTACAACCTAGGGCCGAGGAATCAATTTCAGATAAAAAAAAAATCACTAAATTTCCCTAAAGTATTTTGTCCAGACGTGAAGTTGCTGTTCCCGTCAGATGCATCAGATACATGAACAAACTTAAACCATTAACATAAGGGTGGAAACAGCGAAATGCAGTACTCCATTATCAAACAAAGGTGTATTTAAAACATCAAACCTTTGTTTGAGATTAATTTTGCAAATGTATTCAAGTCAGAGAATAAATATTCAAAAAAGTCATCTGTTACTTTAAAAAACGCATCAGATACGTTAACAAACTATGCGTACTATTTCAGATGTTTGAATTAATACAACTGTAAGGCAATTGTTTTATTGATAATAAAGTTTGAATGTAAAAATATTGTGCAAATAACTTTTGCAAATATAAAATGTCGAGTCGATAAGAGAGTAATAACTTAAAGGCACATCAGATACGCTAATATCAGAAACGTGAAGTGTTGACGATCTTTCCTGATACTAGAAATATTTTCGTTTTGTTAATTCGTGTTACTGATTATATTTTGTGTAATGTTCGTATACTCTTCCAAAAAATTCCACGTGGCCGGAAAGGTTTGAAGAACGCCATTTTGTTATTGACAAAACACATTGTTTTGATTAGTCTTATTCAATAAGTAGTCTTATTTAATAAAATAAATTAAAAAGAAACATCTTAATGAAACATATATACACATTGCTTTATTTGAGACGTGTTAAGTTTATTTGACTACATATATGATGCAATATAACATAGATTATATAAGTTTATGATGTAATGTATGACATTGTGTTTATTTAACGTATCTGATGCAGTTTTCATGTATTTGACAATATTTTTTTATGCTTAAGTTTGATATGGTTGTAACTGTAAATGCCATTTAAATGGTGTTTTGATGCAATTTAAAATGTTCCAATTGATTCTATAAACGCAGTAAAGATTGTGGTAGTATGGTTTCGCAGATCTTCAGTTAAAGTGTTGACGAATCTGATGGAAATTATAATGTTGGATTATAAACGACTGCTGCAGGTAGAAGGAGATATAAAAATGGCCTCCGTACATCCGTTCGTCCGTATAACTCTTGCATGCATTGAGGGATTTCAGAATAACACCCAAGTCAGTATTTTCAAGGTCGAAATTACCCTGAAGGTCATTATACCTCGGATGATATATGACTGTCTCTCAGATCGCTTCTTGTTTGTAACTCTTATCACATGTAAATGTTTATTCAGTAAAATGCATGGTGACCATTTGGTAATTCTCTGATATTTGTCTGCCGTTGTGTCCGTCTGTTTGCCTTTCCACGATTATATCAATATCTTTAAAATTATCAGTTAAAAGATTTCAATACTTTCCGCTATTCGTTTGATGCTGATTTGAATGAGATTTAAATATTAAAATAAATCGATTAGTTTTGTATTAATTTATTTTTATTTTAAACGAGATCAATACTGATACACTGAATTTAGATTATTATATTATATCTAACATGTCTAAGAGAGAATTAAACTCAGAATAACGAACTTTCTGTATATATATGAGGAGAAAATTCTGTACAAACTAATTACCAGCAGATTCGAACCCGCACCTAGGACACCAACTTCGACACAGCGCCTCGCACAATAGCCGGCGCCTTAGACCACTCGACCACAGACCCAACCTAAAAAAGATTGGTTTCGATGGACGAGTCATATTAAGGTCGTACTACTGAACGTGTCGGATATCTTCTTGCCTTTCCTTTAAAAAACGACAACCATAGCGTATAATTTATACGATAGAGGATATACTTTACATGAATATAACCTCAGTATATATACAACATTTTACCACAGAAAGACGTCAGATCAATACTGATATACTGAATTTAGATATATTATATTATTTTTGAGAGAATTAAACTCAGAATAACGAACTTTCTGTAATGTAGGATCTATAAGATACAAGTACAAACATTAAATATTATATGTGGAGAAAAGTTTGTACAAACCACTTCTGACACAGATCATTGATGTTTTAACAATACGATTAGTGCTGAAATTGGTTGCAAACCTATATAAAAAGTATACAGTTTAACAGTTAGCAGTTTCAATTATTTTGGTCCGATTTGTCATTTGAATATCTATTCAAAATATTAGATGCAATTACTCGACCTGCGGCCTATTTATCTAGTCACGGCACATCCACCCACGAAATATAAAAAGATCGGACAGGGAAAGTAGCATTGAAGTAGGACAGTAAACCACAAAACACAGAAACAAACACGCAAACAGACAAACAAGAAGACAAAAGTAATAATAAATTCAAAGTCAAAACATATATTACAACATGGCTTTTTTTCTCTTTTGCTTTCAAAATTAACAATTGTCAACACATATATTGAATTTCAATGATTTACGTGTAGATATACGTGTAGATATACAAATGTATATGAAAAACTAATGCGTCAGCAATCAAATTATGTTTTCATCTGATATATCTTATATAAATATTGTGCAATTTTAACATCAAACTCCACTACAAAAATCTTTGATTTTTGTTTTTCATTTTATTTTTGAAATGATGTTGGTTGAACTTTTTATAGAAGTAACAAACTGGATCATTGACACCATTGCTGTCGTTTTGCAAAGGTACTGCACCAGCACCAATATCGCTCGCACCAACAGCTAAGTTAAATTGTGGTGCTAAAAGTACCGGTGCACTCATAAGTATGGCTTTTAATTTGGCAAATGATGTTGGAATTGTTCATTCCAAATAAATTTATTTATTTTACTCAATAAATTTGTCAAACGTTCATCAATGACTGAATGCTTATGACAACATGTTCTGTAATAACCAGCCATACCGAGAAAATGCATTAGTTGCCTTTTACAATGCGGTACAGGAAATAAAGAAATATCATTGCCTTATATTCGCTAGGTTTAATATAGATATACAAATCGAACAGGAAAAGCAGCATTCAAGGAATACAGTCAACCACACACACACACACAGAAACAAAGAACAAACTTAAAGTGGCGTTGCTTGTGCAGTGTGGCGGCAGTAAAACGTCTCTCGCGCTTGCAATCAGTATTGTTATTCTTACGATCTTTGGAGATCGCTGAGTCCGATACTTATATTGAATTATCGGTAGTACCTTTTCAATTCTTTTTGTTTTCTTACCTAATTTTCGATTCAATGGTTCCACTACTCCGACCGACTGAAGGCTCTGGGTATTGTTTAACCACTTATAGGATAAGTTGTCTGCTTTTTAATTTAGTCTTTTGACTGTTACTTGTGATATGCAGGCTTCATAACCGCTGTTCCCAACTAATTCATTATGTTTATTTCGCTCTTCGGGGCATTTAATTTTATTTGATACTGGGACCATACGCCGTACGCCATGGGGAAGCAATAAACTCCATGTCCACCGCCATATGCATGCCATCTTCGGGATGGTTAAAATTTTGTACTATTGATTTTATTAATATTGAGTTCTGCTCAACCCGGGGCTAGAGGGCGTGAGCGGTAGCTAGCATAAATCACTACCGCTCATGGACAGTCTCAATCAAACCGAGACTGCAATATTTCGTATGTGTCGTTTTCGGCCGTTTCCAAAGGTCCATTATCATACTCTTTTTTTGATAGATGAATAAAAGGCCAAATTAGACATCACAAACACAAAATGGTTGACAATAGGGCTACCGTCTTGGAACGGTCAGTGGCAAAGTAGGCCACTGGGGGTTTAAACCGGTTCTAGGGTGCACCAAACCTCACACTTACCCTACTGTCATCCCATTAAAACAGGACAGTGTAAATAAAGAAATCCCCGCCATGATCTAATCTATAACCAACAAGGCAGCATCAATAGGCAATATAAGTAAAACTATGCTCTTGTAAATATAATACAAAAAAACAGTAGCCTAGAAATCCACAATGAAGGTACTCAATGACTTGGCAGAAGCCAGAGCAACTTATGTATACAATGCATTTAGTCGGTATCGGTATGTCAATAAATACTAAAAAGAGGATCCCCGGGAAGCAACAAACACAAACAAGAGCCGGGAAGCAACAAACACAAACAGGAGTTAAACGTAGCAGACTCGGTTTTAATGAGTCTATTCATGAGAGGTAATGTTAAGTGCAAACCACTCACACGCCTCCTAGCACCGACTTCAGCGATATTCTACTTTAATGTCACAAAGTCACTATAAATGTAGTGGTTGTATTATGTATGAACTAGTGATTGTATTATGTATGAACTAGTGCTTGTATTATGTATGAACTAGTGATTGTATTATGTATGAACTAGTGATTGTATTATGTATGATGTATGAACTAATGATCGTATTATGTATGAACTAGTGAATGTATTATGTATGAACAAGTGATTGTATGATGTATGAACTAGTGATTGTATTATGTATGATGTATGAACTAATGATCGTATTATGTATGAACTAGTGATTGTATTATGTATGAACTAGTGATTGTATTATATATGAACAAGTGATTGTATTATGAATGAACTAGTGCTTGTATTATGTATGAACTAGTGATTGTATTATGTATGATGTATGAACTAATGATCGTATTATGTATGAACTAGTGATTGTATTATGTATGAACTAGTGATCGTATTATGTATGAACTAGTGATCGTATTATGTATGAACTAGTCATTGTATTATGTATGAACTAGTGATCGTATTATGTATGAACTAGTCATTGTATTATGTATGAACTAGTGATTGTATTATGTATGAACTAATGATCGTATTATGTATGAACTAGTGATCGTATTATGTATGAACTAGTCATTGTATTATGTATGAACTAGTGATTGTATTATGTATGAACTAGTGATCGTATTATGTATGAACTAGTCATTGTACTATGTATGAACTAGTGATTGTATTATGTATGAACTAGTGATCGTATTATGTATGAACTAGTCATTGTATTATGTATGAACTAGTGATTGTATTATGTATGAACTAGTGATCGTATTATGTATGAACTAGTCATTGTATTATGTATGAACTAGTGATTGTATTATGTATGAACTAGTGATCGTATTATGTATGAACTAGTCATTGTATTATGTATGATGTATGAACTAATGATCGTATTATGTATGAACTAGTGATTGTATTATGTATGAACTAGTGATTGTATTATGTATGAACTAGTGATTGTATTATGTATGATGTAGGAACTAATGATTGTATTATGTATGAACTAGTGATTGTATTATGTATGAACTAGTCATTGTATTATGTATGAACTAGTGATCGTATTATGTATGAACTAGTCATTGTATTATGTATGAACTAATGATCGTATGATGTATGAACTAGTGATCGTATTATGTATGAACTAGTCATTGTATTATGTATGAACTAGTGATTGTATTATGTATGAACTAATGATCGTATTATGTATGAACTAGTGATTGTATTATGTATGAACTAGTGATCGTATTATGTATGAACTAGTCATTGTATTATGTATGAACTAGTGATCGTATTATGTATGAACTAGTGATCGTATTATGTATGAACTAATGATCGTATTATGTATGAACTAGTGATCGTATTATGTATGAACTAGTGATCGTATTATGTATGAACTAATGATCGTATTATGTATGAACTAATGATCGTATTATGTATGAACTAGTGATCGTATTATGTATGAACTAGTCATTGTATTATGTATGAACTAGTCATCGTATTATGTATGAACTAGTGATCGTATTATGTATGAACTAGTGATCGTATTATGTATGAACTAGTGATCGTATTATGTATGAACTAGTGATCGTATTATGTATGAACTAGTGATCGTATTATGTATGAACTAGTGATCGTATTATGTATGAACTAGTGATCGTATTATGTATGAACTAGTGATCGTATTATGTATGAACTAATGATCGTATTATGTATGAACTAGTGATCGTATTATGTATGAACTAATGATCGTATTATGTATGAACTAGTGATCGTATTATGTATGAACTAGTGATCGTATTATGTATGAACTAGTGATTGTATTATGTATGAACTAGTGATCGTATTATGTATGAACTAGTGATCGTATTATGTATGAACTAGTGATCGTATTATGTATGAACTAGTGATCGTATTATGTATGAACTAATGATCGTATTATGTATGAACTAGTGATTGTATTATGTATGAACTAGTCATTGTATTATGTATGAACTAGTGATTGTATTATGTATGAACTAATGATCGTATTATGTATGAACTAGTGATCGTATTATGTATGAACTAGTGATCGTATTATGTATGAACTAATGATCGTATTATGTATGAACTAGTGATCGTATTATGTATGAACTAGTGATCGTATTATGTATGAACTAGTGATCGTATTATGTATGAACTAATGATCGTATTATGTATGAACTAGTGATCGTATTATGTATGAACTAGTGATCGTATTATGTATGAACTAATGATCGTATTATGTATGAACTAATGATCGTATTATGTATGAACTAATGATCGTATTATGTATGAACTAGTGATCGTATTATGTATGAACTAGTGATCGTATTATGTATGAACTAATGATCGTATTATGTATGAACTAGTGATTGTATTATGTATGAACTAATGATCGTATTATGTATGAACTAGTGATCGTATTATGTATGAACTAGTCATTGTATTATGTATGATGTATGAACTAATGATCGTATTATGTATGAACTAGTGATTGTATTATGTATGAACTAGTGATTGTATTATGTATGAACAAGTGATTGTATTATGTATGAACTAGTGATTGTATTATGTATGAACTAGTGATTGTGTTATGTATGAACTAGTGATTGTATTATGTATGAACTAGTGATTGTATTATGTATGAACTAGTGATTGTATTATGTATGATGTATGAACTAGTGATTGTATTATGTATGAACTAGTGATTGTATTATGTTTGAACTAGTGATTGTATGATGTTAAACTAATGAGTGATTGTATTATGTATGAACTAGTGATTGTATGATGTATGAACTAATGATCGTATTATGTATGAACTAGTGATTGTATTATGTATGAACTAGTGATTGTATTATGTATAAACAAGTGATTGTATTATGAATGAAACTAGTGATTGTATTATGTTTGATGTATGAACTATTGATCGTATTATGCATGAACTAGTGTTTGTATTATGTATGAACTAGTGATTGTATTATGTATGAACTAGTGATCGTATGATGTATGAGCTAATGATCGTATTATGTATGAACTAGTGATTGTATTATGTATGAACTAGTGATTGTATTATGTATGAACTAGTGATTGTATTATGTATGAACTAGTGATTGCATTATGTATTATGTATGAACTAGTGATTGTAGTATGTATGAACAAGTGATTGTATTATGTATGAACTAGTGATTGTATTATGTATTAACTAGTGATTGTATTATGTATGAACTAGTGATTGTATTATGTATGAACTACTTGTATATTTTAAGTCATTGACTAGTATGTATGTGTCTAATATGAACTATTTTAGGAAAGGGAGGAAATACCGCCTTACCGGCCATTTACTTTAAAAATAGGTTTTTTCTTTACTGTATAATGTCGAACATGTGTTCACGTCAACTTTTACATTTATGTAAATACGTTTTCCATTTTCAAATTCATATCATTTAAACAACATATAGGTTCATGCATTTCAATTTGTTTCCTTAGTGACTCACATACGGATTGGTAGTATAACACTTCTGTTCAGAAAAGATAAAACAGTATTAACGTTTATTTTTCAAATATTAATGACTTTGAGAAATATAATTTACATGGTTGTATACAGTATGCCGGTGGCGATGTACTAAAACGATAACTTAAAGCAACTTTTGTTTTTGAATGTTTTTGTTCACACATGTGTAAACCAAGTTTCATCGAAATGTAATACAAAAACTACGCAGTTTCTTGAAGCTTTAGAATACTTGCAGTTCACACTTAGTGGTATTAAGATTGATCCATCTAAAAGTGTCGATATGGCCCTCTAGAGGAGCTCTGCAATGCTTAAAGCATGCATAATACTAAACTCAGTATAATGTGTAAGGTCCTTTAAAAGGTGTCCCAGGTCCCTATAAAGATGCCCCTAGGTCCTTCTAGAGTAGGACATCAATGTATGAAATAAGCATAAGACCAAACTCAGTTTAAATAAAGAGGTCTTTCTAAAGGTGCCCCGAGGCCCTCCAGATCAGATTTTCAATGTATCAAGCAAGCATGTGACCAAACTCATGATAATGAATTTGGTCCCTCTAAACGTGCCCTAAGGCCCCTCTAGAGTAGGTATTCAATATATGAAGCATACAGAAGAAGAATCTCAGTAAAATGTATGAGGTATCTATAAATGTTCACAAAGGTCCCACTATATGTGTTCTGAGGTCCATTTAAATGTGCCCCGGAGTCCTTCTAATGGAGGACTTCAATGTATGAAGCAAGCATAAGGCAAAACTCAATATAAAAAATTATGAGGTCCCTCTAACGGTGCCCGAGGTTCTTCTAAAGAAGATATTCAATGTATGAAGCAAGTATTAGACCAAACTCATGCAGAAGAAGACACTCTGTAAAATGTATGAGGTACCTATAAATGTTCACATAGGTCCCTCTAAATGTGTCCTGAAGTCCCTTTGAACGTGCCCCGAGGTCCTTCTACAGGAGGACTTCAATGTATGAAGCAAGAATAATACCAAACTCAGTATGAAGTATGAGCTCCTCTAAAAGTGCCTCAAGTCCTGTCCGATGTCCCTTTAGAATAGATATTCAATGAATGAAGCAAGCATAATACCAAACTCAGTATAAATTATGAGGTCCCTCTAAAGGTGCCCGATGTCCCTCTAAAGGTGCCCCGATGTCACTCTAGAGTAGATATTACATGTGTAAAGCAATCATAAGACCAAACTCAGTATAAATTATGAGGTCCCTCTAAAGGTGCCCCTATGCCCTCTTAAGGTTCCCCGATGTCCCTCTAGAGTAGATATTAAATGTATGAAGCAAGCATAAGAACAAACCATGATAATGAAATGTGAACCCAGGCCTCTCTAAATGACCCCGGGGTTCCTCTAAACGTAGTCTAATGTCCGTCTAAAGTTGATCTTCAAATGTTCACATAAGTCCCTCTAAATGTGCACCGGGGTCTTTGTAGAGGAGGACACCAATGTATGAACCAAGCATAAGACCAAGCTGATTATAATGTATGAGGTCCCTCTGAAGGTGCCCCAGGTCCAAACGTGCCCCAAGGTCCACCTAAAGGAGGACTTCCATGTATGAAGCAAACTTTAGACCAACTCGGTATAAAGTATTAGGTCCCTCTAAAGTGCCCAGGTCCCTCTAAACGTGCCCCAATGAGTCTACCTAGAGTAGGACTTCAATGTATTAAGCAAGCTGAAGATCAAACTCATGAGGGTATAATAGGTCCATCTGGTGCATGTGACCATAGTTCCCTCTAGTGGAGTTCTGCAAAGCATGAAGACAGCCTATGTCTGTACTCAGTGTAATGAATACAGTCACTCTAAATGCCCCCTAAGTTACCTCTAGTGGAGCTTCACATTCAAACTTCATGTTGTTGATGAGGTGCTCGATAACCTTCTCGACAACCAAAGGCAGGTATAATGGCCTTCTATATGTAGGTGATTATGTATTGAGGGGAACAATATTGAACATTTTGACAATGTCCAACATGCATCAATCAATACTGTAGCTGAAGAGAATTCAACGATAAGCAAACTTATTTCTCTCCAATATGTTTTAGCTATAGTATAAATATATATGTAAAACACATAAACATATGCAAACTTTTAAAGCCGAAATCAATTTTTTTTTCATACCCCAGCCAACCCCGTTTTCGCGTCTTGGAGAAGGGGTTGGATGGGGTATGAAAGTTAATACTCGGAACACGTAATGTAATATCAGTACAGAGCATTTTCAGTGTTGCAGCAGTAATTTGATACACCATCATCTACATAGACAAATATGATCATACGTATGTTCAGTGTTTCAGCATTTACTTGATAAACATCATCTACATATACAAATATGATCATATGTTCAGTGTTTCAGCAGTTACTTGATAAACATCATCTACATAGACAAATATGATCATATGTTCAGTGTTTCAGCAGTTACTTGATAAACATCATCTACATATTCAAATATGATCATATGTTCAGTGTTTCAGCAGTTACTTGATAAACATCATCTACATATATAAATATGATCATATGTTCAGTGTTTCAGCAGTTACTTGATAAACATCATCTACATAGACAAATATGATCATTTCTTCAGTGTTTCAGCAGTTACTTGATAAACAGCATCTACATATACAAATATGATCATTTGTTCAGTGTTTCAGCAGTTACTTGATAAACATCATCTACATAGACAAATATGATCATGCGTATGTTCAATGTTTCAGCAGTTACTTGATAAACTTCATCTACATAGACAAATATGATCATTTGTTCAGTGTTTCAGCAGTTACATGATAAAAATCATCTACATAGACCAATATGATCATACGTTCAGTGTTTCAGCAGTTACTTGATAAACATCATCTGCATAGACAAATATGATCATACGTATGTTCAGTGTTTCAGCAGTTACTTGATAAAAATCATCTACATAGACAAATATGATCATATGTTCAGTGTTTCAGCAGTTACTTGATAAACATCATCTGCATAGACAAATAGGATCAGATGTTCAGTGTTTCAGCAGGTACTTGATAAACATCATCTACATAGACAAATAGGATCATATGTTCAGTGTTTCGGCAGTTAAAAGATAAATATAATGTACATAGAATGTTCAGTGTTTCGCCAGTTATATGATAAACATAATCTACATAGAATGTTCAGTGAGCATTAATCTAATTGTAGATTACAAAAATCAATTTATATCATATTCGAATAAGTTTCACTAGAACTAAAAATATATCACAAAACGTTCATGAAATAAATTGTGAATGTGTATCGATCTTGGTATGTTCACATTCGAAACATTATGGATGGTACCCATCGTGCATGTCCAGTGAAGGACGTCATATGTTTTCGACGGTTTTCTTAAACTTCATATAATTACAGTTTTACTAATATATTACGCTGTAAAAACTAGATATCATAAACTTCCTTCAAACATAACAGTTTTCATTTATTCACGGTTACGTAAACGTATTTCTTTAAAGGAGTTTCACAGAAAGAATGTCTAGAGCTCCTTTGCATCCTGGACACAAAATGTTTGCAGCCTGGACACAAAAAATTATCCACAAGACCGACTTCTTTAATATTTGTGCAGAATCATACATGCATCCATCTGCAACATGTGTCACATTCATTCCGGTTAAAAATAGTCATATGCAGCAGAAGAGTATCACAAACTCCAAACTGGTTGCATACAACCCACCTTTTAGGATTGTTTTGACAGCATACATATTGTACTCTGAAGAGGGAAACAAACATGAAAACGTGCAAGAGATGTGATAACTTGTATGCATAACTTTCGTTGGACAATAGACTATTTTGGTCACCGGATAGTTGTATTGACAATAATTCTGTGATTGCAGATGAGCATTGCATTTTTGTCAGTCTTGTAATAGTAAATTGTTTGAAGGGAAGTTTTGCGATTAGTGTGAAAACGGAAATCGAGTAATGAAGTTTTCATTTTGTCTAATATTAAAATCGCAAAAAGGGCTGGTAAGGTCAGAGAAGGCTCGGATTATCATTTTTCTTGAAACAACTTCTCAGATGTACATTTTCCTCACAAACGTTAACGTGGGTATTTCATTGTATTTGGCAACAAATCGTCACATGTTAACTCTGAAACCATGCGCAATCCAAATATACGAGATAAACGGTGACCTTCGAAAACACATGTGACGCCGGGATACATGATAAACATAATCTATCAGCAGTTACATGACAGACATAATCTGCATAGAATGTTCAGTATTTCAGCAGTTCTATGATAAAAATAATCTACATAGAATGTTCAGTATTTCAGCAGTTCAATGATAAACATAATCTACATAGAATGCTTAGTATTTCAGCAGTTCCATGATAAACATAATCTACATAGAATGTTTAGTATTTCAGCAGGTCCATGATAAACATAATCTACATAGAATGTTTAGTATTTCAGCAGTTCCATGATAAACATAATCTACATAGAATGTTTAGTATTTCAGCAGTTCCATGATAAACATAATCTACATATAATGTTTAGTATTTCAGCAGTTCATGATAAACATAATCTACATAGAATGTTTAGTATTTCAGCAGTTCCATGGTAAACATAATCTACATAGAATGTTCAGTATTTCAGCAGTTCCATGATAAACATAATCTACATAGAATGTTTAGTATTTCAGCAGTTCCATGATAAACATAATCTACATAGAATGTTCAGTATTTCAGCAGTTCCATGATAAACATAATCTACATAGAATGTTCAGTATTTCAGCAGTTCCATGATAAACATGGTCTGCATAGAATGTTCAGTGTCTCAGTAGTTCCATGATAAACATAACCTGCATAGAATGTTCAGTGTTTCAGTAGTTCCATTGAAAACATAATCTGCATAGAATGTTCAGTAATCTACATAGACAAATATCAAATGTTCAGTGATGAAGGAGTTACATGATGAACATAATCTACATTAACAAATATTATCAAATATCCAGTATTTCAGCAGTTCCATGACAAACATAATGTATACAGACAGATAGTATCAAATTGTCAGTGTTTCAGCAGTTTAATAATCGTGAACGCTCGGCCAATCCCGTCATTCTGCGGGATCCCGCCTCGTGTGTATCATTGACGCTTCGGTATGTTCAAAAGCTTGACATTATATTAGCCGTAAGGCAAAGGCACAGAAAATAGTGCACTGTTGCTAAGCTATTGCAATATAAACAATATGGCTGTTAGCCACAAATGTTGATGCATGAATTGTGTTGCATGTTTATTTTTTACAACGCAGGTGAGGGTTTTATAACTGCTTTCGGGTAAATAAATTATTTATGGAGAAATCGGCTAAATGACAATGCAAAATGTTGAAGATAACCTCGATTTTGAATGCAAATTCGTTTTGGCGGGAATTCGACGCGCGACACATTAGTATGACGTAACCAATATGGTGAAATTCGATATACATTCGAGTAATGCTGCGAAGCAATGTACCAGACGTTGCAAATGCAGTTAAATGTTAAACATAATCTACATATAATATTCATGACAGAATAAACAAAATAAACAAACAACAAAAACATAATTTTGCACACTAGTTTCATATAAATAATATTACTGAATAATTTGAAATATTAAATAATTGAATAAATATGTGGAAATGACACTGAACTTTAACTTACGCAAATTAAATTAAATATTAAATTAAAATGACAATTTTGTTCTCATTATCACAAAAGCAATAACATAAATAATTAATTGATAATAGTTTTCATTCGAGGATAAACCTAGTTTTGATTAAACAATAAATCATTACGAGAATCAAATGCTTCTTTTATAAACCAAGATAAATTAAACAACTATTTCTTATTACGTGTTTTGATTAGCTCTATGAATTTTAAAACACTTGGACGTTTATGATAGTACTTTTTAATGTATTTTCTTCTTATATTATCATAAGGACAAATCAAAACAAAATGGTATTCATCTTCGATGTTATTAGAATTACAAATGGTACAATAACGTTGGTTTCTTTCTAATCTGTTCTGTGCGTAGCGCCCAGTTTCAATTCGCAGTGAATGCGACGATAGTCTTAGTTTTGATAAAACAATTCGCAGCTTATATGGCAAAATATCGAGATATGGTTCATATTCAAAAATACCTTTAAAATGTAAATACATTGACAAAACTCTATTATTTACAACATCGCTGTTCCACTTCTGAACACTATTTGGATTATTCGAAACATAGCCAAAACCATACTCGTTTAGAGGCTTTTTAACATTCCCAGTCCAATTATTACGCCAATTTTCTATGTTATTGAAGGAATTATTGTAAATAGTAGAAATTATATATTGTCAGAGTTAACTGTTTTGCACCAATATTTAACGATTCTGACATAGCGCAATATATACAATGGATACCGCCCAAGTACCCCGTAAATACCCGCATTGCTAGTAGAAGACTTAACATTTAAAATATATTTACACAATTTTAAGTGAATCCTTTCAATTTCTTTCGACTTCGAAAACCCCCAGGCTTCACAACCATAATTCAAAATGGATCCAACAAAGGAGTCGAATAATTGACACATTGTCTTTGGTTTAAAATTAACCTTCTTAGTATTAGCAATTAATATATGTATTGTGGAGCGCTGTGGTCTAGTGGTAGAGCGTTGGACCCATGATCCAAAAGTCGTGGGTTCGATTCCCGTCATTGCCATATGCGTTGTGTCCCCGAGCAAGACTATTTATCTGCATTGCTTAGTACTGGTTCTACCCAGGAAGACATCGAGAGTGATTCAAATAAGTTCATAGAGCTTTCGTTACAATCGATGTAAAATAAATAAGTTTAAACTAAAGCCTTTAAACACTTCCCTGCTAAACTTACTTGAGTTAAAACAAATGTTCCGGTATAATTCAAAATAAATCCCAATTAATTAAAATCGTTAACTATTTCTAAGAAGTTGTCTTTATATGTCCATGACTCATTTTGTCTTAATTGGCCCCTTTTCCTAAAAAACATAATTTTGGTTTTGACGGAATTTACTTCTAATCCCCATTTAATACAATAAGCTAGTAATAAATCTAAATTTTGCTGCAAATCATCAGGTGATTTTCCTACTAAAACCATATCATCAGCAAAAAGTAGAAGAATAAGAGTAGTATCGTCGATAGTAAGACCTGAACTAATATCATTTTGTAAAAATAGCTCTAAATCATTAACGAAAAGGGAGAAAATTATCGGGGAAATTACCTCCCCTTGCCGTAGACCGATTGAACATTCGAAAAAATCTGATTAACTTTTGCAAATTTTAACACAAGATTTTACTTTAGAGTACATGTCTCTAAGTAGCTTTCCATTTATGCCTATTTTACCAAGTTTTAGCCATAAGGCATTTCTATACACGCTATCAAAAACTTTTTTCAAATCAACAAATGCACAATACAATCGACCTTCCTCATTTAATATCTTGTGAATAACAGATTGTAATACAAAAGTTGCATCGATAGTTGAACGACCCGACCTAAAACCAAATTGGGCGTCTGATATAATATTATTATCTTCACACCATTTACTTATCCTTTTATTTAAAATACCGGTAAAGATTTTGGACAAACAACTGACAATAGTTATTCCTCTATAATTATTTACGTCGTCAGGGTCGTTCTTCTTAAACAAAGGTATAATAATTCCCTCGGTCCATTTTTCTGGAAAATATCCCGAGTTCAGTACAGCATTAAATAAATCAACAAGATGCGAGGAAATGATATCTACTGATTCGAGGAAATATTCATTCATGACAAAGTCTCCAGAAATTGACTTATTTCGCTTCAAAGAACGAACAACAGATTCTACCTCACCAATTGTTATAATTTTATCCAATTCTTCAAACTTACAACTGTTTTCATTAAAATCATGCTGCTGGCAGAATAATTCTGCTTCATCATTTCCTACTTGAAAAATCTCAGTTGACATCTGAGAAAAATAATTATAAAATCTCTCAAGACTTATATTTTCAATCTTCGATTTATTTTTTCGTAAAAATAAATTCCAAAAATCGTTAGGCTTCTTATGCCTTAAATTCTCAATCTCACTCATCTTCTTATTTTCATACGCACGCCGTTTTTTCTTTATAAGCATTTTATAGGACTTCTTTTTAATATGCAATTCAACTATATTTTCAATCGATTTACACTTATTATATTGATTTATTTACTTGTTATATAAATATTTTTAGCAGTAAAACACTCATTATCAAATCAAGCAGATTTTTTATCGGCAGTATTAACAAAACGCACTCGATCATTATATATATATTTTTTGAAGAACAGAGGATCCGCGGCATCGCGTATAACCTTCACAAAATAATTAATAGAGCTATTAACACTGCCCTATGATTAGCGTTTATAGATAGATACTTTTATTGACTTAAACTATTACAGTTTTTCATCATTACAAATATATGATAATTATAATATACACACACGTGACAGATATTAACTGAACCATATATTAATCAGATCCGTTAATCTACCAATTAATTTACTACGAAACGTGCCGCGGCAATTTTCATCCTATGTTCATGCTACCCTCTCCGTAGTCTACTTAACGCTTATGGGTTTAACACAATTAACTGTAAAGGAAAGCGGTGTATGATCGGACCACTCATATAAAGGTTCGATTTTAAAATCATTTACACGATTGAAATTACATTCTTTCAATAAAAGATAGTCAATAACACTCGCACCATTTTGATTTGCGTAAGTGTAGTACCCTATCGAGTGATCAATACCGAACCGACCGTTAGCCAATCTCATTGTAGACGCTTTACAAAGCTTAGTTCCCTGTGCATTACAAACATTATCCATGGACTGTCTCAGTAATGGTAAATCAGGCATATAATCATTATCGTAGAGATCGCTTACAACACTATCACAAACAATATAGTCTTTTTTAATACCACATCCCACGCGTGCATTCTAATCACCTACAAATAATAGAATACCCCTATTTTCAAAATAGTATATATCATCTAGCAATATTTGAAAAAGATCTACATTTACAACATTATGTGCCGGAGAATCTGCCCCCCCAAATATAAACACCACACAGATATACATCTTCATCAGTTTTAAAGAAATGCTTATCTAATTTGATCCATATAATAGTATCATGATGGTTTCGCACGATTTCAATTCCACTTTTAATAGCATTATTACAATACAAAACAATACCTCCGCTACATCTTTTAGCGTTTCTATGCTGAAATTTCCTATAAAACTTGTAACATTTATAACCACTTAACTCTATATCGCTACATGTACCAGTCCAAGATTCATATAATAGTATAATATCATAGTTTTTTAAAATATTTACAAATCCAACACTCTCTGTTTTACTTTTGGTTAAACCATTACAGTTCCAAGATATAACTTTCAGATTACCCTCGTCGCGTCCCTATGCCATGTCTCCGGAAACTGGTCACGAACAGAGTATCATAGCTTATCCAGTCAGAGTTACCGTTGCTTTTAGCCTCCTTCATTTTGGGTACCAAATTTCGTCTTTTATTCGCAATTTCCCTCGGAAATTGTTTATGAAAATAAAATTCAGTATTGTCTAAATTGCTTCTCAATTTGCGAATCATCCCCCGATCATTGAAAAAACAAAATTTGGCCACTATTTTTCTGGAACGAGCATTTTCACTACGTGCTCCCATTCTATGTACCCTCTCGAATTGGATGCCATCAACAGTAGCTTTCGCCAGCTTAAGTTTATCTTCCATAAACTGCCTCAACGTCCGCTCAGTTTGCTCGGGTAATTCTCGTAGTTCCTCTGGGATATTTCCAAACACTAGATTATTTCTCAAAGATTGAGATTGAACATATAGGAGATATTCCCTCAGCGAATTGTTGTCTTTTTCTAGTTAAGTGACTTTGTCTTGAGCAAGACCAATCGAAAAAGACCGGGAATCAGTTTTTTCTTCAATTTTTGTTACTTTTTCGTTTGTGCCCCTGATTTCATCAAGGATGAAGTTCCATAGCATTTTTAGCTCCGAGTCAAAATTATCTACTTTTTTCTGTAAAATATCAAGCTTCTCTAACCTTTAATCAACATCGCACAATCGTGAATTCATTGCCTTAAGAACGACCATCAAATCAGCATTTGAAGGTGAGTGGGAAGGTATAGTTGGTGGGGTAGCCGTAGCTGATGCAGTATCCTCCATGTTTACATTCGTCATCGAAACGTTAAGTTTAGGTGTGCTGAATACTTATGGGTAAGAAGTGTTCATCTTTGTAGGCGTAGACAAATCAAATAACACTGAGTTAGCTTGCTTTATCGAGTCGCTTACTTGCAGTTCAACCCCCTCGGGCGATCCGCCATGTTTGGCTGATTTACACAAAGAAATGTCTGGTCCACTTTCACTGCTTTTCTTTCTTTTTTCTCTTTTCACTCTATCTTTTTTCACAAAATTAACAGAGCCTCGTGAAACACGACTACTAGATAATCCGTCACGTGACCATTCTATAGCCGATGATGGGCAAAATTAAGAATAAAAATGTTTAAAATATCTGTTAACTTTTTAAGGAGAAAGAAATTCTACGTACAACAAAGGTCCATAATTCTGTGAAAAAAATGCAGAATCGATAAAACCAGTAATGCAGAGACACATTAGTTGTTATCAGTTGTTATGAGTATAAGACGATTGGGAAAAATCTATTCAAACGTGTTTGAGATATGCAAGTATTGAACTTGTTTTACACGACGTTACACGACTGGACAAAAATGTGCTACGGGACTGGACGCGACGCGACACGACGGACAACGTGATTCCTGTATAGCCCCCAGTTTACTTTGTGAAAGCGGGGGTATAATAAAGGGTCAATACATATTAAATTTTGTGTAATACGAGTATATGATTGATCTGACATGATTACACACTTAAAGTGGCGCACAACAATTTTAATGTACTTTCACCCAACAGTAAAGCAAGAATATATTATGGGGAAAGTTAAATCTGATAGAGGTTGCAATGTTCTATAAGCCATTTATTTACTAGAAGGGGAATAAAATAAAAACTTTTGCCAAAAATCAAGAATTGTTAAATTTTACACGTTTTAGTCATAGCTTATTTTACTTTAATGGCTTATTAAGATCATTTTACATCGGGAGAAAACATTAATATACAATTATTGTTTTCTCTTTCAAAACCTGGTGATGCCGCTAGTTTTAGAAATAAATAGGGCAGTTGGGAATACACTTTTGTAGATGTTTGGTCTGTTCTGAAATGTATAACAAACAGGCATTTGAAAGTTCAAGTCACGTAGAGCTTGTTTAAATAGCAAACCAGGGAGAAATGTGGGAGGGTATAAGGAAAAATGGAAACGACTTACGATGGATTATGATACGACCACGCTCGAAGCACAAAACACAAATGATACGACGAACTCGGAGTATAATATTCACTTATTTAAGATCTTGTATGAAATTAAAAGTATTTGATAGCATTTTCAGGCCAGCAGAGCTTATGGGATGACGAGTTGTCCGTCGTCCGTCCGTCCGTTCGCCGGTCGTTAACTTTTGCATTGTTAACATGATAGAGACTTCGTATTTAACCCTATCTTTACCAAACTTTGTCGGTGTATATATCTCAATGCAAGTGCTTTTGAAACTGGTCTCTTACCACTGCGGGTTCAAATCTCAATCGGAGCTTGACTTGTAAGTCAACAAATGTTCTTTCTTGCGGATGGCTAGGTACATAGTTCTAGTACTACATAACCCGAGACATCATTCAACCAAGCGACCGACTGACCAACCGACCGATCAACCAACCAACCATCTGGCACAGAAATATATTGACCGATACGTCTCGCCACAAAGCTAGCTTTTATAGCGACATTGGCAGAGCGTCTTCATTGCATGCGAGAATTCCCGAATTCAAACCTCGCTGGGTGTACTTATGTTTCCTTGTCTGTTTTCATTGGTGCCGAGACCAGGACATTTATTGTTGGGGTACATAGGAGCCCGAGTTGTGTGATATTTGTGGGTGAAAATATTAAAAGGTTAATTATGGGTTACAGATATCTAACGGTTAAAGGATGTAGGTATGTAGCAGGAATCAGTTGGGGTGTATGTAAATATATAAGTTATAAGCGCGTTACTAGTGTCTCGCCACATATCTAGCTTTTATGGCGACATCGCTGGAGCATCCGCTTTGCATGCGAGGGTCCCGAATTCAAAGCTCACTGAGTGTACTGAGCTGTCATCTTCCTTTTATGCCGTTTTCTGACGTAATGTGAAGTTATAAGTTATGTGATAAATAGAATCTAACATTCGTTCTCATTTCTTATTGAATTTATTAAACTCGTTAGCTAAATTCAATAATGAATGAGCACTCATGTAAGACCCTCTATTTACTGGATATTGTCCCTGCATATAACAATTAGGATTAAGATGTGCACACATGCGGTAATACTATCGGGAATGCAAGGCTCAATGTTGTACATGTATTTTTATATTTGGTGGCAAATTCATTCTGAGGTTAATGAGACCCTTTGTGTGTCATTAGACAAACCGAATGTCGATCAACTGCTGCCGTTCTTGTGCAATTTTGAGACATAATTATGTTGGTCATATATTGAAAGTGTTTACATGTATTGGAATTTGTGCGTTAAAGGGCAAATTACTGTTATTTAAGTGGCCATATAACATTCATTGTATAACATTCCTGCCGGTGCAATTTATAACATGACACCGGCAACTCTAATTATCGCTTCCTCTTCCTTCAGAAAATGTCATAGAACAAAAGGTTGCAGTAATGTATACGGTACAAAGCATTAGACAAACCGAATGTCCATCAACTGCTGCCGTTCTTGTGCAATTTTGAGACATAATTATATTGGGCATATCTTTTGGAAAGTTTTTACATGTATGTATATTGTTAAAAGCTGGAAAAAACTGAGTTTCCACACAGAGTTACAGAATGGATTGAAAATAAAATTGAACATTGTATCAAGTCATAAATGTCTAAAACTTTCACATTTAGGGACAATCTTTATCCACATCGTTGTTGGGACGGACAGGTGGATCGACAGACAGACAAACAGACAGACGGATTGCCAATCTCTAATAAGTCCGGTTTCACTGGTAGAGGAATACTAATCTTAAAATATGCCTTTATAAAGGAATGAACAGTACATATAAAGAACTACAGTACACATAAAGAACTACAGTACATATAAAGAACTACAGTAAATATAAAGAACTGGGGACGTAATTAATTTCAACAATTTATGGATTGCCATTTTTATTTAAGAGTATATATTAACACAAAAACAAGCTCGCAGATTACATATTAATATGTCACTAATGAATTCATTTGTGAGATGTTAGTACACCTGGTGAAATTATAAGTTGCATTGGTTTTAGTGCATCATTTTGTTATCATTATTGTTATTGATAATATACTAGCATAGAGCAAACGAACATGACGATACCATGATCTTCAGACAATAATATATTACATTATGAATATTAATTTAATGTATCGATGACAATATAATTAAAATACACACCATATTTTATTCTATTCCTAAAAGGAGTGTTATGAGAAATACGACTCTAAAATTCACTTCATATAATTATTTACATCCCATTGTTTTAATATGGCTTTAAAGTGTTCAATATACTTTTTGTCTATACCTAATGAACATACATGTACTATCTTAATGGTGTTTCAAAGTAATCTGTCCATGTAAATGAACCGTCTTTTTGTGAGGTTCTTTTAATTTTAAAAAGAAATATAGAAGTTTTATGTAAAGGTTCCACGATAAAACACCTTGATTTTTGCGGAAGTGAATTTTATGTAAATGTTCCAAACAGTTTGCTGCACAGTATTATATTATAAATAAAACAACATGAATGTTGGTGGATAGTATTTTATATAAATATTCCATGATAAAACAACTTGAATGATGGTTAATTATAGCATTATAAATTGACATCAATAAAACAACATGCATTTTTGTTGAATGTGTATGTAAAGTTATTATTTATGATAAAACATAGGTAAATGCACATGCATTTGTTCGACTTGTGCTCGTACAGGATTACTTTGAAAGCGAAAATGATTAGGTTAACATTGCCTGTGGATGCTTCTATCAGATATATTTATGTATCATGCAGATGTGCATTTTTTTGCCTAATAAAGGGGTGACCTATTACATGGTGCTTTATTAGGCACTGACCAATAGAGCAAATCAATGCGGAATCTCTCGGCGTTTATTGTACATAACGTTATCTGACGTCATGCACGTAACGTTGCCTGACGTCATAAAACAAACAAAAAAACAACAACATAGCGGCGTCCTCGATAATCGTAACATTCTGAGAAATAGGTAATAATAGTAATTCATACAAAAAATGTGGATAATCTACATGATAAATAGAATATTATGTCAGTGCCTTTTAGTATCAAGTTTATTAGGCTCGGCACGAAAACGAAAATGGCTCGGGAAAGCCTCGCCATTCTTCGTTTTCTAAGCCTCGCCTAATAAACTTGATAGTAAAAGGCACTGACATAATATTCTCTATATCCCTACTAGACAACATCTTTTCTAAATAACCAACACAACGTGATATTGCAGACATACGAGAGACTAACTAAATCATTTATCAAAACGAAAGCACAGTTGTAATAAAAATCCGTGTTGAGTATTTGCTGTTGTTCGGCGTGGCCTGAGATATTAACAAATGCTCAGTGTTAGAATTTCTTTTATCAACAAATCGACGTCATGATTTCTCTTACAAATTGCCGCCATATATAATGTAAATTGCAAACATTAAAGTGAAACTATCACGTCCTAGGTGTGTTATGTAATAAACAGAATCTTACGTTCGCGACTGTGTATTAATGACTTTAATAAGCTCGTTGGATAAAACGACAGGATACTCGGCAGAGCCTCGTATCCTATCATGTTATCCAACTCTTTTATTAAAATCAATAATACACAGTCACTCATGCAAGATCCTCTATATATTAATTGCATTAATGGTAATACTTGAAGTAGCAAAATATAAGACATAGACTCAATAAGCAAGCATTAGTCACATACGCTGTACAGTGCCAACCGTGTCTCAATGATTGTCGTGTAGTTTGGAGACTATATTGTTCTCGTCATCAATGAGCCATGCATGCAATTATATTCATTTCAAAATCTTTACACATAAAAAATATTAATATTAACGTAAATAAACTTGCCAAACAGTGTACATGCCATTGCGCCTTTCTTTACAAATAAAATACTACTCGCCCAGTGCTTAGCATCATGACCTATAGCGCGACCTAGTTATACTTGTAACACTTTTAACTGGATTTCTTTTTAGCAGATTTAGATATGGCAAGCATAAGATCATTAAGTGAAACAGTGACGATAGATAGAAACATGCAAAACGGAGATATAAATAAAACTAGACTATTATACAATATATATTTACATAAAAAGCAATTGCAAAGAGACAGTGTCGCAGTGTCGACATCGAGTCAGGGACGGATCCAGAGTGAGGCTTGAGGGAGTTGGGTGGGCGCTGTCGTCACGCGCCCTTCCCTAAAATCTGAAAAGTTATGAAACTTCATACGTAAACGCGTTTTTCGTTTATGTTCGTCTTTGGTTGTCGTTTTCTTTTAAAAGTTGCTCACCCTAAACTGAAGAAAATATTTTTGTGTGTGTACGAACTGTGCATCTCTTGTCGCAGATTTGTATTTGTTTTGATATGATAGAAATGTCATGTGGACTCGCACCAGATACTCAGGCATATACAATTGAAGCCTTTAATGACACCTCTCGGTATCTGGATGACATATTCAACATTGAACATTTATAATTCTTTCTTTTCTACTATGATATTCCTTTCTTTTCTACTATGCTTAAACTATCTATCCCAAATAATTTCTCCTCAACAAAGCTAATATTGCCGATACTGTCGCTTCTTTTTTTGATTTAAATCTCGCTATTGAAGATGGAGAAATATGACCAAAATCTGTGATAAGAGAGATGATTTTTATATTATTATTATTAATTATCCGCACTTGGTTGGGGAGCTACTTTTTATAGGGTATATGTTTCTCAACTCATTCGTTTTTCTAGAGCTTGTTGTCGAGTTGAGGAATTTAATATTCGTAATCTGTGTAAAACTAAAAAGCTACTCCATTATGGCTACCGTTACCATAAACTTCGATTGTTTTTTTTGCAAAATCATATTATCGTAATCTAAAAGTAATTTAAGAACTCTTCTGCGACAAGGACTATCATAAACTGACTTCTAAGGTGATGTGTACAAACTTAGTAAAATCCTTGGTCATAATCAATTTCATACAATCTTTATTAAACTTATTAAAACGTTTATCAAAAGAGGTTATGACCCTATCATTTTGTGGTCGACACATTTACAGTTTGCCCGTATGATTTCTACTTTGATTGTGCGATGACCGGACATATTATGGACCCTATGAAGAGTCTACCTAAATCCTCAATGTACGGTAGTGTCTGATACTTGTCATTATTTGTGTATAGTCGTAAGCTAAATGGTTTGATCCCTTGTTGCTATGGCTTCTGCCAAGGCACTCGGTACTTGCTTTGTGGCTTTCTAGGCTTTTGTTTCTATACATATATACATGATCATTTATTTGTTATACTTAATATGGCCTATTAATGCTGCCTTGTTTGTTAGAGAAGGCGGGAATATCTTTATTTACACTGTCCCGTTTTATTTGGATGACACTAGGGTACGAATGAGGTTTGGTGCGTCCTAGAGCCTGGTTTAAACCCCCAACTGCCATTCTTTTACTGACCGTTCCAAGGTGGTAGCCTTATTGTAAACCCCTTTTTATTCCTGTGATGTCATACGTTGGCTTATATACATATTTGTAATTGCTTCGTTTCTATGTGTGCTTTTTGGTTGACTGTGATCCTATAATGCTGCATTTTCTGTTCGACTTGTAGATACAGTTTTGGTTGGTAATTGTTTTTGTTGTTATTTTTAAGTTGTGCACCCTCTTATCTCATATCCTGTATCCGTCCCTATCAGTTATAGATATTTCATATACATACATACGCATTACTTTGCTGATAATAGAGTCGAAATGTAAAAAAAAGTAACTACAAGTGTGAAATAACGACTTCTGAATTACGTTAACACGGAGTTTCGTTCCCTATTCTCGGTTGCTTTCTATATTCAAGTTGAATGTATCGTTAAAAAATGTGTAAAACAGATTCCTGGGGTGAGAACACACCATTTGTCATACTGAACAATAATGATGTTAAAAGTTAAAATCTGTATCAGTTTAAACATTAAACAATTGAATTGATTTAAACTCCCCATATTCAACGAATACATTTAAAAAACATTAGTAATACACGAAAGTTAAAAACATCTCTATAAAACAAATATCGTAATACGGGTAAAATAGTAACATCTCCATACCGAAAACATTTAATTTAGTTCTGTTTACGGATAGAAGTTACTTTATGTATATGCACACCAATGTGTTCTGATTATAGACTGTTCAATTTAAAACAACACACGCTATCAAATTATATATATATGTAATTATAAACGACGTCAACGATATTTTTTTTCTATTTTAGCTAGTATCTATAACGAATCTTTAAATTGGTTTTATTTGTATGACATTGACATGTAATAAATTATGTGAAAATCAATGTAACAATTGAAACAATTTTAATGTTAACGTATCCTGCGATAAATTGCTCTATCTGCCGAAAGCACAGCTGAAAAACCCCGACAGGGAGTGAGTCGAGAGAAGTTGTAAAGCTTGCAACGCCTACACAATATATACTGTGCCAGTCACAGCAACACAATGGCCATAAAGAGAGGATTCAAAACATCAAGAAAAAAATAAGAGTCAATGTTTAAGGTAACAAACTAATATTCATTATGTTCCAGCTGAAATACAAATCATTACACCAGTAGCGTTGCATTCGAAGTTAATTGAAAACAGTGTTTCATCTGAATAACATGTCCACGAAATTGCAGCACAGAGTTGGTGAGTGTTGTTTAAGGCCGACACCTGTCGATAAACCTGGGGTACAGGCACACTTCCCGGATGTGGTATCTGTTGAGGATCCAGCACAGGAATCTCTCTAGGCCCAAACCATACCCACCGTGTGGACACGTGCCAAAACGACGCTGAAAGTAGACATATACACGTAAGTAGAAAGAAAGAAAAAAATCATTTTTCGTATTCATATTACAAGGCAAAATAGTATGCGGAGACATGTTTCTCTGGTCACCTCTGGCCTCGCTCCAATGTTTAGATAGAGGGTGGTAAAACAAATATATCCTTACACAAATTAACTGACCATGAAACAAAAACTGATAAAAAAAATCTCAAAAGTAAAATTTGCTGATAATTATATTCTTATGCAAATATTGTTTTTGATCGTCATTAAAGCATGTTCAAAGTAATAGATAAAGTATGGTTTCATTGAGTTGTTTAAATTAACCAACGAGATGAAACCATACTCTATTTGTTTTGTAGCATGTCCATTTCAGCTCTATTTCAGTTATTCTAACTGTTATTCTCACTGTTAATCTGACAGGTCTTATTTTCAATTAAACGATTTACGCCTGTGTCTGAACAAAGATCATTGTAGCATGGTCACAGACAATGATCTTTGTTCAGACACAGGCGTAAATCGTTTAATTGAAAATAAGACCTGTCAGAATAACAGTGAGAATAACAGTTCAAATAACTGAAATAGAGCTGAAATGGACATGCTACAAAACAAATAGAGTATGGTTTCATCTCGTTGGTTAATTTAAACACCTCGATGGGCTACGCCCATCTCGATGTTTAAATGAACCAACTCAATGAAACCATACTCTATCTATTACTAGTAGTATAGGGCACCATTTGCCTAATCTGTATACCAGTAATATTAGCTTATTACATTTGATTAATATCTTATTTATAAATACCTGCGATAGTTAATGTACATGTGATGCCTGAAGGTATGCCTGAATGTATGCGTAAAGAAACACTCACATGATATGTGTACCAGTACTATTAAATGTAACACCTACCAGATTTGTGTACCAGTAATACTAAGTGTAACACCAACCTGATCTGTGTATCTGATATGTGTACCAGTAATACAAAGTGTAACACCTACCTGATCTGTGTACCAGTAAAACGAGGTGTAAAACCTACCTGATCTGTGTACCAGTAATACTAAGTGTAACACCTTCCTGATCTGTGTACCTGATCAGTGTACCAGTGATACTAAGTGTAACACCTACCTGATCTCTGTACCAGTAATACTAAGTGTAACATATACCTGATCGGTGTACCAGTAATACTAAGTGTAACAACTACCTGATCGGTGTACCAGTAATATTAAGTGTAACATCTATCGGATCTGTGTACCAGTAATACTAAGTGTAACACCTACCTGATCTGTGTACCAGTAATACTAAGTGTAACATATACCTGATCTGTGTACCAGTAATACTAAGTGTAACACCTACCTGATCTGTGTACCTGATCTGTGTACCAGTAATACTAAGTGTAACACCCACCGACCTGTGTACCAGTAATACTAAGTGTAACACCTTCATGATCTGTGTACCTGATCTGTGTACCAGTAATACTAAGTGTAACACCTACCTGATCTGTGTACGAGTAATAATAAGTGTAACATCTACCTGATCTGTGTACCAGTAATACTAAGTGTAACACCTACCTGATCTGTGTACCTGATCTGTGTACCAGTAATACTAAGTGTAACACCCACCGATCTGTGTACCAGTAATACTAAGTGTAACACCTTCCTGATCTGTGTACCTGATCTGTGTACCAGTAATACTAATTATAACACCTACTTGATTGGTGTAAAAATACTAAGTGTAACGCCTACCTGACCTGTCTACCAGTTATACTAAGGGTAATTTCTACCGAATCTGTGAACCAGTAATACTACGTGTAACACCTACCTGATCGGTGTACCAGTAATAGTTGGTGGGATCGATGCCTTCACGCTTGAACCCTTCCATCAACTCCTCGTACTGCGATATTCTCATGGACCCGCCAATGATCTCTCCTACGTTTGGCATCAATAGGTCAACCTGTATACATTAAGGAATTGTATTTATACAATACGAATGCACTTAATGCAGTTCCAGCATTCTGATTGGCTTAGCCTTAAATATGCGCCCTAAATATCTCGATTATTCCGTCGAAAATTTAACAGTATTGATATACAACATTATCCCTGATTGGAAGACAGATACACCTTTAACATTTCACTGGAAGCAAGTATAGAAAACGAGCAGGAAAGGTAGCATTCACAAAATCCTTTCATCCATAGCAATATATAAACACAATGAGTTCAAATATATGACACAATCTGTCTATTAATTAGTATAATTACTAAAAATACTACCCTTCTAACCAAAGCAATACAACTCCAACAGAAACGCAAATGCATAGTTTAACGAAGATCGGTCAAGTAGATATAATAACTATATAAATGTCGTGCAGAAAATCATCTGCATACTTTCAGAAAGGGTAACTTTTAATACAATAATAAAGTCAATGAAACCACATTTATTGCACAGTTTTCGGACAATTTTGTTCAAAATATATACTTTAGCGCTGAATAAACAGCTGGTTATATTATTGAGTATGTTTTTATTCAGTATATAACACGCTGTTATTCCAGGACATGTTCTACATGTAGCATGGTCCAAACTATTCTAGAGAAATACTTACAGACTCTGTGAGACGTCTGTCATCTGTACATCGTGGCATGTAGAAGGACTTGATTTCTGCAGGGAACTTGCACAGGAATATAGGCTCATTGATTAGGTCAGTCATCTTTCTCTCGGGAGCCTCTGGTATATCCTATAGAGATATACATTAAAAAAACGTTTAAAAAAAATACAAGCAGTAGTAAACAAATCCGTTCACAAATAACTACAACACAATTCAAATTATTGTAAAATATACGCAACTTTAACTATCGTTTATTTCGTGGTTTTACTTCTTGAGGTAATTCTTCGAATTAAACCAAGAAGACTTTGGGACGGTGGCATTTGATGTTTGTCTATGATCTTTCTTTTCGTGCCCTTAATGGTTTATTCTCTTGTTGCTCTGGCTTCTGCCAAGTCATTGAGTACCTTCATTGTGGCTTTCTAGGCTATTGTTTTTTTGTATTATATTTACACGAGCATATTTGTGTTTTACTTATATTGCCTATTGATGCTGCCTTGTTGGTTAGAGATTAGATCATGGCGAGGATTTCTTTATTTACACTGTCCTGTTTTAATGGGATGACAGTAGGGTAAGTGTGAGGTTTGGTGCACCCTAGAACCGGTTTAAACCCCAAGTGTCCTACGTTGCCACTGACCGTTCCAAGGCGGTAGCCCTATTGTCAAACCTTTTTGTGTTTGTGATGTCGTTTGCATTTATTATTACTGTTGCCTTTTTGTTTGTCTGTTTGCGTGTTTGTTTCTGTGTTTTGTGGTTGACTGTCCTCCTTGAATGCTACTTTCCCTGTCCGATCTTTTTATATTTCTTTGTAACGATAACTTAACTAAAGATAAATGGTGAACACGTACAACTGTTTGTCGTTATACTTACATCCCCAAACACGTACAAAGAGCCATCGTCTTTTGTTATATTGTTATCCTTTAAGAACACCAGCGCTTCGGTATAAGCCATTCGTCTGAATGGCTTTTTTGGTGGTTTGAAGTCCGGGTTGAGCTCGTGCACAATATGGCCAAACGGTGACTTGAGAATTCGATCTACCACATCACATACAAGATCCTCAAGTCTCTCAAGCAGACCGTCAAATGCGATGAATGCACATTCTGCCTCTATATGTGTGTACCTGTGAAAAGGGTGATACATGTAGTTCATGAGTATACACATTACATCGTAGTAACATGGAGTTATTGTGAGGATTGGTGCACCCTAGAACCTGGTTTAAACCCCCAGCGGCCTTTTTTGCCACTGACCGTTCCAAGGAGGTCGCCCTATTGTCAACCCTTTGTGTTTGTGATGTCTTATTTGGCCTTTTATTCATCTTTAAATTTGTTCTTTGTTTCTGTGTGTGTTTGTGGTTGACTGTCGTCCTTGAATGCTGCTTTTCCTGTGTTTTTTATATCTATATTAAGTCAACTATAGTGAGAATTGAGGACTAATATGGAAAAGAAAGTTCTTAAACGTAAAACTGTATGCATTGTATATCAAATAGCATGGACGTAATAATATAACAGTATTATTATTAAATGCGTTTCGCATTATAGTCATCGTATGTACACATGTTCATGACAAGTCATGAAAGCATCTTAAAGAATATAGCATAGCGTTATGTAACTGAAAGGAAAACTGGTAAATTAAAAACAAATCTGGCTGCAAACTTTGTTAAACACGGCGCACATTATCGTAATCAATCGTCTGTACACAATGCAATTTCTGAAATAACAATTATCTCAAAACAGTTCCATGTAAGTATCTCAAACAGCACCGAAGGTGACGAAGAGAAAATGGTTAATTTGCCATGAGAGGGAATAACTGAAAAAAATAGAATTTGTCGACAACAACTTCAAAATTTAAAACGTCTTCTATGCTTGTATCAAGTGTTATTATGGTCTCAAATAGCATGTAATCATGGGGTTTGGACACTAAAGTGTTACAAATGTACAGGCGAACGCAAGGACCAACGATGCCAAAACAATATTGTTTCTTTTTTCAAAAAAGGAAAGGAGACAAATAAAATAAAATTAAAATAAAAACGTTCTCATCTCGTTTTTAATGATTTTTCTAACGCCAAGGCAAACATGTTTTCTCCCTTTTTAGTGGGGCGTAACGGATTTTCCCATTTCAAGAGTAACAGCTGCACCTACTACCCAACCCACTGAATCTGTTCCCGCGTCTATTGATGGACTGTACTTGTCCATACTTTCCTATATTGCATCGTGTCTGAAAGGTCAACGCGTGCTTAATATATTTGTTTCATAGTTTAAACATAGACAGTGAAACAATGAGTATTCAACTTTCACTTACTCAGCAAGATGTCGTCTGGTTCTCGATTTTTCAGCTCTGTACGAGCTGGCTATACAGAATACATCGCCCATTGATGGTAGACACGTCTCTAGATACAGCTGACCGGACTGGGTCAAATAGGACTAATAATTGAATAGAAAAAGTAAGTAAGTAAATAGTATATTAAAGTGACTTGTGCACATGTGCGTATACAATTAAAAATAAACATATATGAAACAATAGCAAAATAAAGCACGCGGCACCAATCGGCCAATAAGTCATCTTCTACACATACATGATATGAACAAAGCTCATTATATCTGTAACTGGACCAAATAACAAACATGTACAACAAACATGTTGCTACGTGATTGCATAGAATACTTTTAAAAAAATTCTACGTTTAATCAGTACTTACATAAGTATGTTAGCCTTTTGCGACATATCAGTCAAAACAATTAATCTACTACTTTGTAATAAAATACTTTAAACCATACGCGTATATTCGCTCTATCATTTAGTTATAGATCATTTGATCCTGCTTGAATGCTTGATTTGATACGAGCAACAGTCACAGACAGCAATACGTTTATCTCAGACTGTGTGTGAATATACTGATACTGGGCATACGCAGTATTTCGATAAAATTACAATTGACTGCTGTGACTTGACTCTTTCAGTTTGGTATTGGTAGATGAAAGTTTCAATGGATATTCATATACAGAGTTAAATGAAGAAATATGAAGCAATATAAAAGTTATGGATAAAGTTATGTTTTAGGATGTACGGTATTAATATATCCTCATCTGGAGGCGGTGTGTGATAACAATATATTACTCTGTATTCATGTAGATAACTTGATAATCAATTACTGTTTACAAGTGATGTTTTATAAATCCAAATTCAAATTGTTATACATTGAATATATACATTGAAATAAAACAGAAGATACAACCGTTCGTATTATAAACTTTGACCAAAGATATATGTATTGACCTCTTGACCAAAGAAGTCCAGTTTGAACAGTGTGGATCCGCCTTCTACTTGTGTCTGCACTAGGCTGGGTGGGCTGACCTCGAAATACCCCTTACTGAAATAGTGCTCTCTAAAACAGTGCATAACTACAGATCTCATCTTCATCACTTTGGCAGTCTGAAAATAAAATGACTCCGTTATTCAGTATTCAGGCCCTCCTGAGGAATTGTTAGACCTGTTGATAATTGAATTTTCATAATCAGGTCTGCCTTATTTACCCAGTGTCAATGGCATAATCGGAATGGAGAAGGGTTTGTTTTACTTATAACGGATCATCATTTAACATTTTGAAGACTAACTGCGAAATTTCCAGTTGAGTAATAAGTATGTCAAAAACAGAACTTGCAAACATGTTGTTGTTTTAACTCTCTGTAAATGGGATCAATATATCAAATAATAACAACACAGATAGAGCATACAGTTACAACGACGTGTAATTAAGTCCGAACAAGTGAGTGTATTTTTTTTTAATTAGATTTCAGTCAATGGGAAATAACTTTGAGCAGTATATGAAGTATAAGCAATGTAATTATGTCCCATTCTTTGTAACGATACCAGTATTCAATCATATGAAAGCTAGCGTAATTAAGAGATACAAAAGATAAATTAACAAGCAAACCAAGCAAATCGTTTTTATCAAAACTCTTAAGTATAGAACTTGGTTAAATTTGATACATAAATACAATATCGAGGTAGAATGGAGAGGTATGGAGCTTGATTTCGAATACATAGCAAACTTTAATGGGAAACACCGCAATCCTGCGTTATATGACATACTCACGTTTTCTCCCCGTATCATCATGTGCCTGTTGTCCAACTGCACATCCACATTCGCGTCCACGTTGAGTAGGTTGTCAGCTCCACCTGGCGGCGATGAACCCACCAACTCCCAGAAATCAACAGTCATTTCATGGTTACCTTCCGCCTAAAATAAGGCATTAACATATTGTCAGAGCTGTGTTTGGTTTTCAGAAGAAAGTAGCTAGGGAAATCCATTAGCTGAAATTTGTAGCACTTTTTTACGTTTCTATACATCACTTGTCATGACCTAAACTTTAGCAATACACATAATAAAATATATTATGTGTACACCCACAAATAAATATTCACATTGTAGACATTAAACGAATGCATTATTTGTTCAAAAACAATTATTTAAATCATATGCAAGGTCTTTCAGCAAAATCCGCACACTATTTTGTTCTCGTCATTGATCGATATAGGTTAATATATATAATACTATTTGTTCAGTTGCTTTTGTGAAAATAATATGATTTTAAACTATAGGGACGGTCATATCGTCAGATGTGAACTATGAGATCAGAGCATTAACTTAAACGTAATATGTACCCTCCTCATAAGTGGGGGCGGGGAGTGGGGGAGCAAGGGTTATTTCTTTTATCCTGTTATTGGCGAAATTTTATATTTTTTTATCTGTTTTTGTGAAAAAATATTAACTGTTATCTGTTATTAGATGTACTGTTAACTGTTTTCAGTGTTTTTTAATTTACTGTTAACTGTTATCAACAAATTCAATTTGCTGTTGTCCTGTTATAAGAACCCCCCTTGCCCCCCTCTCATAGCACAAACAATAAAACAACACATGCTAAATTTAGGAATGTATTTACATGAAACTATGTACAGCATTATTAAGATTAGTGAAAATCTTAACATATTTACAATAAATTCGTGTAGAGAGGCTGGATGATGTTTCGCTCTGTGCAAACAAGTTGAAATAGCGTATATAATGGATAAACTATTATAATATAAATATACATGAAATATCTGTACATAAAACGTTCAATTTATAGTGTGTTAGGCAGTTTTACCGATTCTACTGCATACACACCTAGTAACACTATAAACGGATTATTAGTTAGCTCATGTCAGTATCATGGTCGTGTGCATGAGCTATTATGTTTTACCGTTTTAGAAAAAACAAACAAGGGGACATATTCTTTATTACAGACATGTTCAGTATTAATATGTAATGAAGTTATAAGACACAATGCATCATCAGCATGGTCATATTCAGAGAGAAGAACGTAACTTACGGTTTTCCCTTTCGGTAGCGCCTGTATTACTCCATACACACAGATCGCAGCTTCCGTTGCCAACGTCAACGCATCATATGTCTGACACTGTATAAACGGTAAAAACTACTCTAAATGCATCTATTCAACACAAAGAGTTCGAAAAACTCATGGGATATGGGTGGAGGTGGGCGTTGTTGGGGTGGGGAGGGTGGGGGGGCGGCGGGTCATTCTTTAAAAAAACAAAATAAAAAAAGAACGTAATTACATATAAATCTTAGCCGTCTACACACACATAGAATTAAATATAGATAGGTTATTCATATTCTGTGAGATTTTCGGCAACATTCAGCCTACATGCATGTGCTACAACATAATGCAAACTATAATTGTATTACCCCTTAACCCGCTACATATATAAAACGGACTGTTCTTCTTTTGAATTAAGATCATTTCATTTATGTGACATAGAGGTGTTTGGGGGGAAATGACTGATCGGACATTGTAAGCACTGATCAGACTGCGAGTTATTCGCAGGCTGATCAGGGTTTCAATGGACGCAAAGGCTATTATAGTCGTGATTAGCAGGTTATGGGTGAAGTACGTACCAATAGATCCGAGGCGACACACTGCAGGAAACCAGTACCGTCTCGTAATACGACAAACATGAGGTTTTTACCCTGTCGTCTTAGTCGGTGTACCCAGCCGAAGATCCTCACACGGACATTCTTGTTGCTTTCTGCTTCACGAATCTTGATCTATGGAGACCAAATATTCATAATTTAAGATTCAAATTCATCTCATATTAATAGTAACTACATGTACATGGATTTTATTAAGTATCTGGGCATGTAAGTTTATTTGATGATGTATGTTGTACATGGAAGAATGAAAGGAAGGTTATTTGATGATCTTTAAGTATTTCGAAGATAATTGAACAGCAGTGCTTCAAGCCCTCCACGATAGAAAGTGAAGACTGACATCACATCCCTACTCGGATGTCATAGAAAGGGTTACAACTAACATGTAAAGTAAAAGAATTAACGGAAGTTAACATAAACATTCAATTTACTATTGACCTACTCAAAAATACAGGTAAGGGGATCCGTAGCCCGGGGAGACTTTTGACGGCAGTCACACAGTACTAAACAAAGGCTACGGAGGCTAGGGTGATGTCAATAAATACAAAAAAGTCAGTGGATCTTTTGAAGCAAAGAGCAAAAACAAGAGAGGAATGTAGCAGACTCAAACATCTTATATTAAAACTTTCCTAACCTGTTTGGGAGCTGGTAGGCTACTGTCTTGTTTGATAACTATCTTCTTGGATTCCTCCAGGTTCTTCTCTCTGCGTTCAGCGTCTTCCGCCTAAAACAAAAGCAGGTTTTAATCACAAAGGATGTTTACAACAACTGTGCATACTTCGTTTATACGACTCTTTCATTTAAATAGGTACACACATCACTGGCACATTCATATACATAGAGTTTAACTTAAGAACATGCAACAAAGTCACAATCACCTCGTTTTATCTTCTTTCCACTTCATCTGTGGATTTTTGTATAATAACCAATGAATTGTGTTGGAGATTATGAGATTTGTGTTTGGAAATTGTAGTAGTGAGCTTGCACATTCTTTGGAAATTTGAAATGTTAGGGTGCAAGTTGTCTTACGTACTTCTTTCTTTGCTTTTTCGGCTGCCTTGTTAGCCTCAATCTGCCAGATTTTATGCTGCTTCTCGAGCTGAGTCTTGGCTGCAGGCTCAAACTTCTGTAAAATATATCTTACTTAACATGCTTAAAGTCTGAATAATAATTAAATACATTCCTTAATTGAAATAAACGTTTTATCATTCCTTCTAATTCCAATTATTTTACTATTATTAGTATGCATTTTACATAGTGATGTATACATGTATACTCCGAAAAATAATTTAAGACCATGTTTTGATTTGTGTCATGTTAAAAGTGCTGTTGTTGAACGATTTGCAGTCATTTTTTCAATTTTTAAGTTTATTTGTGTTCTTTTACAATTGTTACATTACACATATGTACTAACTTTTTATATGAATATGAAATCCATAATATTAAAGATTAAGTAATTACTAATGTTCTTGTTTGCTGTCCTTATACTAGTTTGAAGAGTATATAAACACAACTGATAACATAGCTTCAGAACACAGCCACAGTTACTTTTAGTAACTGACGGAGTTAATAGAGTCTGCATGAAAAGCCATACGACTTTGCTGCAACTTGATTATGCGTGTCATATATTCTATGCGAAACATTTTCCGTAACAAAGTTCATAAGCATTCTATGCGAATGGTTTTATTTAAATATGCATGGCAAGTCATACACATCCCATGCAAATGGTTTTTATATGACTCTGGAGACAAAATATAAGACTTCGATGCGATGAATTTGTACATGCAAATAAATTCATCAAAATATTTTAAGTGCTGTTAACGTTTGCTATCAAATTTAGGATTTTGACTTTTTACCTGAGGAGTGAAGCTTGCTACAATCGAATGCTTCATTTTTTAAGTATCAAATGGAATCAAAGTATATACCATGTTTTCCTTTTTACCATCCACATAAATGGTGGGGAACGGCTCCTGTCCTGCATGCATCATTGCCTAAAATAATCAAATACATATAATAGTACCTTATTAATGCCCTACTTCAAAGTTCCTGTTAAACACAAACGAAGCTGCTTCTGGCAGTTGATAATTCATAAGAAAATTTGGAAATTTAGAATAAACAATTTAACTTCATGATCCTTCAATAAACTTCACGGTTTGTATTTTACTGACAAAATAGTACTACTAGCTTTAATACTTCAAAGACTTGACATGCAGTCATATTCTCTGATTGGCAAAATGTTAGTTATTGATACTGTGGTATAACAGATGCTTTACCTGTAACACTGTTTTGAATGGTTTATCTGCAGTCCCATCACCAGCCTTATCTGACCCCGTGCTTTCTGAGGTATACAGCCCTGTAACATGTTAACACATTTCGTTAAGCATATTGTTTTTTTGTAGATACTAATTATACATTCGGTATTATGCTACCAATTTTGAAATAATTTTATTGTGATTACAGATTTAGAAGTGATTTATATAGTTTGTATTATATAGAAAACATTGCAACATCTTACTGATCTCTTCAGTGTAATCTTCTCCGGGATTAATGCCATGGTGCATGATTCCATCTTTGGCCCACGCCCAAGACATCTGTTCCGTTATGAAAGACGTTGCTACATCCCCTGTGTTGCTAAGGACAATGACGCCACCGCTTCCGTTAACTCTTTTACCTAAATAATCTAGCCCTTCGTCGGCGGCTCTCTTGGCTGTCTTGCCTATTAACAAATATGTGCATTGCTCTATTACATAACTACGTATCACATGACTTACGAAATGGAAGTGTATTACAATTATGACATAAATGTCACAATACACTAGTGTAACAGATACATACAAATATAGGCCGAGTCTTCAATACTCGGTCTTTTTCGTTCAGCTCGGTATTCAACTGGAACTGCCTCGTCGAACCCCGCAACCGATAAACATTACTAGGTTACGGAAATCGACTTAGTTGTTAAAACTTCTCGATGTCGTACAGTGAATACAGAAGAAACAACCAATAGGCAACTTCATTAATAAATGTACATTATGTGATATTTTCTAGAGTTATGCGATACAATCGTTCTTATTTGATATCAAAACTCTTTATCTAACTCCTTTAAGAAAATCAAAATTATAAACAGGCACTCATGTGAGATAATCAATATATGAAGCACTAAATTAAGAACAAGGGTAAAGTGGTTTGTTTCTAAATCAGTTTTAGACCAGGTTACTACATCGCGTTCACTTCGTTTAACCTTGTGAATGGAATATTTAAGAACGTAAGTCTTAGATCACAACCCGTAGGAGTAGACGGCAAGGTATCTCACAGCAATACAATGTTTATTATAAGTTTAAAATGCATTTATATAGTCTAAGAGCAGAAGTGAAAAATCAGAAGTGATGCTCTCAAGAAAAATTGTAAGATTGAACTAGTGTAAACAAGGCAGACTTAATATATACAAGGAAAAACAATGGCGAATACAAGGCAGAATACGTTTATTCGAGGCAATTGTATTCTAGGCAGCGATGGAGGTACACAATCAAAAGTAGCGCATACACTAGAAAGAAGAGTTGACGCGATATTAGTGCTGTACACGTACGTAATAAGGCAGATATACTGTACACACGTAGGTGTGTATGGAAGGAATAATTAATGTACACACGGTACACGTAATGTAGAAAATACAGATGTATTGCAAAACAAACACAGTGTAAACACGGTACAAGTAATGTTAACAGAAGAAATAGGGCAGACACAGTATACAACAGAGAATAGTGTTTACAAGGAGAAAGAACTGTGTATGAGAGAAATGTAGCATACATTGGTCAGAATACGTGTACAAGCTGCAGAAGTGTAGTGTACGAACGGCAGAGTATTACACAAAGAAGTATTACAGACAAGGCAGAACGAGTGCACTGAAACTGAAGTAATGTATACACTACATATTTATAACATTATATTTAGTTAAAACATTACCTTGTTTCATGAGGGAAATAATATGATGTGCCAGGTTAACCTTACACATAGATTCTCCATGCCCTGTGCAGGATACCGCTCCCACGTCATTGTCTGCGTATCCACCCGATCCTGGAAAGTATTAGATATGCATATATGTGTTTAATTGTATAAACCATTGATACCAATCTGGACTGACATTTTTATCTCAAACTTATGCGTTAAATATATCAAGCATAACAAAGTACTTTAGCACAGCCAAAATAACCCTCGAAACACCTTTGCATGCATGTTTGTTTACTTTTATGTCATTATTTGCCTATTGTTATTAATTCTTATAACTTTCTGTGTATAAGGACCCCACTGAAAATAAGCCTCACTGGCTTAATGGGCCATCCTTAAGTAAAACTATTTTTTCTTTTCTATTTCGGTATAGTTCAAATGTTTCTTTGATATATTCTATAACAGGCCAGTGCATTTATGATATACTTCTAAATACCTTATGATATCCACAACTGTAATACTTATATGAAACATCTAAATCAGTCTGTGTGATATTATCGTGATAATATATGCTTAAAATTGTGATTATTTTAATAATATGTATATATGTATATTTAGCCTGATATAGAGTAGAATAGCATTTTATCATGTCGATCTGCATAAATCTGCCGAGAAACAGGGTGCCTGAGAAACCTTATCTCGGCAGTTACGTTCCTATCCCGCCAGGTGCACCATTTTTGATGACGTCTTTTGATGACGTCAGGGTAAATTTGATGACGTCAACGGAAAAAGAAGAAAAAAAATGTAAATTAAATGATTTTAAACGATCAACGTGATTAATAGAATATCATGTTAGTGCCTGGTCGTTTCCAGTTTATCAGGTTCGGCCTCACCTGCTAAACTGTATAAGATCAGGCACTAACATGATATTCTCTATAACCAAGAAGTCTGTAACATTCGTGGTGGCACACTTATCCGTTCAAGATCCATTATTTTGTTTGCATTTCATTTGCGTTCCAAGTTGTGTTTCTTGCTGTTTAGTTTATAGAACGTTTCAACTTAAGGATTCAGATCCCTATAGAGCTTATAGTATAAACCGATCTTTTTTTCTGTGTAGTCATATACAAGATAACACTTAGATTAGCGAAATACAATTTGACGTTATTATCGCTTTAAAGATTGTAAGTTATTGACCATTGTATGTAAGACCAAGGTGATGAAACAATGAACTTTTTATTAAGATAACACTAGTCAGAAGTCAGAACTTTTGTTCTATTGATTTTATGAATATTGAGTTCTGCTCAACCCGGGGCTAGAGGGCGTGAGCGGTAGCTAGCATAATTCACTACCGCTCATGAACAGTCTCAATCAAACCGAGACTGCAGTATTTCGTATGTGTCGTGCTCGGCCATTTCCAAAGGTCCATTGTCATACTCTTTTTTTTAGGTAGCACATAATGTGGAGACTGTTTTGAAGAAGTTTTGCTGTTCTTTCAACTGTGCTATAATACTTTGGAGTATAAGACAGATTGAGGTTTAGCTGCTATTTGACAGAGTTAATTAGATCGGCATTCCATACATCGGATGGAAGTTTGTTTCTCTCACAAAGAAATGAATCAAAGAAATTACTTAACTAAAAATAATATATTCCGATGCTCGAAAAAACAAAAAGAATCAACACGCAGTGTTGAACGAAAGTCAATGATATACTTGAAACTAAAGTGATTTGAGTGGATTTGAAACAGGAGGTGCACACGTATCACATTTACAGTGTGCAAGTGCAGTTAATATGAGATACAATGTATAGCTACCTATTATCGGGCTATCTCCTACTCGACCAAGTTTCTTGCATGAAATACCACCGGTGGATGTTCCGAATGCAATGTTTCCCTGGCTATCGATTGCGATAGCCCCTACAGTATCGTTACCCCTTTCTCTGGAATATTATAATAAAGAACATGTCTGTGATTAAACTACTGCCCCAACAAAAACACAATTTTATTCAAATTAAATCTTAATTATGCTTTGATACTCTCCGCTTGAAGCGTAGAGTAATGTAGCGTGATAGAGGGTATGATTTTAATGATATTGACAAGAACGGAGCACCCCATTAGTCCCCTTCCGACAATACCGACTACAATAATCTACAAATAAGTCTCTTTGTGTAAAATAATTCGTGGATCGTGGAAGGCTGGATGGAGGAGAGTGCATCATTACATAGACATCATTATAGTTACTATTACACGTATTTCATTTCAACATATAACACATTTTACATATTCGATGGCATATCGGTACAAACGTGTCGCCGGTACATTTACATGCAATTACTTCCCTTTGCCTGTAAGTTGCTTATGTCAAATTTCACGAGGTAAAACCTTTAGTATCCAGTTACTTCCCTTTGGCCATAAATTCATAAGTCCTGTGTGTGCATTAACAATGTATTACATATCATTATTGTACTTTGTGTTAGAGGTATTATTTCCCACATAAATAAGGTAAAACGGAAGTTCCTGTTTAAGGTCATAGGGCAATAGAAACAAACTTTATAGTTGCCATTTCAGTTCTTTGTAGAACAAAACGTTTTCAATAACTTGAATATACCGTTTCTGTTTTACGGGTAACAGGCCATGCATTTGTTGTAGGTTATGTATATAAGATGAGTAGTATATTTTGGCCTATGCAATCCGTTTACCACCAAGGACACATAACTAGTCCAAAGGTATTCCAATTACCTTCAAATATGTCATTCCATTCGGTAATATATTGTAAGTTACTAATATGAGGTATTTGCTAGTTCCGTTCTTTATACAACATAACTTGTCAGCTTTGCTCTTCAAGTCGTTTTTCATTACCTTTAATATACTATGTGTTAAAGGCAAATAACCAAGTAACCTTATCATGAATAAACAATATTGACCTCAATGCAGAGTTTGATAAAGGAGCTAAGGTGCTCTCCAACTTAACTCTTTGACATACGTTTGCTAAAACTTGAAACACAACTTTCTGTGGTATTTAGTCTTTTTCATTGTATAATTAATTAAATATTGCCCCTTGTTTGCAGTACAGTGCGGACCTACGTTGCCATTGCGTTTGGACGCTGTGGTTTCTAGAGGACCCGATTTACTCTCAATAATATAACGTTAACAGTAGCACATATATTATAAAGCTTTATATTTCTAAGTGTTAATATTGTTATGAGGGAGACTATAAGATATTCTCACGGTTTCTTTTTCAGTTTGAAGTTTATTAGTGTTAAGTTCATTAAAATAGCATGATAATAATTTGATGAATTGTGTAATAGATGCCTGTCACCGGATATAACATTCTTGCATACCGGACAAGGATATCCGTCATATTACCGGGGCTAGATATTTCCATCTCACCCTAGGGTCGAGACAAAATTCTCGCGAGCCAACATCCGATATGCAGGAAAACATGCAAAACGTTAGAAGCTGAAGGCGTCAACGTACAACATGTCTCTGATATGCAAGAAAAAGAATCTATCATGGGTATTCGGTTCAGATAGGGAATTCCAACACTTGGTATAAGCGTTTTAATTCCCTATCTTCACCGGATACCCATGAAAGATTCTTATATTATTCATACTTCATGAAACATATTATGTTATTACTATACAATCCAGTCGTTTGCAGGTGCCATCTATAATATCGTTATATATAATATGTAACCCATGAGAAAAAAATATATACTGACCGTGGTTTAAATAGGCAATCCACTGCGCTGCCATACTGTTTATGCTGTTCAAATTCTCTGATAGCTTCCGGTGATGTCAAACTCTCTGTCGGCACAGTCTTTATTCCGACAGATTTTGCAAACTTATCGGCCCCTTCTCCGACTAGCAAACAATGATCCGTCTGCAGTAATATCATGTAAATTTGTACAATGCATGAGTTTTGAGATCAAGAAATAAGGTAGAATAAATTCATCGATATTGTGTGAATGCTATATTGAGAATGTGCCATTGTTTTATTAGATACCATCAGTATTAAAGGCCTGCTTAATGTTGGAGTCATTGTTGTTGTAGTTATTAGTATCTTATATTACATATTTGTTGATGATTTATATAGTAATATGCAGTCAACAGAAAAGCCATATCTACTCAGAGCTCTGTTGGGAAATATTTTCTCGGTAACCAGAAGTCTGGAACTACTTGTTTAGACCCAATGTGTGATATAAATTCAAAACAAATCCCAGAAATCTAAAAACAGATCCACAACAACAACACTAAATACCAAAAAATAACTAAAATTAAATTAAAGCATCTGAATTATAATGCAAATAAATACGTAATAATAATAACATGAAGAAGGGCAATACTATTTAATAATATAGTAAATTGTGCCCTTAACCTTGACCGTCTGATTACAGCTGTCAGTAATTTACTTGACTTTGTGTTTTTGCTGTGTGACGTCACACAATTATGTATCAATGCTCACTACTTGAAACAAATGAAAGAAAAGAAAATGAACACAAAGCAAGTTGTTTTCTTGAATATCATCACACAATATGTAATATATAGTATAGTAAGCATTGTCTCTGAAAAACTGGAAATATTAAACGTACGAATATTGGTAATTAAATTATATATATCCACAATCGAGACGTCAAAGGCGTACTCCGGTAAGAGAGATACCACCTGTTTTCTTAGTTTCACTCCAAAAATGAGATATACACATACTAAAAGACTCATCGATATGTTGTCGTTGCAGATAGGAAATACCAACACGAGGAATGCTTGTTTTCGATGGAACCTACTCACTGGGCGTAATAACTCTGTCGCATGACATGCATTAATCGATGTTTGTTTGTGTTTATTTACAAAATAACACAAAACACCTCGCGTGATCTCTCATCAAGCATACATACTTTATTTACTATACATATAGTCATTCTTTGATTTTCGCAAATGTAATACGAACTGTAATTCTATAGTTGTAGACTCAATTGATTATCTCAAATTAATGCCACGAAAATGACGATGTGAAACAAGTTTGAATGAAATAATCTCTCCGAAACTTGTCGTCCAAGTAGATCCTATTTTTCTCCGTTCAGGTAAGTGATATATGTGTTTGTGTTTTTTTAATTAAAAATAAAGTAATATTAAACATAATTTTGCATAATGTCCTCATTATTTCTTTACCTTTTCCATAACTTCCCTGGCTAGAAGAATTGGGTTCTTGATGTTATGAACGCTTGCCACAGCTCCGGAACTGAGAGTCTTCCCATCCATAATCACAGCATCCATTTCTATGGTTCCTTCTTCCGTCAGAACGGAACCAGTGCCTAGAAGACATCGTTCATCACAGTTTAATATTTAAATAATGATTCTTCGTTCAAATGCATGAAGTATATATTTACCTTTGAAATACAGAACGCTTCATTGGGATGTGGGTGCGTTATATATACTGACGATCAATGAACAACCTCACCAGTATATTGTCTCAGACTGTATAATGTCTTGTTCCACTATATAAATATCACATCCCATGGAGGGTGATAGAACATATTGTCAACCCGAGATTGGTAATGTCCACCGAGGCTTTAGCCGAGGTGGACATTACCACATCGAGGGTTGACAATATGTTCTATCACCCTCCATGGGATGTGATATTTATTTTATTATACCAAACATCAAAATTCATTTAATCAGCAATTATTTTTTATTAACAACAATAAAGAACTTGAAACAAATTTTTGACAAATATATATATATATATTTTAATTTCTTATTGTTACATGTGAACCTTATAAGATTTTATACCATAGTTACCTCCCTTGAACTGGGAAACCACCGTTCTATTTTTAGCACTTGAGGAAACCACCGTTCTTTTTTTAGAAGCACGAGATAATGTTTCATGCCATGAAACATTACCATGAAACATTACCAATTGTTGACTGATCGGGAATGGGGAAATTACATAGAGAATTTTGAGTGAGGTATAATAATATATAATGTCTTACTTTACTATACATTGTCTCAATTGATTCTATAATGTCTCATTTGACTATATAAAATAACGATTTGGGTGCATATATTGAACAACTTAAGTCTCAATATATTAAACCATAATATTTTTTTTAAGTTACTAAATGAGACTTTATGAAGAAACAAATAGTAAATATAGTGATAACGTTCTCAAGGTAAGAAACCATTTATAAACTGTGTATTTTGTATTTATTTAGTGTATTATATAAATGTAAAATAATAAATAAAAACAGAATAATACCATAACAGAATAATACCTGCGTCGAACGCTGGGTCGTCTTCCATTACACATATGGCTGCCTGAACGGCATCCAAAGCGGACCCTCCCCTGGCCAATACATCGTACCCCGCCCTCGCCGCTCTTTTAGTCCCTATAATCGATGCGTCCACCAAATTGACAGGAAACGTCCAGGCTCCCCCGTGAACAAGCATGACCGTTGTTGTCGCCATTTTATTTCTTTTGTCTGTTTAATAATATGTTTATTCAAGATTTGTTATATAGTTGATGGTTGGTTCAGAATTGGAACTAAATTAGGACTGCTAAGAAAGTAGCTGTTCACAAAGAGTGGAATGTAAACATTGACCACGAGCGTTACAATATGTGTCATTGCTGTACCTTGTCTGTTAGAGTTTGATGGTGACTACATGCATACGGTGTTCCGTTAGGGCCATCGTACCATCGCGTATCGACGTTTACAAGTCGATGCGCCATGGTACGCTTGTACGATATGTGTCATTACTATACCTTGTCTGTTAGAGTTTGATGGTGTCTACATGCTTACGGTGTTCCATTTGGGCCATCGTACCATCGCGTATCGACGTTTGCAAGTCGATGCGCGATGGTACGATTGTACGATATGTGTCATTGCTGTACATTGTTTGTTAGAGTTTGATGGTGACGAAATGCATACGGTGTTCCGTTAGGGCCATCGTACCATCGCGTGTCGACGTTTACAAGTCGATGCGCGATGGTACGATTGAACGATATGTGTCATTGCTGTACATTGTCTGTTAGCGTTTGATGGTGTCTACATACATACGGTGTTCCGTTAGGGCCATCGTACCATCGCGTATCGACGTTTACAAGTCGATGCGCGATGGTACGATGGTACGATGGTGATGGTACGATGGCCCTAATGGAACACCGTATACATGTGTCGGATATCGTTTTGGTATAAAGAACGGTATGCAGTCATTTGTTTAAATACGATTTACTAAGCGTATACTAGTAAACATGGAGTGACTGCACATTTTTATTATTTTTAAACATGGGATTGCAATGAGCATAATATTGGTTCGTAGTTCAATGTCCCAATTCAAAATTATTTGTATCTCAAAAGGAGAACCGGGAACGAGTACTTTGTTACCGCTTCCTGGTTCCTTATTCGCAAAAATGGTTGCTTTCAGTCTTGTGTATGGGAAAACTGAACCGCTTGCTCAAGATAATGTCAAATTATAGTATCTTACATAGAGTAAGACCATGTGCTTATTCGCGTCAATTTTTTTTGTCTGTTTCCTAAACAGTCAGCGGGATTATCACCTGAGGAATACATCCACTCACGCATGTACACTATGTTTAATAAAAAAATCTGTTCTGCTTTTGCTCTTTCGCGGTGACAAAGATTGGCCGTCCATCAACATGAATTGGTTAAAGAAAGCTAACAGAATGGGACATTTAACAAGACGATTACCATGTCCGGTGATGTCTATTAGACGACTATAAACAACCTTGCGAGACAAAAGTATTAACCCGAATAAGAAGCGAACTGTATTTATCTTAAATAGATGTGTATTAAAATTAACAGGTCAAACGATATTTAAAGAATAGATCGTTTATATTTTAATAGCATGATTGTTTGAAACTTCAATCCGATACAGTAAGTTCTCTTAAATACAGAAGAAAATACGAAATATGTTTCTAATAAAACATGGCAGATAGGTTAGTTAAATTTTTATTTCTCAAAGATATTACATTTATTAAGGATTTCACACAATTTGTTTTTAAATATAACCATTTATTCAACTCGCACTCACAAACACTTAAACACGCACGCACGCACGTACTCAAACACACACGCACGGACGCACATACGCACGAACGCTTAAAGCATTTACGAACAAATACGCACTCACGCATACACATATGCACGCAGGCACACACTCAGTTACCTACTTGTACACACACAAACACGTACGCACGCACACATATACGCATTCACACATACATGAACGTAGACACGCACGAATACGTAATTACAGACGCACACACATGTACCTATACATGCATAGTACCTATACATGAATACACGCATTCCCATTTACACACGCACGTAGACACACGGAGATACTTAACACGAACTCATATATTTGAATACCAATGATAGATGTTTTCTTATATAAAACAATAAAAATGATTAATTATTTTTATTTCTTAAGTTACTTTTATGAAATTTTGAAGTAAAAACAATTTGATTTCTTCTATGTACGTGTTGGAGCATACATGTTGTATTTCATAACTTCCAAGTGGTTCAGTTTCAAATAAGAACCTGTACAATATGCAACATTTTAGGGTTCTTTAAATTTTTGAATGAGCTTTTCGTTGTCATTTTGAGATTGAGTACAGTATGACATCCTTATGCAATATTTAGGGTTCTTCAAATTACTTCAAATTACTGAAGGCTCTTAATGTTGTCGGTATATTGACATTATGTATGTATTATTTATGAGTGTTTTGTCGATCCTCCAACAACACTAATTTTTTATCTGCTAATTGTAACGAAACGGCGGAATCATGCAAACTGTTTGGAGTATTTTCCCCGCCATCAATCGTGCAAAATCGGTCAATCCCGTCATTCTTGATCATGCCTCGTGTGTTTATCGATGCATAGATTATGTTCAAAACTTTACATTTTGTTAGCCGGAAGGCAACGGAATAGAAAATAGTGCTCTGTTGCTTACAGCTGTTGTTATATAAACAATATGGCCGTTTAACCACAGGTGTTGATTTATGATTTGCTTTGATTTGGAGTTTGTATCACTGCTTTCATGGAGCAATCGGCTAAATGACACTGCGAACGTTTGATGATAATTTTGTTTTTGAATTAATTAAAACAAATGTCGACAAGATTCTCAAATTTCGAAGTGGAGCTTAATATTTAAGAGCGAACATCTCTCTGGTGAGCTTATGTCGGGTTCCTCCCCAACCCCACCTCCACCGCACTTGTCAATAATAGTAAAATAAAAAAAGGAATAGCTAGACAAATATTCCAAGAACCGACAGTAATTTAAGGCGAAAACAAAAGAAAAAATTAACGGATTTAAATATTTAGCACTGAAGTACCCGAAATCAAATGCTAACATTTCTAACAGAAAACTATGTTCTCAAATAGACATTCCCAAGTTCAAATTCAATTGTAAAATATATTGAATTGAGTTACATTATACAACTATCCAATGGCACGTATAATCATAAATTGAAGCCAAACATTTTAATATTGATATGATTTGTCATGCACTCAGTTTCTGAAAAAGTACGTTTCCAAGCTTCCGTCTCATTACACCCAGGTGCCAGGTTGCTATTAAGAAAAGCTCTGTAAATTAGTTTGACCAAAGACACAAGCTATCCGAAAAACTACTTGAGAAGTTCTGAAAAGTCTCCTCCAAAAAGTCGAACATTTTGTCAACAAACTATATTACATACAAGGTATGACAGCTGCCATTTTAGCCGGGGCGGAAGCGTGTAATTTCAACGTGATTCATATACTGTTTACCCTCACATCTGCATTCGTAACTGTCATTGAAGAGAATCAGACTAAAATAGAATTGAATAATGGTACCTACACAAATCAGCGTTATGATGTAGAATCGGGTACCAATACATTATTACGCAATTCCGCCCCGGCTAAATACCGTGTATGTTATATAGTTTGTTGACAAACATTTCGACTTTTTGGAGGAGTCTTTTCAGAACTTCTCAAGTAGTTTTTCGGATAGCTTGTGTCTTTGGTCAAACTAATTTACAGAGCTTTTCTTGATATCAACCTGGCAGCTATTATTACACCAACATAAAGTACTAACTGAACTGCTGATTCTCTGGATGATCACGGACGAGCCCCCCCAAATTTAACAAGAGGTGAACAAATCGTGCATCAACTCGTACTCGAACCCAGGGTCTCGATCACCGTACCAGCGATCTACCAACTGAGCTATCAAGGACATACGGTTTGGAATCAATTATTCACTATTTACCTGTACCCGGTTACTCTCTCTCACACACACACACACACACACACACGCGCACACATGTATTAAATCATATACTGAAATAGTATGATAAAAGCGTCGGTGAGTATTTATCTGACAAACGTTAAATCTGTCATGGTTTCAAGTGTTATTTGAAATTTTACGAAATTTACAATGTCTTGCAATTCAGACGAATCGTGTGTCTGTTATATATTGACATCTAAAGTAAAAACTTGCACGCTGATTTCGAAGTCCAACACACGATTAAAAGCGTTACGGTATAACACACACTTTATGGGAGATTGTCTCATATGTTTGTATTTTAAAGGGACACACGGCAGTCTTGAATTTTTGAAAACTCTCGGCGTTCCGTTAGTTTTTCTTGTATTTTTAATCATTATTATTTATTATAAGAATTGTCCGAAGCAATTTGTTATTGCATATTTAAAATTATTGATGATATTGCACCAATAATACATTTCAACACAGGGTAAATGAGGAAGAAAATTTGAAAACGCAAAATGTTATTTAAAGGCTAGATGCACTATTTTCAAACAAGATTGTTTTTTAAAGGCTCTGAAAAACTTGAAAAAAGCTCAAGGAATTATCAAAATGCCATGAAAAATAAAATAGATATAACCTATTAAAAATTGCAAATAAACATAAATGGTGGCGGCCATCATGGAGTGACGTCATCGTACCTTTTTACCATATATTGCATATTGATAAACTATCTTTTTAAAGCAAAGAAAATCACTACAATTGAAAATAAGCACACAATGTATACATTTTACATTTGCATATTTATTTTTTATCAATTTGCAGTGATTTTCTTTGCTTTAAAAGATAGTTCGTCAAAATGCTATGTATGGTAAAATTGTATGGTCATCGGTACAAGATGGCCGCCATTATTTATGTTTCTTTGCACGTTTTCAATAGGTCATATTTCCATTTTTTTTCATCGAATTTGTATAATTATTTCATTTTTTTTCACGTTTTTCAGAGCCCTTTTAAATACATGTTGTTTGAAAATAGTGCATCGACCCCTTTAACAATATTTAAGCGTGTTTACAGCCAAAATGATGCCGGATTAATTATTGCTTTTTTAATTCTTGACAAAACCTGGATTGACGTGTCCTTTTAATGAAAACCATCGCAAGTAAGTGTTGCAATACAGTTTATAGAGACGTGTGATCCGAAAAGAAAACTCTATACTTAACTGCAATGATTACTAAAATCAACACGTAGACAATCTTGAATTAAATGTACAACTTATATTAATTTAAACATTATATGAATTAAAAATAATCAGTCTCTAGAGACGTATGATCCGAAATAAACAACACTACTACCAAATACTATACTATTCTATAGCCGTATATAAGGCTAGTACGGGTTTCCAGCCAAGTTTCAGTAGCTTGAATTTGGTAGTAACCCCAGCGTTAAACCGCTCCCATTTGCTTTAGGTATACGCCCACTAGCCTTACATACAGCGATATTAATTGGCCCAGTTGTTCAAAGATCGGTTAGCTTAATCCTTGGTGAGTGTAAATTTTCAAAGTATATTTTCTGATAAAAATATGTTTTTACTACTAAAAGATTTAAACTGCATTTCTTCTTAACTTAATGTATTCACATGCTCAATTTCTGGTAGAAATATTAATTTTCGGAAATTCGGATAAATTTGACATTTTGACTTAACGCTCGGTTAAGTTAGCCGATCTTTGAACAACTGGCCCATTAATAGTAATAGCTTTAACTGCAATGATTACGAGAATCAATACGTATATTATCACTGAATTACAGGTACACCTGATAGCAATTTCAACAGCATATTGGGGCTTTTACAAATTCTCGGATTCGTGCAATCGCTATAATTAAACCGAAACAAGTGAGCCAATTGAATGTATTGGAAGTGAAACACGTGTGTATGGTTTTGAATGCATTTTAATGAATACAGTGTTATATTAACATTAAATTCTCAAAAGGTAAATCAATATCAGTCATGGTGAAATACTTTTGATAGGATTGTAGGGGGTTATATAATAAGAATGATACATAGATAACTATTTCTCACGCACACACTGCCAGATGTTTGAGCGGATGTACTAATTGTTTCGATTTATTTGGAGTACCTTTCTAATCCGGCTTGATGGCATCAGCTAGATTTACTAACAGGTATACAGTTTCTATATATCGTTTATAAGTTAACATTTTGAAACAAGAGGCCCAAGAGGGCCTGTGGACGCTCTACTTGCTACTGGCTAAATCAATCAAAAATAAAATTAAAAAAATAATTAAAAAAATAAAATAATATTAATTTTAAAAAAAAATTGAAAAAATAAAAAAAAAAAATGTTACCCCCGGGGCGCATCCAAATTTAATACCAGGGTCACCATTTGAACAAACTTGGTAGAGGAACATAAGCTGATGCTACATGTAATACATGAGAGCTCTGTGCCATGTGGTTTTTCAGGTTTTGCCTATACAAACCTAAGTAAAACTGTGACCTCCGGGGTGGGGCCAAATGTGACCCTGGGTCACCATTTGAACAAACTTTGTAGAGGACCACAAGCTTATAGCAAATGCAAAATATTAAACCTCTGGCTCTTGCAGTTTCAGAGAAGAAGATTTTTTAAGTTTTTCGCTATACATGTCTATGTAAAACATGTGACCCTTGGGGCGGGGCCAAATGTGACCCGAGGGTCACTATATGAACACATTTGGTAAAGGACCATAAGCTTATAGTAAATGCAAAATATCAAACCTCTGGCTGTTGTAGTTTCCGAGGAGAAGATTTTTTAAAAAAAAATCCTATATAAGTCTATGTAAAACTGTGAACCCCGGGGCGGGGACAAATTTGACCCCAGGGTCACCTTTTGAACAAACTGAGTAGCGGACTATAAGCTGATGCTACATGTAATACATGAGAGCTCTGTGCCTTGTGGTTTTAGAGAAGAAGATTTTGTAAAGTTTTTCCTATATGTCTATATGAAAAACATGCAAAACCTCAATATACAAATTTTGGACCCCCGGGGTACGGCCATTTTTAATCCCGGGGACTTTATTTGAACAAACCTGATAGTCTTGGCGTTGGCGATCATTTTAAAAGAAAAACTGTTGAAATCTGTCCAGCGGTTCTGGAGAAGAAGATTTTTTAAGGTTTCAATTATATATGGTAATGGCAGCCATCTTGGATGTAGCGCTGACCTAATTTTAACAAATGTAAAAAGCATTTATCTAAGGATTATCCATGTGAAGTTTGGTTAAAATTAGCCAAGCGGTTTGTGGGGAGATGTCGTTTGAAGAAAAGTTAACGGACGGACGGACGGACGACGGAAGACGGGCAACACACCATCCCATAAGCTCTGCTGGCCCTTGGCCAGTAGAGCTAAAAAACAACTTGAATAATTTTTATCACATGCTATCCCTTGTCAGCCGTTTGTAACAGTCATTTCTTATTTTATTGTGTGTGCACATGTGTAATACAACATGGAACGATTTTGATTAGATTAAAACTGTAACACTGCGCAAATAGAGTTAACTGAAACTTTGGTTTCATCACAGTCATAACCTTACACACAGATCTTATTATATAATTGACCTTATAAAATAAAAGCAATTTGTAATTGTTTAACAGTCGGCCTAAAATGCCTCTTTTTTAAAAAAGTAAAGACATGAGCTCTTTGCATATATACTACGTTGTTTGCAGCATGACATTCTTTTCTTTTTTTTCCTTTTTTTCTGTTTTTTTTTTAACGTTTCAATGAAGTTTTGATTTTCAAACAAGTTTGTTTTAAAGGGCTTCTTCCATAACAATTAAGTAGTTCCTAATAAGACCGAATTAGGTTAAAGGGGTTGATGCACTATTTTCAAACAAGGTTTGTTTTAAAGGGCATTGAAAAACTTGAAAAAAGTTGAAAGAATTATCAAAATGCCATAAAAAATTAAAGGAGATATGACCTATTGAAAATTTGCAAATAACATAAAGGGAGGCGGCCATCTTTGAACGATGATGCATCGCGCTTTTTTACCATATATGGCTTATTGACAAAATGTCTTTTAAAGCAAAGAAAATAAATGCAAATTAATTACAAATAAATATGCAGGTGTAAAACGTATAAATTGTATGCTTATTGTTCATTTGCAACGATTTTCTTTGCTTTGGAAGACATTTTGTCAATATCCTGTATATGGTAAAAAGGCGCAATGAAGGCATCGTTCAAAGATGGCCGCTTTCATTATGTTTCTTTGCAAATTTTCAATAGGTCATATCTCCTTTAATTTTTTATGGCATTTTGATCATTCTTTCAACTTTTTTCAAGTTTTTCAGAGCCCTTTAAAACAAACCTTGTTTGAAAATAGTGCATCAACCCCTTTAACCTAATTCGGTCTTATTAGCAACTACTTAATTGTTATGGAAGAACGTCTAAATACCGGAAGAAAACATATATATTTTAACATAACATATTATTTATTTATGACTTAAACAAATCTTCATCTAAATATATAGTACATCTTTTAATATGTGACAGGTCAAAACAAATTTTACACATAACACAATGTGATTATACAAAATCACGCACGCAAGCACACACACGCACGCACGCACGCACGCACGCACGCACGCACACACACACACACACACACACACATTCACCTGACGCTCGTAGATTACTACCAGTGTGCATCAACTGAATACATTAAACACACTTGGATGTCGGTAATAATGTATTTTAACATATAGTTATGCCCCCGGCATTCGAGAATGCCGAAAGAGGCATTAAGTGTTACTCATGTCCGTCCGTCCCTTCCGTCCGTCCGTTCCGTCCGTCCGAAATTGGTTTCCGCTCAATAACTTTTGAAAGGCTCCATGTTTGTAATTAATATTTGGTGTGTAGCTGTGTAATTATAAAATACAGGTCAAGTTCGATTTCGGTCAACGTTGCTCATTTTTTGCAGGAGTTGTGGCCCCTTTTCGACTTAATTTTCTGCAACAAATTGGTTTCCGCTCAATAACTTTTGAAAGGGTCCATGTTTGTAATTAATATTTGGTTAGTAGCTGTGTAATTATAAAATACAGATCTAGTTTGATTTAGGTCAATTTCTAAAGGAGTTATGGCCCCTTTTCCGCTCAATAACTTTTGAACGGTCCAAGTTTTGATTTTTTTTTTTTTGGCGAATTCATAGTTCTAGTAACTTATACCGGGGGCATCCGTGTCCTATCGACACATTTCTAGTTTACCTATGTGTTCATACAATGGACACATTAATTTAATACCGGAACAAGAAGTATGAGCAAATATATATTCGCTTATGTATAACTCACTCCATAGGAACGTGCCTACCAGAAACGAATAAAAAGCAACACCATGTATTTAAACGCAATCTAGAAGCTTAAGTGTTATTGCCATAATTGCTATTACCACTGAATATAGATAATATAAAACACATTTGACAACTTTTTGTTTTATTCATAGTCTATTATTAATTATTAAATTTAACAATTCAATTGACTGCATGTACCTTCTGATTCGCTGAAATGTTAAAAAATAGTCCGGTATACAGTGACTACACGCCGTTCAGAGCATGCTATAGGTTGTTGTTTGTAAAGACGCATACCCCCTGGTTTCTTACCATACCTTGACGTTTTTTCGGAAATTAGGGTTCTAATTTGTTTAGACAAAAACTTCATTGAATGATTAACATTCTAAAATAAAGCATGTTATATATAGTTTTAATTTTCTAAAATTAGACATGAGCAGATATGGAAACATGTACCTATCTTTAATATACCCGAATATCTGCATAATGATAGGACATTTATAAATAGTTCTGGATCTCCAAGACGAACATGTTTGTGGAAAGCATTTCACTTCGGCAAACCCGCCTTTGCAAAAAAAGTAGTAAATATCAAAATAACAAATGATAGACAATTTGGTGTACGTTCCTCTAATACATCATAGTATTAGGTTATATTAGGACAGCAACCTACGAAGAGATGTGAGTGTGTGTGTGTGGGGGGGGGGGGGGGGGGGGGGGGTTGGGGGGGGGGGGGGGTTCTAATGATATATAATCGATTTACATATTATTTTAAATTACTGATCATATATATTTAAGAAATATAGTTCTTAATTTCTTTCTCTTACAAAATATGAATAACATGCTTATTTTGGTAATGTATAAATGCTTTAAAAAATCGTCGCGGTCAAATACAAGGAAGCTGTTCAAATTAAATTAAATTGGGGTATTAAGGCGCACCAACACATGAAAGTTTATATGGCGCCTAACAGGAATGAACATGCCAGGCTCATCCTCCATGTACATCGAGATTAAATATGGAATATGGGCCTAGAACGTTCCCACCTGCGGAACTGCATAGTTGCTGCAAATTCTATTGTACGCTGGAGCCACGTTTACTGTTTTTCTGCCACTGCTCTAGTGATTTGAGCGAGATGGCACCTGAAACAATGCAGGGGTCATGATAAGACCTTTAATGGGCATGAACAAAGAATGATAAAATGAACATTAATTTGGGGGGATTCTACCCCTCCAACGGGATTTGCAGTGGCCCTATTCTTTGCCCCGGAACCAAACGGGACCCCCGGAACCACACGGTGTAAATTCCTTAATATTGCGGGGTAAAATTAATATGAATTAATATTTAATTAATTCAACATTTATGTTTTTGTCTTAAAATGAAACTCAGATGATCATAATTACAAAAATTTTAGACATAGTTTGTAACAGTTAATATATAATGTTAGTGGAATATTTTGGTTTTAGGTCGAAAACTACGGCCATAAAAATACAGGTAATGACATGCAATTAATTCACAATGTAATTTAAAGCGAGTCGTGTGATATTTGAAATTATTTTTAAATGTGCATATTCTAAATTACACTATCACAGAAGTAAATTACGCATTTTTTATGATATCATAAAAAAATATCGCTGACAAATAAAATCTCGAACCTGTTACTTTATAAGTCGAACACCTGGTATAATCGTCTTTAGAATCAAATGGTGCAACAATGCATAATTAATTAATCTGCAAATTCGATTTAAAATTTTGCTATAACTAATTCATTAATTCATAAAAAATATACAGCAATCTATAGTTTAGTATATATATCTCCAGTATATGAATGAATGAACGAACGAGCGAACGAACGAACGAAAGATTGAACTAACGAAAGAACGAACGAACGAACAATACATTTATTAATAATGTATGAGTAAATGGACACAAGGCAATCCTTATTACGTGGTCCAAGTATTAACTTTCATACACCATCCGACCCCTTCTCTAAGAAGCGAAAACGGGGTTGGTATGAAACAAAACTTTAATTTCGGCTTAAAATTTAGTTTAGTTTAAACATATTTATTTTACATCGATTGCGGAACAAGTTATTGCAACTTAGATTAATCACTCTCGATGGCTTCCTGGGTAGAACCAGTACTAAGCAATGTGGATTAATTTTCTTGCTCAAGGATAAATAACGTGGCCGCGGCGAGGATCGAACCCACGACCTCTTGATCTGGAGTTTGGCGCTCTACCGCACTCCACGGCTTAAAATGTATGCACATTGTACAATTAAAAAATTTAATAGACAATTTAAAGTTATCGCATTTTTTTTCAGTAAATTAAATGTTTTAAACATGTTTTATTGTCAAAAATATCCGTTATAAAATCCTGCTAATATAAGCTTTCCCATCGCTTAATGGAATTAAGGCGGGACCACGTAATATAAACTATGAATCAAGTATGAAAATGATCAAAACGATTTATTAATATCATTTTGACTTTGAAACTGCTTGCTAAATTTTGTTTTCAATTGTTCCTCGATATTCTATCATATATTTTAATATTTCATTGGTGCAGTATATTCAACCATTAGATCTAGTAATATGTAAATCAAATAATTTGCTTTGAGCTATAATATTAATAGTTATAAATAATGATTTTCAAATACGTAAAGCAAAAAAACAAAATAACGGGACGCAAGACGCCGTGAGTTTAAAAACGATTGCCGTGTGTCTCTTTAAATGAATGAATATCCGAATTAAACGGGCGAATAAATTAAAAACAAAACACGATTGAGTGAGTAAATGAGTTTGAGTCAGTGAGTGAGGACATGCTAGCTAGCGAGGAAAAAAACAAAACAACCACTAGCTGAACACAGGTCGAACAACAGTCGAACAAACCAATATTATTTAAGAAAAGTAAAGAAAGTAAGGTAAGAAACAATTCCGATAGAACTAAATTTTCATTTGTGTAACATCTGTTACAATATTGTTTAAGGTTTTTTCAATGCTAAAACAAATGTCAAAAGTTAAGAACACGAATTTATTTTAATACGTAACTTCCTAGCGTTTAAGAAATAAACGATTACAAACATTTCTTTTTAGAAACGTATCAAATTAAAATGGCGCGCTATTAATCAACTAGTATTACAATATGAAACTTCCGGCAATAACATATCAAAAATATCTTAATATATTTAAAAATTATCAATTAAAACAACTGCATGTACTTACTGTTGCGCTGTAGATGTTCTTTACATCATAATTGCACACCGCTCTCTGAATACTGTCTGATCGCGCGGGCTTATATATACTTCTATGGCGCGGGTCTAGATTTACTACGTATATACGACATTTTCGAAAAACGTTGAAACCTCAACTTGAAGATATGCCTCAACATGTTTTATTTCTTCGAAGAAGGCTTTTGAAATATTAAACTTTTAACATTAGACGTCTGTTGTAGTAAATATCCACTTTTCATTTCTTTTTCTATTTCGTTTTCTCAGAAAAAGTTATGAAACAAAGGACATACTTCACTTGTTTACTATTTATATGATTTGCTATCCATCTAACATGTTCCTATCGTTTCGCTTTCGTACGATCAGGTTCTTCGTTAAATGAATAGTAGTTTCACGATCGATAATATAAGTGTTGATGTGTTCGCTTACATTGTATAGAATGTTATAGCGAGCTCAGCTCGAGTCGCGAAGCGGCGCGCGCGCAAGCGAGCTTTACGGTAACGCGAGTAGCAAATACTACGGGGGGAAAAACCGTGGTAAAGGTGTAGCACATCCATTGCAACACAGGAAGTGTCGGCCTGGGGTATTGGATTCTGGAAGGAAAATCAGCACATTTTGCATTCAAAGAGCAGTTTTGGTAGCTAAACCTCTTGATTTCTTCATGTTTTTTGACTATATGAAGCATTTAATCCATTATATCAAGTATAGGTAGGCCCAATGTCATTTTATAAAACAGTAAAGGTAGGTTAAAACTGAAAAAAAGTATGCTGATTTTTGTCGCTGTCACCTCTCTGTTCTTTTTTGAAACGCTTATATCTTGATCAATTGTTAGTCGATTCGTGAAAACTTTTCTTTCTTTAATGCGTTATAGTCTAGGCTTTGTCAAAATAGCTGCTTTAAAAATTCACTCATAGTTAAGTATTCTTATAGGTGTAGCACACCCATTGCAACACAGGAAGTGTCGGCCTGTGGTAGTCGCATAATGGCGTCAATAAATAATTCTCATTTCTTTTTGTAAAAAAAGGCATTTTCACTAATTTAAAGTGCTATTTTTGGTTTATATCACATTGTTGATCTATTTGTTACATTTTTCAAGCATTGTCATGTTAAAATTGTGAGTTTTTAATTTATTTTGCTTATATGGAAATGAGTGTATGAATACAATATTATGGCATGTCAGTGTTTATGTTTTTAAAGGGACCATTCATTCATGAGACAAGTTCTTCCTTAGAAGATACATGACCCCCATTTTTCTGTGGATTTTTTGGCAGCATATGTGTCATTTGCAATGAGAATGTAATTTATTCATTTTTAATTTGGGCCTAGATATGAATGACAACATGGCATTTAAATTTTAATTCACACACAACTCAATGCAATAATCAATGGGCGGGATCTGTGAATTGTCATTTTCTCTCAGATTCTTACTTAACTGCAATTTTTCCTTTTGGAATGATTATTTTTCTTCAAAAAAGCACTTTACACTCTTTTGAAACCGGTTTTGATTATTTTTTGCTATTTTTCGCCGCGGAAAGCCTTAATTTGGAGTTTCAGATTTTTTAAGTCTTCAAATGATGGCCTGGAGAAACATTTTCCACTAAAACTAGGTGTTTTTTTTTATCAACATGTAGATATTTGTATTTGTCATCATAATTTAGCACTACTATTTTTAAAATCCTGCTTTTATAGGTATGACACCACAAAATCCTTCCCTTTACCCCCTAAAATTGGGTTTACTGAGATAATGTCAGAGAGAACTGTAGCCAAAGTATGCTGCCCAATCATTAAAACTTGGCTTTTAAGCACAAAGCTAGTATCAGACTTGCATTTATGAGTATTTGGGATGCCTATATATTCATGTAGTGCTACCAAATTAAGGTATGATGCCACCAAAAGTGAAAAATTACCTTGAAAGTTGGATTCTGGCATGAAAATCAGCACATTTTGCATTCAAAGAGCAGTTGTGGTAGCTAAACCTCTTGATTTCTTCATGTTTATTGACTATATGAAGCATTTAATCCATTATATCAAGTATAGGTAGGCCCAATGTCATTTTACAAAACAGTTAAGGTAGGGTAAAACTGGAAAAAAATCACGCTGATTTTTGTTGCTGTCGACCGCTCTGTTCTTTTTTGAAACGCGTATATCTTGATCGATTCTTAGTCGATTCGCGAAAACTTTTCTGTCTTTAATGCGTTATAGCTCGTAGTCTAGGCTTTGTCAGAATAGCTGCTTTGAAAATTCACTCATAGTTAAGTATTCTTATAAGGCGGGATCTGGGAATTGTCATTTTCTCTCAGATTCTTACTTAACTGGCATTTTTCCTTTTGGAATGATTATTTATCTTCAAAAAAACACTTTACACTCTTTTAAAACCGGTTTTGAACTCTTTTTTTTGCTATTTTCCGCCGCGGAAAGCCTTAATTTGGAATTTCAGATTTTTTAAGTCTTTAAATGATGGCCTGGAGAAACATTTCCCACTAAAACTAGGCTTGTTTGGTATCATCATGTAGATATGTGTATTTGTCATCATAATTTAGCACTACTGTTTTTAAAATCCTGCTTTTATAGGTATGACACCACAAAATCCTTCCCCTTACCCACTAAAATTGGGTTTACGGAGATAATGTCAGAGTGAACTGTAGCCAAAGTATGCTGCCCAATCATTAAAACTTGGCTTTTAAGCACAAAGCAAGTACCAGACTTGCATTTAGGAGTATTTGGGATGCCTATATATTCATGAAGTGTTACCAAATTAAGGTATGATGCCACCAAAAGTGAAAAATTGCCTTGAAAATTGGATTCTGACATTGAAATCAGCACATTTCGCATTCAAAGAGCAGTTTTGGTAGCTAAACCTCTTGATTTCTTCATGTTTATTGACTATATGAAGCATTAAATCCATTATATCAAGTATAGGTAGGCTCAATGTCATTTTATAAAACAGTTAAGGTAGGTTAAAACTGAAAAAATAGTACGCTGATTTTTTGTCGCTGTCGACCGCTCTGTTCTTTTTTGAAACGCGTATATCTTGATCGATTCTTAGTCGATTCGCGAAAACTTTTCTTTCTTTAATGCGTTATAGTCTAGGCTTTGTCAGAATAGCTGATTTGAAAATTCACTCATAGTTAAGTATTCTTATAGGTGTAGCACACCCATTGCAACACAGGAAGTGTCGGTCTGCGGTAGTCGCAGAATGGCGTAAATAAATAATTCTCATTTGTTTTTGTAAAAAAGGGCATTTTCACTAATTTAAAGTGCTATTTTGGGTTTATATCACATTGTTGATCTATTTGTTACATTTTTCAAGCATTGTCATGTTAAAATTGTGAGTTTTAATTTATTTTGCTTATATGGAAATGTGGATGAATACAATATTATGGCATGTCAGTGTTTATGTTTTTAAAGGGACCATTCATTCATGAGACAAGTTCTTTCTTAGAAGATACATGACCCCCATTTTTCTGTGGATTTTTTGGCAGCATATGTGTCATTTGCGATGAGAATGTAAGTTATTCATTTTTAGTTTGGGTCTAGATATGAAAGACAACATGGCATTTAAATGTTAATTCACACACAACTCAATGCAACAATCAACGGGCTTGTTACACCTAAAAAAGTCAAAACACAGTTAACTCGCTTGTTAATGGGAGGTCATGGCTATATTCGTTCCAAACGCAGTTAACTCCCATCTCTATTTGGTATCCGGCCCACCTATATTCGCGTTGGTTCTAGTCCATTCAGTTGGCCGGTTACCATACTTCATAGCGTTAATGTGACGTCATTAGGTAAACCGGTAACAACCGTCCGGCAATTTATAAAATAATGATCAGACTACACCAATTACCAACCAATCAGCGGGCAGGGAAAAATTTCCAGGGTAAATTCGGAGCTATTACACAGAATCTCTTAATTTTGATTGGTTGACAAGGTAAACAAACCAAAAAATCTTGCTAAAAAATTAAAATTCAACTTTTGAAGAGTACTTATAAAGGTTAAATCATACATTTGTGCAATGTATTCATAATGTGTTGCATAATCAAAAAAAGAAGTATATTTTACATTTTCCTCATGATCTACATGCAAGTAGGTGGGTCAGCACCATCCGACCCAAACAGCTTTTTCAAAACGTACTCAACATATGGTTAATTATTTTTTTTATGATAAAACTAAGATAGGTCTTTCAAAACAATTATAAAAAATATAGCTTCCTATATCAGGCAACTCAGTACAGCGCTTAGAGCTATAAGGTAGGCCTATGGAAAATGAATTGGTGTAGTATGACCTAATGGTGATTATTACCAGCTGAGAGTCAAGGTAACGGTATTTCTACCTAAACTTTAAAAGCTACTGCAGTATCGATAATCTAAAATACAATGTTTAAATGAACCGCATCGCACTTTAGTGATATAGATAGATGTTACGGTAAAGTCGGTGGGTGGGGAAATTTTAACCACTGCAATCTGCTGTTGCCAAGTTTGCGCGTTTTTATTTAGAACTCAGATGTTGAACGGTGCTTAAAGATTTTTGAGTTCTGAAAAATGGTTTGGCGTAGGAACAGGGGTGTGGTGGGGGCCCAATAATCTGAGAGTGAGGGGTGTGGGGGTGGAGATGGTGTGATCAGAGTATGTTAAAAGAGGCCCAGGCAGGGCAGAGTATGTTTTGGTTCCCAATCCACCCACTTGCTCCCCGCATTTTTGGTATTCCTGGTGTTTTAACGACGGTAGTGGTTGGCAAATTTACCATAAAATGCAAAGTGAATTGAAAATTTACCATGAAGCTATTATGGTAAGGTTGCCATTCACTACCACCGTTCAAATCCCAATATTTACATTTCTATTGCATTGACCTTCAACGAAACACGTTTATTTGTTGCATTTAAATCGTAAGTGCTATAAAGTGCAAGGATTGACAACGTCAATGTTACCAAGTACATAAAATGATTAAATTCAATATTTCGATATTTTTACGGGTGTTGAAAAACATAAGCTAGTTTAAATATAGCGAGAAGTGTCTCGGACTTCACACACTTTAAGCTAACCTAATATTTTGCATAGCCTGTCGAAAGATCTAAATATTGAATTAAATCCTTAAAAAATCAATTCTTCAATGGATTCATCTAGTTTTTCATTTGCCTGACTCCAGTAAATGCTTGTTAACATACCTCTGCCTGGAAATATTTTCCTTTTTGCAGTGTTAAACAGTAGCTTCTTGAACATGTTTTAATGGCGTATCAACACATTATCTAAGGTTATTTAGAGCCGCCCCAGACAGAAGAGAAGGATATATACTAATAGGAATCATATAACCTTAAGTACATGGGACAGCCTACTTTATGTCCGGCGCATCTTTGGCCGGGATAGTAAAGAGGCTGCGTCTAAAACTTTTTCGTCTCTCACAGCTACGGGTTTTGAATCCAACTGTAAGCTTGACTTGTCAAGTGAAAGAGTGTCGATAATCACAGACGGCTGGATGTATACAGTACTGGTTCTACCCAAGAAAAAAAATGGGTCTGCTTCTACCACAAAACAATAGACCGTCATATATAGCCTAACATGTGCTAAACATTACGTTAACGTAACACAACATTCAAACAGTTTAAGGCCACATCAAAAAGACAAAGCTAAGAAATTAACGCTTTCCAATGGGCACATTGAAACACTCAGTGGTGCAAGTAAGATCTCTAGATTCAAGGTCTACAATGCTGTGTCACAACTGTTTCAGAAATTAAGACGTTTTAGACAAATGATATCAATAGCGTTTGCTGAATCGGTTATAAAACTGTGTTTTGAACATGTGGGTTTTTTGTTGTTGTTTTTAATATCTCTTTTATATTTTTCAGTGCCATTTCTGCCCCCTTAGATTTTCTGAATATTCAAGAATGTCCAAGAAAACAATATAGTATGCGTTAGTCTTCCATTGTTTGTGGTTGTTTATGACTGCATTCTGCTTTATGTAGAACTCAGCATTAATAACCTGCAACGGATGGCTTGAACTTGCAATCAAACTAAAAAGGACTGGATGTACATGTACCATTAATGAGTCGCAGTTATCTGTGGTTGATGGATACAATAGTGGGAATAAGTGATGTACCAAACAATCAATTGTGGCCAACGATCAGTTATTTAGTAATTGATATTAAGTTATTCCACAAGATATCATTGCAAAAATTAGAATTCTATTATCGCTGAAAACAAAAACAAAACATACAAGCTACTTAGTCAAGAATCAGTCGAATTACCACCATCTCAAAATAGTACAAAATAAACTCCTTTTTTATATACAAAGAAAGTTAGATTTTTTCACGTACAATGCAGAGACGGGGAAGCGAACTCGAGCTGCATTCGTCTAGTGACATTGATAAGAAGTGAGTGAGTTGAAGTACGTTACCCAGACATGATTTGATATTTTGTTACGCATCCGTGGTTGAGAGGGTAAAGACGCTGCATTGAAAACCATCTCAACGCTGCATGTTCGAATCCCACTGGGAGCTCGACTTGTAAGTGTCGATTCTTATGGACGACGAGAAGTATACAGTACGTGTCTTATATGTTCTACCCAGGAATAAGTGAATGGTCTGCTTCTACCACTTAAAAATGTTGACCGTCATACCTAGTCTAAAATGTGCTGGAAAATGACCCTTATTTCAATTGCCCTTAAGAAAAATGTTCTTGTCCGGTCCATGTGGTAAGTAGCATACACATCTATGGGTCCTTTATTCAAGGTCATGCAGTTTTCATGTCCAGTCATACTCCTAAACTTCAGAGTAAAGAGCTAGGATCTTCATAGATTATAATTAGCTCTTGAAATAATGAGACGCAACCTAATTTGCCTGTGTTTTCAATAGACCGTGTGTTGCATATTAAATTAATGTTTAGATGTTCAAGGTCAGTGTGAATACTGATGTACTTTTGGTGTTCATTCCAAAAAGCTGTCCAACAATTCCAGATAATGAGATGAAACTGTTACCGTATCATTAATATATTGGGCGTGAGCATCTCTTAAGTTCAAGGTCAAGCATCTTGCGCAAGACATTTTCTCTTGGCTTTGTCCGTCTGATGGGGATGGTAAATAGAAGGTTCAAACTACCAAAGGCTATCCTGTCTGCATGTTAAATAATTATTACAATCTTTCTGACAGTAAGAGTAGGCCAGGTTTTCATGATTATTTTTTATTCTTCTCCTCCCACTGAGGTGGCTCTAATAACCATAATGTGCTGATGATTGTTTTCATTTGCATTCGAGTGTGTGGTTTTTTAATGTGTTGAGCTCGCTATGAGGTAGTGCCTTATTCATATTATATATATATATATATATATGTGTGTGTGATTGTTACATATAATACTGTAAATATGTTTACACCAAACCCAGACTAGGCAACACAATACCGACATAACAATTTAAGCAAATATAGGACAAAGAAAGAGAATTACTCACCATAGTGCTAAACGAAATCCGAGCCATGTAATGCTACATTTAAGTCCACAAAAAGTAGAAGATTTTATTCATAAATCAATAGGCCATAGGCCCGTGAGATACTACAAATGCATATATACATAGAACATATGACAAAGCAATAAACATATTTACAGTTCTAAGTATTTACATGAACATTTTTCTGCTATAAACATATTATATTATTTGTATTCCTAATTAATAGAAATAACGGAGAAGGTGATACTGTTGTGATGTTACAACGTATTGCAAAACATTTCGAACATAACTAATATAACAATCCCAAGGTGGTAGTGCCCCAAAATGCAGCAGGATTGGTGGTTTGATCTGTCCATACCTAACGCGCTCACTGCATCCGTACGGCACCGCCACCTGGGTAATTAACGGCTGTAAATAGTATTTATGTTAGCTATATTTGCAAACTAATGACACCATTCAAAATAAGTCTAATATAAAAACAACTGTAGTTATAACACTATAAAGTTGGAAATGTAATTACCTACATATTTACAATTATATACGACTTAAATAACATGCATATATGATAAATACAACAAAGTTACATTAATTGGATGTCAAATATGGATTAAGAAGATTTTCATTATATGATCATATAATCTGTTTCTTTACTTCAAAACATTTGAAGATATACATACTTAAATTTCTGATGACATTTTCATTTTCGCTACTAAATAGCTGTTTTAGCTTAAACATACTAGGTCTTGTCCAGAAATACCTTTTCATGTGTATTTACGTATGTCTTTAAATAATGAACATTCTAAAATAAAATGATACTCATCTTCAAGCTTATTACACGTAATACATTTTCTTTCGTCACGGGAAATACTATGGTCTGTGCCATCTACATGATTCAATTTTTAGACTATGCGATGAAACAATTAACCTAGTCATTGCAATTCTAAATTTTGGAATATTTACACATTGAAGAAAGAACTGGTAGTTAAACGATACTATTTCTCTGAAAAATAACGCTCTGGATGAATTTTTTACACGTTCATGCCAAAGCTGAAAATCATTATCATAAAGGCGTTGCCTAAATGTATATAGGAAAGGTTCAACATTTCAAACACCCTGAGCGAGCCATACATAATGAAAACCCATGGAGGACAAAAGCTTATGGACGAGAGTGACCCATGACACTTTATTTGGGTATTGTTCACTATCACGCATTAACATGTTATATACACATTTACAATACTTAGTACCATTCCTTTGTACAATTTTAAACCAATATTGGTTTATTCTATAATATTTAATGCTTGTCATACTAAATCTACCCAGGACACCGTACACAAAATCATTTTGGGTAGAACGTTTAATTCGTAAAATACGTTTACAATATAATGTATGAATATGTTAAATATTCTGAGAATTATAAAAGCCCCAAACTTCACAAGAATAAGTTAATATAGGTAAAATAAGTTTGTCAAAAAGCTCCAATCTACGTTTAATCGAGATATCTGAACATTTCATCAGAAGTTTGCTTAGTTTAAAAATAGCCTTCTGTGCTTTACCAGCTAAGGTAATTTGTGTTTCGCTAAAAGATCCACCTTGTGAAAAAAACTACGCCAAGGTATAAAAACGTTTTGACTATTTCTAGATTCACACCAGATTCAACAAAGTTTAAGTTTCTTGGTAACATTCCCGCTTTTCTAAAAATAATTACTTTGGTTTTATTAACATTAACTTTTAGTTTCCATCTCTGACAATAATCATATAATATATCAAGACCCTTTTGAAGACCTTCAGGTGTTTCAGAAAAAATAACTATATCATCAGCGTAAAGCAAAATGAAAATTTTCGTCATATACATATCAATGCCATCAAATGAAAGTGATTACAAATGACTGATAGAATAAAGCGGCTACCGTATAAAATGCAATACGCTCGAACATCACGTGCATCATGTGTTTTCTTTGTTTATTGACATACTACAATCTTGTAAAGATACTAAGATATAATATCGTCTGTGAATTATTATCTTTCTTTGTCCATACATTAGAGTCAAGATTGAATCTTGAATCTTGATGAACATATAAAACATTTCATTTTAGTTTAAGAAAAAAATACAAAACACAAAACTTGATATAGTATCCATATAGTATCCACCAATAGTGTACATTATTAAATCTGCATTACATTTTATAAATGTGTATGGTATTGAAATGACGGAGAAAAGAACATCAAAACGTATGTTTTTTTGTTGTTTCTTTGTTTTGTTTTTGTTTTGTTTTTATAGAATACATTGCTATGTATAAATAAACACAATATTAACCACGTATTAGGTATAGACAATATATTATGTTGAGTGTCTAGAGTTTGTGCAGAGTTCTTTTTAAAAACTAGTCTTCTAGTTTTGGGGTTTGGCATAGCCGGTTATACTGTTTCTATAGAGAATTGATTCTCAGATGTGTAAGTTATATATATATACCCCGTTGTCAGTAGGTTTAAAAACGGTGTACATATGTTGTAAAATGTGTTTGTTGTTGGCGAGATAAGGACTTTGAATAATTTAGATTATGGACTTTAGAGTCATTTTACTTTACATCAATACGTTATTTGAAATTAAATACTGTGCTTATAGAACTTCTATTGGAGTAACTACAGTGATTATAGAACTTCTATTGGAGTAACTGCAGTGCTTATAGAACTTCTGTTGGAGTATCTACAGTGCTTATAGAACATCTATGGGAGTAACTACAGTGCTTATGGAATTTTCTACTGGAGTAACTACACTTCTTATAGAACTTCTGTTAGAGTAACTACAGTGCTTATAGAACTTCTGTTGGAGTAACTACAGTGCTTATAGAACTTCTATTGGAGTAACTACAGTGCTTATATAACTTATGTTGGAGTAACTACAGTGCTCATAGAACTTCTGTTGGAGTAACTACAGTGCTTATATAACTTCTGTTGGAGTAACTACAGTGCTTATAGAACTTCTTTTAGAGTAACTACAGTGCATATATAACTTCTGTTAGAGTAACTACAGTGTTTATAGAACTTCTGTTGGAGTAACTACAGTGCTTATAGAACTCCTTTTAGAGTAACTACAGTGCTTATATAACTTCTGTTGGAGTAACTACAGTGCTTATAGAACTTATGTTGGAGTAACTACAGTGCTTATAGAACTTCTGTTAGAGTAACTACAGTGTTTATAGAACTTCTGTTGGAGTAACTACAGTGCTTATATAACTTCTGTTGGAGTAACTACAGTGCTTATAGAACGTATGTTGGAGTAACTACAGTCCTTATATAACTTCTGTTAGAGTAACTACAGTGTTTATAGAACTTCTGTTGGAGTAACTACAGTGCTTATAGAACTTCTTTTAGAGTAACTACAGTGCTTATAGAACTTCTGTTGGAGTAACTACAGTGCTTATATAACGTATGTTGGAGTAACTACAGTGCTTATAGAACTACCGCTGGAGTAACTACAGTGCTTATAGAACTTCTTTTAGAGTAACTACAGTGTTTATAGAACTTCTGTTAGAGTAACTACAGTGTTTATAGAACTACTATTGGAGTAACTACAGTGCTTATAGAACTACTGCTGGAGTAACTACAGTGCTTATAGAACTACTATTGGAGTAACTACTGTGCTTATAGAACTTCTGTTAGAGTAACTACAGTGTTTATAGAACTTCTATTGGAGTAACTACAGTGCTTATATAACATATGTCGGAGTAACTACAGTGCTAATAGAACTTCTGTTAGAGTAACTACAGTGCTAATAGAACTTCTACAGGAGTAACTACAGTGCTTATAGAACTTCTGTTGGAGTAACTACAGTGTTTATAGAACTTCTATTGGAGTAACTACAGTGCTTATATAACTTATGTTGGAGTAACTACAGTGCTTATAGAACTTCTGTTGGAGTAACTACAGTGCTTATAGAACTTCTGTTGGAGTAACTACAGTGCTTATAGAACTTCTGTTAGAGTAACTACAGTGCATATATAAATTCTATTAGAGTAACTACAGTGTTTATAGAACTTCTGTTGGAGTAACTACAGTGCTTATAGAACTTATGTTGGAGTAACTACAGTGCTTATATAACTTCTGTTGGAGTAACTACAGTGCTTATAGAACTTCTGTTAGAGTAACTACAGCGCTTATATAACTTCTGTTGGAGTAACTACAGTCCTTATAGAACTTATGTTGGAGTAACTACAGTGCTTATAGAACTTATGTTGGAGTAACTACAGTGCTTATATAACTTCTGTTAGAGTAACTACAGTGCTTATAGAACTTCTTTTAGAGTAACTACAGTGCTTATATAACTTCTGTTGGAGTAACTACAGTGCTTATAGAACTTATGTTGGAGTAACTACAGTGCTTATAGAACTACTGCTGGAGTAACTACAGTGCTTATAGAACTTCTTTTAGAGTAACTACAGTGCTTATATAACTTCTGTTAGAGTAACTACAGTGTTTATAGAACTTCTATTGGAGTAACTACAGTGCTTATATAACATATGTCGGAGTAACTACAGTGCTTATAGAACTTCTGTTAGAGTAACTACAGTGCTTATAGAATTTCTATTGGAGTAACAACAGTGCTTATAGAACTTCTTTTAGAGTAACTACAGTGCTTATAGAACTACTGCTGGAGTAACTACAGTGCTTATAGAACTTCTTTTAGAGTAACTACAGTGCTTATATAACTTCTGTTAGAGTAACTACAGTGTTTATAGAACTTCTATTGGAGTAACTACAGTGCTTATATAACATATGTCGGAGTAACTACAGTGCTTATAGAACTTCTGTTAGAGTAACTACAGTGCTTATAGAATTTCTATTGGAGTAACAACAGTGCTTATAGAACTTCTTTTAGAGTAATTACCGTGCTTGTATAACTTCTATTGGAGTAACTACAATGCTTATAGAACTTCTGTTAGAATAACTACAGTGCTTATAGAACTTATATTGGAGTAACTACAGTGATTATAGAACTGCTATTGGAGTAACTACAGTGCTCATAGAACTTATATTGAGTCACTTCAGCTGCTTATAGAACTTCTGTTATAGTAAGTACAGTGCTTATAGAACTTCTATTGGAGTAAGTACAGTGCTTATATAACTTCTATTAGAGTAACTACAGTGCTTATAGAACTTCTATTGGAGTAACTACAGTGCTTATATAACTTATGTTGGAGTAACTACAGTGCTTATAGAACTTCTATTGGAGTAACTACAGTGCTTTTATAACTTCTGTTGGAGTAACTACAGTGCTTATAGAACTTCTGTTGGAATAACTACAGTGCTTATAGAACTTCTGTTAGAGTAACTACAGTGCCTCTAGAACTTCTATAGGAGTAACTACAGTGCTTATAGAACTTATGTTGGAATAACTACAGTGCTTATAGAACTTCTGTTAGAGTAACTACAGTGCCTCTAGAACTTCTATAGGAGTAACTACAGTGCTTATAGAACTTCTGTTGGAATAACTACAGTGCTTATAGAACTTCTGTTAGAGTAACTACAGTGCCTCTAGAACTTCTATAGGAGTAACTACAGTGCTTATAGAACTTATGTTGGAGTAACTACAGAGCTTATAGAACTTCTGTTATAGTCACTACAGTGCTTATAGAACTTCTGTTTGAGTAACTACAGTGCTTATAGAACTTATGTTAGAGTAACTTTTAATGTAAAATCATAACGCAATTTGGATATTAAAGTATTTTTGAGTGAACAGAATAACCCAGATTACTGTCTTTGCCTTTAAGTACAAGCGGATTTTACACACAAAAAACACGCAAAATGCAATGCAATTACATGCACGACTACTTGAACACGCACTAACAAACGTATTGAGCTGGTGTTATCTTTGGGCAGATTGGGTCAAAAAATGTAACGGTATATTTTTGTAAAACGTGATCGGATGATTCCTGGAAATCGTTCAATGACTAAATTGCATGACGCAATTTCATTTCGGAGAAAAATGCATTGATCTTATTGAGTAACCCAATATCTAGATACTGTAAAACGTATTGCAACGGGACGCTACAATATTGATTTGCTTGACATTTGGTTGTTGGAACCTGCCAATGGTGATCCTGGTTTACATATACGTTTGATGAATGAGCATTGTGTGAGTTTAAGCTCCCTCGGTAGCTCAGTGGATAATGCTTTATGCTTTTGATATGCAGGCATCTGCCCTGTGTGGTTTCAATCCCTAAATGGGAATATATGTTTTTTTTTTCACCTTGTCTTCCTCTGCACGTGTTGTCTCAATATAACATTATATTTGTACACGCTTGTAAACGGGAAGTAAAACTCAGTTCATTTCAAAAGAAAGTGTTGTGATGTCTAGTTGGCCCTAAATAAATGCCTACAAAGACTGAATTTGTTCTAGTGTGTAGGTTAGAGCGGTGAAGGCGCAAATGATGTCCCTGACATGGAAGTCCCATGTTTGCGTATAGGGATACAACCTGATTCATACACAAGGTTAACCTTTTTCCTAATTCCTAATGATGATACTTTTTTTTGAAGTTCTCGGTTAGCTAGTTATTTGTATAATATTGTTTATTAGAATTGCTGCCAATTATCATGTCAATGTCGATGTTCACATTTTCTAAGTATCAAGTTTCGAGTAGACAAGCTCGAGTTTCGAGTAGAGAATATCGAGTTTCGAGTAGAGAAAATAGAGTTTCGAGTGGACAATATCGAGTTTCGAGTAGAGAAAATTGAGTTTCGAGTAGACACCATCGAGTTTTGAGTAGAGAAAATCGAGTTTCGAGTGGAGAATATCGAGTTTTGAGTAGACAATACCGAGTTTCGAGTAGAGAAAATCTAAGTTCGAAAATAACCGACAGAAAACAGTCAAATGTGAGCAGCAATGGTGTTATAGGGGCAGCAGAGATGTATCCACGTATTTCATCTTTATCTTATAATCACATCTGATTAATACCCTTACATAAGCCCTTGTAACAGTAACATCAAGTTTCCAATTTTATTTTGTACAACATATCAAAAATTATGTCTCGTGATCTTCTCTAGGACAAAAAAAAAGATTGTTTGGGATTGATAATTGAATTAAAGGTCGAGATTTGTTCTCCTGAGAAACTACGATTCACAGAATCATTTAATCAAAGTCAGAGACAATATTAAGAACGATCTAGGTATTGACGAAACGGAAATTAAAATCGAAAGAGCACACAGACTTCGTAGTTCCGAGAATCCAAGGTCAAAAATTGTAAAGTTTACGTTCTTCAAAGATAGAGAGAGAGTTTTACGTAGTTACAGGCAAAAGAGAATGGGAAACAATCAGCAACGAAGAAACAGAAACGATGACGAAACAGCCGGAGAAAACGCAGATGGTATTGAAAATATGTTTCGGCGACTCGTATACGTCAGTGAGGACTTTCCAAGTAGTGTAATGAAAGTAAGAAATGACCTTAGGCGATTCCTCAGAAACGCTTTAGAAAATGGCAATAATGCGTACTTCAGGTACGATAAACTAGTCATCAATAGAGAAGTGTTTAGGTATGATGAGACATTAGATGATATTGTTAAAGATAATGCCGGTAGATAGGAAGAGGGCCAACGCACTAAGGAAACAGCTTCAGATTCTGAGATATTTTCTCTAAAATTTGCTTCATGAAATATTGAAGGGTTATCTAAATATATAAACGACGTAAGTTTCTGGGAATATGTGAAGGAATTTGAAATATTTGTTTTTTTGTGAAACATGGGGTCAATGTGTTAAACAATTTGATAACGTCCTTCAAGGATATACTGTATTTACAAATATACGTAAAAAGATGAGCAAAAAGGGTAGATACTCGGGTGGGGTAACATTATTTGTAAAAAGATTGCTATGTAGAAAGTGGTTTGGCAAAACAAGTATTCTCGGAACTGAATGAGTGCATCTTCCTTCACATCAATGGTCTGTTACTTAATATAGATAACGATATTATAATGTGTTTCTTATATGTTGCACCAGATAGTCTAGTAAATATATGAAAATATGGGCCGAACCCAGGACAAATTAGTGCACAATTGAAACCAACTTTTTTCCAAAGAGAAAACCACACAGAATAAGGAAATGAAAGTAGGGGAAAATCGAAGTTAAGGTTTTTGAGAAAAAAAGATGTACATATGTCACCTTTTTCATGCTTTAAAATTTGTTTTTTTCCCAGACAATAACACATTAAGTCATTGTTTATCATGTTTGTTAATTTTCTGGCCTACCGTTAACAAATTTGCTTTAAAATAACAACATATTATGAAGTAAACTGCACTTTAATGCTTTAACATATACCTAAAATCGCCATAAAAGGTCTTAAACGATGTTCGATTACCCCACCCACCGCAAAATGTATAACCCTACAGATATCATAATTTAAACTTATCATATTGTTTAAATGCATTCTACTATGTTCTTTTGTCCGAAAAAGTGTAAATTCTACTGCACACTCTACAGCTGTTGCAACAATGAGCAGATCATCATCGCTGTCTGCATTTTTTGTACTCACTAAACATGTAAATGAAATGATGATTGTAGAATTCTTAAAAACATTTTTGTTCATATCCATGGTTATATTTGCTGTGAAAATCACAGTAATTCCAACAATGTCCTTGTTTTTTCGCAAATTATGTGCAGTATGTTGTGTTGATAAAAAGTCCGGATCTCCATCAAACACAAGTACCGGTACAACATGCTTTCCAAAATTCTTGTCATTAAAGTACATATAATCGTTTGATAAGTTAAACAGCGAATCTATGGTATTCTCTGAAGAAGCGACCCACCATCTAAGACATTCTTTGATGGGTACCTCCCGTAGTTGCTAGCTTGCCAACAAAGTTGAACATTGCATAAGCACACTGAGGTTTATTTGCAACCGTCTGTAACAAGTGGAAATGGTGGAAGCGTGCATAACTTATACGTGAAAAGGGAGGCTAGCTCTTCTCGACTTATCCTGTCTCTTGCAGCATACACACGATGTTGAAACAAAAACTGTGGATCAGCTGAATGCACTTCACATCTATTTTTACAGATACTTTCGTGTCATAACTTTTTGTCAAATATCCTTATAAATTCCGCACCGGTTAAGCGATATTCTACTTTAAAGCAACACAGAATGGACTTGATGTTTCCAAAGGACCAGTAAATAATAACATTACTGATTTGTAATCGGGGTGACCTTTTACGGCCGCCACACAGACTAAATACTGAAAATGTGATCCCTTGGAAGCAACAAACACAAACAAGAGAGAAAAGTAGCAGACTCGGTTGTATTCAGTCTATACATGAGTGGTAATTATAAGATGCAACATCTCTCACGCCTATAAGTATGACATTTAAAATTTTGTCTTCTATTACGCCCCTTGAAATGCTTCGTATCATATCCATTGAAGGGCGTTATTGCTACAACATTTTCGCATATTATTTTCATATCAATATCATCCCTGTGTTTTCTTGACTTACTGTTGTCTTTGTGCTGTTCACTCGAAGTGAAGGTCACACTAGTGAATTCCTGCATATCTTCATTGGTACATGTTCCTGCTCAAGCTGTCCAAGTTTAGAGAAGTCAGACAGACCTTTGTAGTTCTGCCATTCCACTTCCCCTTGTTTGGCCATCCACTGTATTTGCTCATGGGCATTTGCTTTATCACGTGATCGGTCGACAGAACTGCCCAGTAACGATCACTTTCACGCACTACATGAAATATTTTATAAAATATGTGTACATTTCGAGATAGTCATTTTATAACTGAGACATGTTTTGAAAGTATGAATATGCAGCCTTTATGTAGAGATTGACCAGCAGCAGCCAACTATGGCAACATTCTTGACACAGATTTGAGATGAAGGGCCCAATTGCCAATGAGCCCTGCTTTAATAAATGTACGTAGTCTTTGCACCATGTCCAGATATTGTAGCGAGAGTTTTGAGGTTCTAGACTTTGAAGCAGAGGATTTATTTTGGTCAGTTTGGCATTCACCTTATCATAAACTTAGAGTGATCGGACATCTTTACCTATATTTCCGTCTAAAAGTTCAATCAAAAGATTGATCGACTTGTTTGCTTCTTGACTTTCCGTTTCAGTCTCATGATTTATATCTGATAGATTCATCAAAACATTCTTTTGACATGCTAGTCTAAGGTTCCATCTCAGATTCCATTTTAAGCATTTGAATTGGTAGCGGAACTTCATATATACTGAACATTATAAATGAATGGAGAACGGCTTCTACAAGCAAGTGCCAATGTTTATATGTATTTATTAATCATCGCTGTATTGCACTGGGCATTTTAGTGAGCTGCAGACCTCGGTTTTAAATCTCATCCGAAAGACTGGTCAGGTGTGAAATTCTTTTTCAAGCATTTAGAAAATTAATCCAAATTCGGTCCAGGCTGGGATAAAACGCACAACCCCTGTATTACTAAAATAAATATAAAGGTCGGACAGAAAATGCACCTTTCACGGTAAACCAGAAAAAACATGGAAAAGAACAAACATGAATGGCGATGTCAACAAAGAACAAAGGCATATGACGCCACAAACACAAAAAGGGTTGACAATAGGGCTACCGCCTTGAAACGGTCAGTGGCAAAAACCGAGGTGCTAACAATTACCCCACGGTGACACCTAAGTGTATACGAATGGCTTCTATGCTAAATCTTTTTTGCTTTATAATAGAAATATACTTAGGGTTCCTATGTATGTTTCCCTCTCCCTGGGGCGGCTCTAAATAACATTTAATGTGATGATGAGTGGTTAAACAACAAACAATTTTATAGCGTATTTTGTGTTTAAATAAATGTAACAATTGCGTTAAATATCTTCAGTTTCACAATAATATTTCGCAATAATCAAAGACCGATGTATTGTAGACCCATTCTAAAGCAATTACCCTTTAATTAATAGACACGTGTGTTATAAGATTCGTAAATTCATTTTAATTTGACCCAGTGTGTCGTTTAAATATGTTCTAAACTAAGTTCATTGATTGAAAACAGAGAGACATCATATACATGCTAATCAGATTGATATATATTTATATTTACAAAACGAAAGTATACAAGTAATATAGTATTCGGACATGTCAGAGCTATCAGAGCTTCGATTTTGTTCTATTAGAAATCTGAGGTCAAACTATGTCTATACATTCAGAAACAATCATAACATTTTCTGTTGCAATTAGTCCTGTAAAAAGTTCATATTTACTAGAATGATATAACTGGAACAAACGGTATTGAAATATTTGAAGATAAGTTGTTAGAGGTCATTATGAAATACCCTGATGCAAATTTATTAATCGCTGGAGATCAAAATGCTCGATTTGGTGAGTTACAATATACATATATGTTCATGATGACGTTGATTTTATTTTTGATGAAGATGTTGTATATGAAAGTGATGAAAGATAAAACGTGTAACGCATTTGGGCGGTCGTTGATAGAGTTGTGCAAAACCTATGCAGTTCATATTATTAACGGAAGGTCACTAAATGATTCACATGGGGAATTACGTGTACAGCAAATAATGGGTCTAGTATTGTTGACTACTGTATTGCATCCAGTAAATTGTTTTCTTATATTTCATACTTTGAAGTTGGTGATAGATCAGAATCGTACATTTTAAATTAACTTTTCCTGTATTAAATGCGGCTAGTTCTAATACAAATGATTATTTGTCTGAGCAAACGACGAGAAAATTCATATGGGATGAAGATAAAAAAGAAAGATTTTCTTTAAAATTTCAAACTTTGTTCAACAATCTTAAAGACAGCATATGCGAAATGATAAATGTTAACATTGATAACAGTGTTCAGATGATAGTTGATATGTACCACAAAGCAGCTGAATGTATTGAGGCTCGCGGCGGTCGTCGCAACAAGTCGTCACAACCGACTTGCTGGGATGAACAAGGTGACATCCTAAAGAAAGAAAAACTCTGCTCATTACGTATTTACAGAAATAATAGTACCACCGAAACTCTTAATGGTTATAAATAAACTAGGAATATGTTCAAACATGTATGCTAAGAAAAGAAACTCGATCTTCAAAAACAGAACAGAGACACATTAATTAATTCACGAGGTAACAGTAATCTATTTTGGAAAAACGTGAACAAGTTTAGATATAAACCAAAAAGTACATATGACATTAGTAGTAAACAGTGGTTCGATCATTTAAAACCATTTTATACAGAGAAAATGCAAACGGAGTTTTAGATGATGTACAACTAAATGATGACATTGAAATTGATGGCATTTTCAACAAATCATTTAGTATGGCAGAATTAAAAACGCATTGGTAGCTTAAAACTGAAGAAATCCAGTGGCCCAGATGGTATAATCTCCGAAATGATAAAAAACACAGTGATGGATATATCACCCTTACTTTTATCACTTTATAAAAATATATTAAACACAGGAATCTATCCCACTGCTTGGTCAGAAAGTATACTATGCCCAGTATATAAAACTGGTTCAAAGACTGACACAAATAATTTTAGAGGAATATCATTAATCAACATTTTAAATACAATCCTTACAGGCATGATGAAAACGTGTCTATATAACTGGTCTGAAGAACATTCTAAAATAGATGAAGCACAAGCTGGCTTCAGACAAGGATATTGTACCATAGACAACTTATTTACGTTAATGGCATTGATACAGAAGTACCTCAGCAAGAAAGGTGGTCGATTCTATTGTATTTTTGTTGACTCTTCGAATGCTTTTGATACGTTTGACCATCTTGAGCTAATTCAATTAGTAGGGGACAAGTTCCTCAAACTTCTTGTTTCTATGTATAAACATATGTGTACATGCTTACGAGTTGAAAATAATGCATACACAACAAGTTTTAGTTGTAATATAGGTATTAGACAAGGATGTAAACTGAGCTCAATTGTATTTTCTCTGTTCATAAATGATCTTATTGATGAATTAAGACGAGCCGGTATTATACAGGAAATTCAGATTTCAGATACTGAGCAAGATGTTCTAGCAGTTATGTACGCAGAAGATATAGCAAATGTAAGCGATACAGTTAGAGGTTACAATCTCAGATAGATGTTATTTCCCCATTTTGCAATAGGACAGGAATGAAAATCAATCTATCAAAGACAAAAATAATTGTTTTCAGAAATGGGGGTATTCTCAGGGGAAACGAAAAATGGTTTTATGAAGGAAAACCTTTAGAATGCGTGTCTATGTATAAGTATATTGGTTTGTATTGTAATGACCGGCGGCTTTTTAATAATAACATGAAGTCAACATAAAGTAACATATTTATTCTTTAACTAGATCTAGTGTTCAAAGTATTTAAACAATATTACCTGAACTTTTTGTAGTCAGCTCTTAATTAATACAAGAGCAAAAATAACCGATATTTCAATAAAATGGCGGTATTTTATCTATACTGTATAGATACGGCGAAAACGACCCAAGAGTAAATCAATACTTATTTCGACGGACGAGAATAAATAAATAGAAATCACTAGTCACCTTTAAGACCAGATTTGAAATAACCACAGAATTTCAGATAACCACAGGCTTCTAAATAACCTGCCACAGGTATAATATCACCAGTCACCTGGAGACCGGATTTCAAATAAACCCGCCAAAGGAACCTCTGAGAGAACTGACTTTTGATTGACAGACGCGCTTTATATACCCTTGGGTCATGATCACGTGATGCAAACTGACAAATGATTGACAGTCCGGTGGTGGAGGTGTGTCTGAATGATCCAATCGAAATCATCTAGTCCAACGGTAGCCAATGAAATTGGAGACCGGTGACCAGGCAAGGATTCAGACACACCGGGCTTCAACAGACCGTCGATCACCGTTATTTGCCAATAAGTAAGTAAAACATGTTTTAACATGGTGCAGACATACATGAATACATTCCTTGTTGAATTACGAAAAGAATGATATAAGTTTTATACTGAACTGTGCCTTATTTATCACAAACATCGTAGACAAATACTTTGAAGTGAGCAGGCTAAACCTACGCTGTGGAACTGGGCTACTGTGAGCAGAGTGTGGAGATTATGTTATAACTAAGCATTTAAACAATGAATAATATCAACTAGGTTGCAAAGTTACATCATTACTATAACAGGAATTGGTGGTATTAAACCAGATTAATTTATAGAGCGATAAATTACTACCAGACCTTTACCGGTGCCAAACAACAACAATAAACATGGCCGCCTCCAGTAAGATTGTCAGTTGCTAATGTGGAAATCTATCAAATAATGCGGTTTAAGTGCATTTTAAGAAATGAAGATGATATTTCCTGAACACACCAAGGTGTATGTTATGTAAGTGAACAGTATTTATACGTTTATAATAAATAGTAAAGGAATCACATTGTATAATGGTACCGAGATGTAAATGTAAACAATGATGCCCCCAAGTCTTACATTCCCCCAAACTTTCAAAAATAAAATTCTCCTGAATTTTACAATACATACAGTTTGTTGAAATTCGATTTCTAATTATTATAGTTTGTCCATCGATAACTTCACAATATTGACACAACTTGACAAGTTCTTAAATAGTTATTGTTATGTTCATTTTTATTATAATTTCCTATATTGGCACGGATTAACAAGTCCCTAAAGAGTTACTGTTATTTTAAATTACCCTTTTTACTTCTTTTTCAGCTCAACGGTGTTTTGGATACGCAGCGGGATAAAGTCACAGCATCTTGTGAGAATGTCATTGCGTGTATTTCGCATCATCGCGGAGCATTCGACCATCTGGAGCCACTCGCTAGATTTCACATGTCCCAATGCGATTTGTCTGAGATGTTGATAGACTGCATACGAACTTGCAAGGAACGTGTCTTGTTTCTGCGCAGCTGGAGAGGAGCTTCCTGGCAACACGAGGAAGTTGAACTCATTGAGCATTGTATTACGTTCCAGTTTTGCAAAATATGCGCCACGTGCGGTCAGAATTCTGAAACACAGCATCTCCACTTGCAACAGTTTCTGATCAGGGGAAAGTTCCTGCCATCCCTTTGGGGGCCATTTGGCGGTAAAACTACCTTCTCGAAGAGTAACCGCTTCATCTACACCCCACTGACGTCTTGCTGGTGGAAATAATGGGAGTGCACCAAGCCGGAGAAGTCGCGTTGCTCTGTAAGTTTGTTTATTTGTGGACTCCTGTGAAATGGGAGACGGAAGTGACTGGGTTAAGTAGTTCGAACTGGCACTTGAAATAACTTCTGGAACTTCACAGGGAGGCCTTGATTTCCGTGAGACAGGAACACATGGTTGCTTAAATTGTCTCTCCTTAACTGGTGGAAGGGACTCACAGGACGTACACGTTTCAGCCGTTGAAAACACAGGTTTGGACGATGCAGTGGTAATGTGTGTTTGGGCCATAGGAACTGGAATCACTGGTAGTGGATGGGTATCCTTTGCCAGAAGAGGACATGACGAAGGAACTGGATCTGCTGGAAGTTGAAGTGGAGCATCTTCTGCCAGTAGAGGAAATGGTAGGAGGACCGATGGATGAGTAACATCATACTCATGGATATCGAGCATAATGTTATCATGTTCATCCTGCAGGGGTGTTGAGGATCCAGATGCTGGTGGTGTGGACTCTGGTAGCGAGACCACTGACTCTGGTAGCGAGTCCACTTTGTTTTCAAGTGAAAGGCGTGGCCTTTTCGGTTCAGGGACATTGTATGTTATTTCAATTTTAATGGACGTAACTGTTGAAATAAGACTTCGATGGATACCGAGGTGTCCACTAATTTTCTGCCTTATGTTACTGTCTTTATCCTCAGTGGCCATTTCGAAGTGTTCGTGAGGACGCGAATGTTTCAGCGAGGCCATTCTCCTAGCTAAAGCCCGCATGGCAATTTTGTCATCAAACAAGTCACTGGTCAAGTGAGCTCTGACCTTGTCGTGCTCTATTGTTACATCGACGTAAATGTCCTTAGGATTCAGTGACACATAAACCACGTGGATTTCCTCGTTTTCATTTGACTTGGCGAGTACAAGTTCGGCAGGCAGAGTAAAATCCTGGCTAGCTAACTCCCAGCCATCTAGAATTTGTTGTCTGGAGCGCGTAGCTTTTGGGCCTATCATTCGGCTCCACATCAGCATGACTGTACGTAATTTTACAGCGCTTGGAGACAATCGATCAGCGATGTTTACATACTTCATGTATTCTGCCGGATGAATAGACAAGAACAATCCATGACCCTCACTGAAAGCATCCTCCGGTAACTCCTTATAGTCACGAGCGTGAGCTTTTGCACAGTGAACTTTCAAGTCACTGACTCTCTTGAAAATGACTTCTTTCGCTGTGCACAAGGGACAGACCACCGATAACAACCCATGTTCCCTCTGGACATGGTGTTTTAGAATTGTCTTACTGTTGAAGGTTGTCTTGCAGGAAGAACAAGACTCCATCCTGAAATATAGGACATTGTTTACTTCATCTCCACTGATCCGACTTGATTTAGTTATTTAATAAAGTTTATAATCCACCAATCTGGCGTAAGTTATATGTAAACATTTCTTTAAATCACTGCTTTCACAATGTTACTATATGCCTATATTGTTTGTATGATGGCTCAATCATTAATGTCATTAAAATGATGAATTGTTTATCTTATTAATAACTTGTTGATTGATAATTACGACTAATGAAAGCTTGGGTCGTTCCGCCACGAAATATTCTCGACGCGGTTTATCAAACGTAAGTATCCCGGTATGACGTGTAATTTAAATCGCGAAATGTCATTTTTTATACTATTATTTCACATCAAAATTCATCGAACACGTATTGTTCATAATAAGTGTCCCGTCACAGATCCAATAGACAGCACAGCAACTTGATGCGTCCAGGGAACCGCCATCAACGAAACGTATCATCGTCTTTCACTTGGTGCGTCCAGAGAACCGCCACCCTTTTAATACCAATAAGCACTCGATCTGTATTTATTACTCTTATACATATGTATATAAAAATGTGCTTCATTTCACAATTTAAAGTTCACATCTATCATATGTTTGTTTTAAACATGTATAATAGATTGCCTCGCTGTACTTTACTGTTTTATTTTTCATTAATAATTTTATTTATTTTGAAACGGCAATGTCTGTTAACATTTAACGAATAACTTAACAACTTGCTTATTAAACTGTAATAAGCACTGTCCTAACATCACAGTACACGTTAATGTTTATTTTGTACTGGTTACCGATACTGTCCACCGTGGTGGGTTTCTACCATTGTATGGTAGTAACCTGTCGATGTGATAGATCTTGGCTCTCTGTTTTGGTGAACTTTTCACCAAATACATAACATCATCAAACTGCTTGGTTATAACATAAGGTCTCTTCCATTTCGATGTTAATTTTGAACACACACCAACACGGCGATTCGGGTTATACAACCATACTGGTTGCCCAGGGCGCAACGACCGTTTTTTCGCTCTTAAATCATAATGTCTTTTCTGGTATTCGGAATTTGTCTTCAGTGATTTCCTGGCATGTTCATGCATTTTGGAAAAAGAAACGCGTAGTTCCTCGACATACTGTATAGAAGTCAAAGAATCGGGAGATTCTGTTTCATCTCTTGGCTTGCCTATGACGGCTTCTATTGGCAGTGTGACCTCCCTGCCGAACACCATTTTGTTCGGACTTATTCCAGTACTCGAATGTACAGAAGCACGATAAGCCATAAGCAGCTGTGGCATATACTTGTCCCAATCATGCTGGTCTTCTTGACAGTACATGGTCAGCATTGATAATAATGTACGATTAAATCGCTCGACACTACCATTGGCCTGGGGTCTCATACTGCTTGTCTGAACTTTATCGATATGTAAAAAGCTGCAGACTTCTTGAAAAAGAGCAGACGTGAAGTTTCAACCCTGGTCACTCAGGATTTGCAAAGGCGTACCAAAACGACATATAAACTCGTTAACAAGGACTGCTACGATGGTCTGAGTCTCTTGGTTCGGTAGTGCATAGGCCTCTGTCCATTTTGTGAAGCAATCAACAAGTACTAAAATGTACTTGTTGCCTTTATTGGTGACGGGTAAGGGGCCAAGTATGTCAATAGCTACTTTTTCCATGGGCTCACCTACTAGGAATTGTCGTAATGGGGCCTTGGAAGCAGATGTTGATTTACGGGCTACACATTGGTCACATGTGTTACAATATCTGACGATCGCGTCTTTCATGCCTGGCCAATAGAATGATTGTTTGACACGGTGTAGGGTTTTATCAGATCCCAAGTGTCCAGCTGTTGGAATATCGTGAAAATACCGAATGATATCATTTTGCTTGCACGCGGGCACGATTAGCAAGTGCACATCCTGCTTTAATTCGGTGTCCAAAAACGTGTGGTGTAGTAGGCCTTCTATCACGCACAGGCGATCCCATTGGCGCCACAAAGTTTTCAAAAATGACGAGCCAGCAGACACTTGATCCCATGCCGGACGACTAGCATTGCTCTCTTTAGCTGCTAATAAAGGAGCGATTGCGGGGTCTTGATTTTGTCCTTGTATTAAATCACTTGTGCTCCAACCATCCAGGAACGATCGGTTTAATGTTTGGTCATTTCCAGATTGTATAACTCGAATGCCGGAACTAGAACTTGGAACATCGCGTGAGACCTCTGTTAAAGAATCAACTGTTTCGGATTCTTCATCACTTTCCGAAGAATTAAGATTCTCTTGTCGCTCGCATACACGACATGGCCTACGCGATAGGGCATCAGCGTTTGAATGCTTAAGACCAGCGCGATGTATGATAGTGAGATTATAGGTCTCTAGTTCTTGAACCCATCGCGCAATCTGACCTGACGGTCTTTTCAATTGTTTAAGCCAGCTTACAGCAGCATTATCTGTCCTTAACAAGGTTGGTTGACCATAAAGGTATGAATGAAATGTCCTTAAAGACTTTACTACAGCCAGTAATTCTTTTCGTGTGGTACAGTAAGATTGTTCATGTTTGTTTAAAGACTGACTCATATAGGCAGTAACTCTCTCTGAATCGCCTTGTTTTTGGGACAGTACAGCTCCAACACTTTTGTCACTTGCATCGGTGTCAAGTATAAAAGGAGTATCAGGTAATGGATATGCTAGAATCGGGGCACTTATGAGAGCTTCTTTTAAGAGTTCAAATGCTCTGTTTGCATCATCGTTCCACACAAATTTAACTCCCTTATCACACAGTTTGTGTAGAGGTCTGGCGATAGCAGCAAAACCTTGTACAAAGCGACAGTAGTATGAACAAAGACCCAAAAAGCTCCTGGTTTCTTTGACTGACTTTGGTACTGGCCAATCTTTGTCAGCCGAGATTTTAGCTGGATCGGTGGACACGCCTTGTTCTGAAACAACATGTCCAAGAAACTTAGCTTGTTTTTGGAAAAACACACATTTGGACGGTTTAAGTGATAGGTTTGCTTCTAGCAATCTTTCAAAGATATTCCGTAACCTGTGTAACCCTTCAGAGATGGTGTTGCTTGGAGAAATAATATCATCCATGTACAATAGCAATTCAATCCACTGTAAACCTCTCAAAACGTCTTCCATTAATCGTTCGAAAGTTGAAGGACTATTGGCCAGTCCAAAGGGCATGACTGTCCACTGAAAAAGGCCGAGGTTGGTTGCGAATGCGGTCTTCTGGCGGTCCTCGGGGGCCATGCCAACCTGCCAGAACCCTGAGTTCAAGTCCATAGAACTGTACCACTTGGACTTTGACAGTGCATCTAAGCACTCATCAACACGTGGGAGAGGGTAGGCATCTTTTACCGTAAGGTCATTGAGGACCCTGTAATCAACGCAAAATCGTATACTCCCATCCTTTTTTGTTACAAGGACAACCGGCGAACTCCATGGGCTATTGGAAGGTTCTATTACACCTTTGTCTAGCATTTTATATATTTCTTCCCTCTCAGCTTGACGCTTACCTATAGGTTGCCGTCTGGGTGGTTGACGCACTGGTATGACATTACCAGTATGATTTCGGTGTTGTACTCTATCACACCGTCCAAGGTCATCAGATGATTTGGCGAATACAGTTTGGTACTCAATAAGAAGTTCTTTTAAGTGTTCCTTTTCGGATGCATCTAGGTGCTCAGAACTTCTTTGAAACAGGTCATGCAAATGTTCCGGTAAAAGTTTCTTATTTACCGAAATGTTACTTTTTAAATTTCGAACACAATCCTTATTCTGTTCGTTATCTTTATATGCTTCACATGTACCAATAGCTTGTTTTGCAAACAACTTAATCTCTTTATCGGAGTAATTGACAAAGTTCACTTTTACATCTGTTTCGGTTTTAACAATGCCGGGAACCATACCAATCTGTTCAGAAGACATTTGCAGGGGTTCAGTTAAACCATACGTTGTTAATTTATCAGAATCGGGTATTTCCACATGCAACCATACAGCTGAATTCGCGGGGACAACAGTTGTTTTTCTGACCAACACCCTACAAGTAACAGACTTTTCACTACCTACCCAACACTTTATTTCGTTATACTTTGTCACTATATTACCAGTCTTATAGTTTATGTTTTCAGCAAACTTAAGAAGAAAATCTTGACCAATTATACCATCTTGTCCAATTTCACATACTATGACGGGGTGTTCAAAATAATGTCCTTCTAAAGCTATTTTTATTGTTACCATTCCGAGCGTAGTGATCTTATTTCCACTAGCGTCAAGAACAGGGGTGTTAAAGGGTTCTATGGTGGGTTTTTGATCCTCAGGGATTTCGTTATATATCTGTAATGAAATAATTGAGGCAGTTGACCCATTGTCAATCAAAAACTCAGTCGGTTGGCCAAACACAGTCCCCTTTGTATAAAAACCATTATCCCATTTCTTTTCAATAATATGGCCTGTTCTGACAGAGTCCTTTTGTTGATCATCGATAGGCCTGTCACTATCATGTGTCGGCTCATGGCCTACTGAGTCGACATTTGCTCGTTTCCCTGTACTGGTGATGGTTGCGTCACTGCTTGTCTGTTTTGTTGGGGTCCATTGGATGGGCGGAATTGATTATTTTGTTGCCGTTTTCTTGGACAGTCTCTGTACAGGTGGTCAGGTGAGTTACACGCAAAACATCGTCGGGAACTTTGATCTGGTTTACCGGAATTAGCATGGCGAGCTAGAGAAACACTCTCGAGTCTCTCTAACCTGGAATCCAATTTCTGTAACAGACTAGAAATTCCTGGGTCAACCCCGGTGGTATCAATGACTCGTACGTTACCTCTGGGAGGTTTATTATTGTCCCCCATGATGGCTTCATACCGCTCTAATACTTCAGCTGCATCTAAGATTGTCGTACATTCATTGTCCATGCAGCGGCATTTCATGTCGATAGGAATGATTTTGTACAACTGATTAAGGGCTATGGCATCTTGAGCCTTACTATCCAACTGACAATATGCCTTCTTAGCCAGCTGCCGAATGTGGTCGCATAAAGCCGTGATACTTTCATTTGGTTTACGCTGCCGATTTTCTAACAGGTTAAGCCATTTACTTGCATGTGTGCTGCTACCAAACCTTTGGCGCATTTTACTGACCAGGGTGTGATAATCACGTCTCTCATATTGGTCCAAACTCATGTAAAAGGCACGGGCTTGACCTCTCAAGCTGGTGGCAAGAAACAATACTCTGTTTCGAGTGTCCCAATGACAAAGCTCGGCACAGTCTTCAAAGTGGGAATGGTATTCTTCCCAACTTTCGTTTCCCGAATAAGGCTCTGGTTTTAAGCTTGGCATTGACCCATGACGGTGTGAGTTTCGTCTATTTGGCGGAAGGGGTGGATCAACTCTATGGTCATCTGCAGTTGGATGTTGGGAATGGTACTCGCGGTAACCATGGTAGCCAGGTGAAAATGATGTATCATTGTCACAAGCTTGGTTGCTTTGGTTCTGATCGTATCGGTAACTATGGTATTGGTGTCTCCCTGGGTACGGAGATCGGTGTCTACCTGGGTACGGAGATCGGTGTCTACCTGGGTATGGAGATCGGTGTCTACCTGGGTACGGAGACGGACTTCTGTGGTAATGTCTAATCATCGGTTGTCTATGGTAACTAGACGATCGATGACCACTAGGCCTGGAATGCCTTCTACGGGGTCGACGTTGACGGTCAGTGGATCGATCACTTAAATACATGCAATCATGCTCGCTATCGGACGGATGGTCAACTGGTTTACTTTGCCTATTTGGAATATAGACCTCTCTTCTGGGTGGGGTTTGAGCTCTCTCAGGGTTAGGCGGAAGGTCTGGTGAATTGTTACGGGCATTGTTAGATGCACGCTCCAGGTCCTGTTCTTGATCTTGGGGTCTTTCATTTTCACTCTCAGACTGGGCAGTGTCATTTTCAGTTATAATATTAAATTCAATCTCAGAATCGGAATTATTCGCCATTGTGATCAATTCAAATTTTAGACTAAACAAATGGTACTGTCCCTTTAATTAGTCAAATATCGGAATTTTTATTGTAATTCTTTTATTATGCGCTGCAATTCATTTTCTTTGAACATGTTATTTCAGTGTCGTTCGTTATATCTTCCGGCACAAAGACATCCCACTTCTGACACCAAAATTGTAATGACCGGCGGCTTTTTAATAATAACATAAAGTCAACATAAAATAACATATTTATTCTTTAACTAGATCTAGTGTTCAAAGTATTTAAACAATATTACCTGAACTTTTTGTAGTCAGCTCTTAATTAATACAAGAGCAAAAATAACCGATATTTCAATAAAATGGCGGTATTTTATCTATACTGTATAGATACGGCGAAAACGACCCAAGAGTAAATCAATACTTATTTCGACGGACGAGAATAAATAAATAGAAATCACTAGTCACCTTTAAGACCAGATTTTAAATAACCACAGAATTTCAGATAACCACAGGCTTCTAAATAACCTGCCACAGGTATAATATCACCAGTCACCTGGAGACCGGATTTCAAATAAACCCGCCAAAGAAACCTCTGAGAGAACTGACTTTTGATTGACAGACGCGCTTTATATACCCTTGGGTCATGATCACGTGATGCAAACTGACAAATGATTGACAGTCCGGTGGTGGAGGTGTGTCTGAATGATCCAATCGAAATCATCTAGTCCACCGGTAGCCAATGAAATTGGAGACCGGTGACCAGGCAAGGATTCAGACACACCGGGCTTCAACAGACCGTCGATCACCGTTATTTGCCAATAAGTAAGTAAAACATGTTTTAACATGGTGCAGACATACATGAATACATTCCTTGTTGAATTACGAAAAGAATGATATAAGTTTTATACTGAACTGTGCCTTATTTATCACAAACATCGTAGACAAATACTTTGAAGTGAGCAGGCTAAACCCTCGCTGTGGAACTGGGCTACTGTGAGCAGAGTGTGGAGATTATGTTATAACTAAGCATTTAAACAAAGAATAATATCAACTAGGTTGCAAAGTTACATCATTACTATAACAGGAATTGGTGGTATTAAACCAGATTAATTTATAGAGCGATAAATTACTACCAGACCTTTACCGGTGCCAACAACAACAATAAACATGGCCGCCTCCAGTAAGATTGTCAGTTGCTAATGTGGAAATCTATCAAATAATGCGGTTAAAGTGCATTTTAAGAAATGAAGATGATATTTCCTGAACACACCAAGGTGTATGTTATGTAAGTGAATAGTATTTATACGTTTATAATAAATAGTAAAGGAATCACATTGTATAATGGTACCGAGATGTAAATGTAAACAATGATGCCCCCAAGTCTTACAGTATATAACTCCAAAACTGATTTGGTCATATGCAAAGGAGTGTTTAGCCTCTCAGGCTAGAAAGGTGATCATAAAAATGGTTAAATTACAAAATAGTGTTGGCTACTTCGAGCAAGAAGAATCATTTAAATTGTTTGATACAATTATTAAACCTATTCTACTATATGCGTCTGAGATATGGGGATACGAATACTCAATGTGCATGATCAATTTTGTAGAAAGTTCTTAAAGCTTCCAACAAATGTCTTTCATATTTTAGTCAGAGGAGAATGTGGTAGATATCCGCTATATATAGATTACCATTGTATTTGTATAATATATTGGTTAAAATTGATAAAATTAAACAGAACAAGATATCCCAACCAATGTTATAAAATGTTTAGACAATTAGATGAAGCTGGACGTATCAACTGGGCGACTCAAATTAAAAACGTGTTATTTAAATATGGATTCGGATATGCTTGGTTAAATGATGGGGTAGGAAATGAAAGCGTGTTTATTCACACTTTCAAGCAAAGACTTATTGACTGTTCTAAACAGGAATGATGTGAAAAGGTGGCAGAATCTAGCAAAGGTAGACACTATAGATATATTATGCCTGAATTGAAAACTGCAAACTACCTTTCTTTAAACATGCTCTTAAAGTTCAGAGTAGCATTTTCGAGATTTAGATGTTCTGCGCATAATCTGGTTGTAGAAACTGGTCGACATAATAATACGCCCTACGAAGAAAGAATATGCCATCAATAGAAGACGAATACCATTTTATCATGATGTGTCCACTATATAGCGATATAAGAAAGACATATACTACTAAGCTTCATAATTCTTCAACCACAACTGATCTATTTTATCATCTATTTAACAGTGATGAAAGTACAATTTTAGATTTATCAAAATTTATTTATTATGTCTTTAAAGTTATAAACGATACTATTAAAAGGTTAAATTACCACTAATTGTAATACATAAACCAGGTCGCATTACAGGATAATCGTTAATGCTGTCAATACTTTGATTATAATTTGTAAATATTTGCAGTATTTTGAAAATTGTTATATTTTGTAATTATTATATATGTCGCATTCGTAACAATTGTTTGTATTATGGGCCGGTGGCCAAGATTACTCAATAAAGAATTGTCATTGTCATTGTCATTAATCATTATACTGATAATATATATATATAAGCTATCAGCATGTGGTTAAATTTCTGCTGGACATACTGACCAGACCGGACATTTCAATTCTGCCAGATGTTGGATACACATACATAATATATATAATTTTGTACTTCAATATAAAATCCTTTAAAATTAATATTTCTGAATTAATTTACAAAGTAGCGTTTACTATTATTAGTCCACTACTAGTGTATTACCATAGGGGGACTATACGTTAATTTACTCTCCGTCTGTCTGTCCCTCTGTATGTCCGCAAAAACTGGATTGTGATTTTGGACAGTATTAACACCTCCACACATTTTTATGAAATGTGCCCGTGTAAGTTTTTTGTTCCATTTTAATTTGGCCGTTTGGAGCCTTTTTTCTTGTTCTATCTTCGATAACTGCATTATGTGATTATGGATTAACGGCTTCATGTATTTTTTATGAAATGTCCCATGTGCATTAAGTTAAAAAAAACATCGCCAAGCAGGGCATATACGCCCGTAGTTTCATTTTTGTAGACCTAATACCTTGAGTGGAAAATAATTCAAAGAAATATAAATCACATTTTCTAAATATCGAGTTTCGAGTAGAGAAAATCGAGTTTCGAGTAGAGAATATCGAGTTTCGAGTGGAGAATATCGAGTTTCGAGTAGACAATATCGAGTTTCGAGTAGAAAAAATCGAGTTTCGAGTGGAGAATATCGAGTTTCGAGTAGACAATATAGAGTTTCGAGTAAAGATAATCGGGTTTCGATTAGACAATATTGTGTTTCGAGTAGAGAAAATCGAGTTTTGAGTGGAGAATATCGAGTTTCGAGTAGAGAAAATCGAGATTCGAGTAGAAAATATCGAGTTTCAAGTAGAGAAAATCGAGTTTCTACGGAAGCGTATTCGTGCCTCGTCTTGTTGGGTTATATTGGATTTCTCAATTTAAAATAACTCGAGTTGTTATGATATATATCTATAAATCGTATTTTCAAGTTAATTACATGTTCATTTCTTATGTTTAACTTGTGAGAAGCAGCAAGTGACGTCAAGCAATGTAGCAAAAATCAGATATAGAGTCTTCTAGAAACCACAGCGTCCAAACGCAATGGCATCGTAGGTCCGTACTGTACTACAAACAAGGAGCAGTATTTAATTAATTATACAATGAAAAAGACAAAATACAACAGAAAGGGTGGGGAAGACAGGGTTACCGACTTGGAACGGTCAGTAGGCAATAAAGCCTACACGTTAGCTTGAATCGATTTCATGTGTACACAACCCTCGCTATTATCCTGTCTTCAGCGTCCACAAATAGACAAGTCAGTGTATACAAAACTAGATCCCATCAAAAAGAATTCTCTAGCAATAAATTCCACATCCAGAGAAACTAACAAAAGAAACACTAAGATGCTGTTGTAAAGCTATATAAAATACAAAATAAGAACTATTTCTGGAATTATCCAGAATTGTACTGAACAACCACAGCAAGAAAATCAATCTAGGGTACGACCAGAAAGCCCGAGGGACGAAAGATCATGTACCTACCTCCCTTCGTCGGGGTTTCACTAGGTGCAATCATAGAATTCCAAGAGATTGTCGCACAAGGGAAAAGTGAAGCGTAGTGACTGACTGTGGAGGGGTCAATCACTAAAAATGCAGTGCGTGGTAATACTAACTCTTTTGCCGCCAAATTTCAAATGTCGTCTGCTTAAATTTGAATTCAAACGTTCCGATAATATGTTATGGAAAACTTTCTTGCTGAATGGCGAACAGTTTTATCCCTGATCAGCTTTCACATTATGTACATGTTGAATTGGGTTAACACTGGTCGTAAAAATCAATGTTTTCGACTGTGCCAGCGAAAGAGCTAAAGGGTCGTATCCTTTTCTGACGAACATCCTGATTAATTGTGTAAAGTCATCAAGAAATTCGCCAGATCCCTTTATCTTTCGAAGTTTATAGACCACATCTCCATAAAATAAGGGTTGTCTATGATCTTTCTTATCGTGCCCTAAATGGTTTATTCTCTTGTTGCTCTGGCTTCTGACAAGTCATTGAGTACATTCATTGTGGCTTTCTAGGCTATTGTATTTTTGTATTATATTTACACGAGCATATTTGTGTTTTACTTATATTGTCTATTGATGCTGCCTTGTTGGTTAGAGATTATATCATGGCGGGGATTTCTTTATCTACACTGTCCTGTTTTAATGGGATGAATTAGGGTAAGTGTGAGGTTTGGTGCACCCTAGAACCGGTTTAAACCCGTAGTGGCCTACTTTGCCACTGACCGTTCCAAGGCGGTAGCCCTATTGTCAACCCTTTTGTGTTTGTGATGTCGTTTGCATTGATTTCCCTGTCCGATCTTTTTATATTTCTTTATACTGCACAATAGTGTTGTTTGTGCCGTGTGGCGACCGTAAAAGGTCTCCCCGTACATCCAATCAACATTGTTATTTATACATCCTATTGTATGACATTCATTGATCCAGTTTTTCCTTAAACACGTGTGTTTCATATACCGCGTTGAAGGTTTTGTGCTCATCGACATTTTGGCCAATTTTTCTAGGGTTTTCCTTAACTTTCCTCATTATCTTGTATTAGACACTGACGTCGAGTTTTGGACCTCTTTTAACAGTCCGTAAGTTTACCTATATTATTTCTTATGGATCTTTGGTACGATTCTATTTTGTATCTCTAATGAATACTAATTGGCCCTTATTTCGCTTTTCACAGAATGGTATTACTCTCCAAAAATACAATTATGAGTCTATTAGTTAAAACTCTGAAAATAAATCGTTCACCTCTTCGGTTATACTCTGCGTCATCAATACAAATTCCACAAAATAACTCTTCACTTCTTAGAACTAAACCATATGTACGCCTTACACCTTTAAATCTTCATTCGGCAACCTCGTTTCATGTTCTTTCTAATAATAGTACTAGGAATTTTAATAATGGCTCAAAAGTTTCCGTAATTCATCTAGGATCACCTGTTTTGAGGAAATAGCATATAAAGTCTCCTTTCAGAAATCATTTAGTTCATTCAAGACGCAGGGTGTTTCCCTCTATTAATAAGTGCAATGCTAAGAGGTGCAGTTGTTGCAATTATTTATCTTGCAAGTCGTCCACCATTAAATCAGCTGTTAATGGTAGATTGTTTAATGTATGTCTAGCTTCAAATGGTGATGTCAATATGTTGGACAAACAGGTCGATCCTTAAAAGTTCGATTTCGTGAACACAAATATAATGCAAGTAATCCTAAAAAGTTAAAAAATTACTTGTACCAACACTTTGGACAGTCAGGTCATAATTTTAATAACGTAACTGTTCAACCGGTTGAATATATATTTTTTGATAATGATGCTACTAAAAGCTTTAAAATTAAAGCTAGACATATTGCAGAACTTAAGTGGATGAAAAAACTTACAGACACCTTATCCACTCGGCCTTAATGACAATATTTTTCAAGAAGGAAATATTTCTAAAGATCCTAATATTGGCGTTTTTTCTATATTTTCTATCCGAAAGCGTAAATCTAGGTCTCATGGTCTTAGGCGTAATGGTAACATCAAACGTAAATCGCGTGTAATTATTTCTGTCGCTGATTTACATACTATTTTTAAACAGTCTGGAAAGCACTCTATGCTTTCACGGCTTACCTCTTTGTCCATTTCTTCACTAAAGTTGATCGACGAGGAAGCCGACAATATTTTTTCATTCGTACAGATCCCTTGTATAACACCGCTTCCATAGTTCAAAGCTACACACGGGTCGCTGTGACCTACTTTCGGTGAAATATAGGGCATGTCCAGTCTACGCTGGGGCATACTTATCTTGCTTCTTTCTTGAGAATTTTCACGAAACTTCGCCAGAATGTTTCTTATATGCACCTAACATCATCTGCAGAATATCAGGTTGCTGTGACCTACTTTCGACGAAATATAGGTTACATCTGGTATCCTCTACGACATGTGTATATTGCTTCCTTATCGCAGGATTTTCACCAAACGTCACCAGAATGTTCCTCAGAAAGCATCTAACATAATTTGCCGTTGTGGCCTACGTTTGGCGACATAAGTCACGTCCGGTCTACGCTACTACATGCGTATCTTGCTTCTTTCGGGAAGGCTTTTCACCAAACTTCACCTGAATGTTCCTTATATGCATCTAACATCATTTGCAGAATTTATGGTGGCTATGACCTACTTTCGAAAGAAAAAAGACCACACCGTTCTCCGCTACGACATACGTATCTTTTTCTTCACGTGCGATTTACACTTAACTTCATCGCAATGTTCCTTATATGCATTTAACATCACGTGCAGAATTTCGGGTTGCTGTGATCTACTTTGAACGAAATATAGGTCACATCCAGTATTAACTACGACATTCACCTCCCAGTGTTAATGACAAGAACTAAATTATATATTAAGTATACAACGAACGAATATATATTGGGATTAACATTAGTGTAGGTCAAATCAAAAGTCTGGCCTACTTCACAATAGGGTTCGACATGTAGGCATTGATCTTCTGGTTTAAACAAGTTTTTGTCTGAACTATTGCTGGCCGTCTACCTTATCATCTCATAAGGTCTCACTACACAGTGCATTTTCACTATGTTGGCCTATATGAATAAAGTTTACAGTGCCATTCCGAACAGGAAGTTTCAAGATAAAAGTTACTTTTTTATGTAACCAAGTCATTTGTCCACACAAAACTGTACACAATACGGTACGTTGACCAGTTGTTTTTTTAATTGCAGTGGTGTCCTCCAATGCACTATTTTGGACTTTAACTCCAGAGTTTGGATCAGAATTCCTACTCTTCTTCAACACCCATAAAACTGATATATTTTGGTGGCAGTGTCATCTAATAGCTGCACATCAAATTTCAGACTATGTTCATCTCACCTGCAACAACAATAAATATATCTGTCAGCTATTATTAAAAATATTTAAAACCGAAAAACACACTACTACTTTTTAAGGCGTAATAATTATCCTACCGTGGGTTTCAATGGAGCTAACTGTGTAGTGAGACCTTCAAAATCATTAGTTGTTTCAAAGAAAGAAACGTGTTTTTTGCTCCGTATAATTAAATTATAGAGATTCTTTTATAAGAGTATCACTCATCAGAGCACAGAAAATACTATTTTACCTCGGTTTTTTATAGGAGTGTCGCTTAGTTTGTTTTATATAACTTAACGAATACTGTGTTACCGTACTAGTGTCACAAACTATGATGTACAGCATATAATAATACTATCTTTATGCGGTTCTTTAAAGGAATAAAGCAATCGTAGATTTAGTGTCAATAAATACTGAAAAGGGAATCCCTTGGAGCAACAAACACAAACAAAAGATAAAAGGAGCAGACTCGGTTTCACTGAGTCTGTTCATGAAATGTAAAGTCGAGTGCAACACATCTCACGCCTCATAGCACCTGTTTAAGCGATATTCAACTTGATCCGAAAGGACCAGTAAGTAATAACACCACTGTTTCAAGCAAAAGAAGTAGCACCTAGATGTATTAATCCAGTATCGTTTTGTCTTTAATCGTCTCACAACACAGTTAATTTTACATAGCTCTGCATATGTAGCAGGACCCCTCTGGACCACTGTAGAACTTAATGAACTTTCTTAAAAATATTTTCTTTGTGAAACTTTCTGTCTGTTGCACGAAATATCCAACAAAAAACACGGGGTTGACCAATTTGCTTATTTTAATATCAATAGTTTGAAGAGACCCTCTTGAATTTGTCCATTTCACTGACATTTTCAAATGTATCACTACCCAGTATTAGATTCTCAGATCTGGGCTCAGAAACATTCAGGCATATCCTAACCTCTATGAAATCATGAACTTGTCGCATTCTTGTCACCTGCAACAAAAAAAAGAGTAAATATTTGCACATTTTAAGAAATAAGCAAGAACCGAATAACACAGATCTTTTTTTTAAGCTCCAGAAAGTTCCTACCATGACTGGCAAGGGAAATAAATGTTTAGTGAGACATTGAAACTGCTTGCATATACTTCAAATCAATTTTGAGATTTCAATGTCTTTCGTTATTCTACAAACTGTTTAAATATAATATTTTTGCAATATAGTCAACAGTTAGTAATATTGTTACAGGTAAAATTTAACTAGAAAGGAAGTGTTTTAAAATCCAATTTTAGTATAAAGTCCTAATAATATTGTCCAGTGTTTTATTTAATCGCAATTGTCATGTGTCCATTTAATCGAAATGGTCAAGTGTCACTTTAATCGAATTTTTAAAGTCTTTCCAGGATTAGTTCTCCACAATGCCGAAATACTCCAATATCATTTTTAGAATAGATGAGCACGATAATTGTTAATATAAATCCTCTTACAATATACATATATAGTTTAATCCAAAACATCAAATATGAAATGCACATCTCTTTTACTTTAACTTTGTACTGAAACACTGAACTAAATACTGAACTAACATCATTCTCACAAGCCTTGTTTATATACGGCAATATAGTATTCTATATGTTTCTGTCCCAGACATGAACATAATCATCCAACAGAATCATCAACATGTTATTTATTTAAATGACATCGAATGACACAAATCAATAATAAACACTGACATTCAATATCATAAATTAAAATATACCAGGGACAACATTTCCCCCATAACTAAAAAAATAGATTTATTTAATAAATAATTCTTTTGAACAAAATATAATATTTTTTTAGTTTCAGTACAAAGCATATATTACAACATGGCTTTTTTTTCTTTTGCTTTCAAAATTAACGATTGTCAACACATATATTGAATTTCAATGATTTACGTGTATATATACAAATGTATATGAAAAACTAATGAGTCAGCAATCAAATTATGTTTTCCTCTGATATGTCTTATTTCAATATTGTACTATTTTAACATCAAACTCCACTACATAAATCTTTGATTTTTGTTTTTCATTTTATTTTTTAAATGATGTTAGTTGAACTTTTTATAGAAGTAACAAACTGGATAATTGACACCATTGCTGTCGTTTTTCAAAGGTACTGCACCAACACCAATATCGCTTGCACCAACAGCTAAGTTAAATTGTGGTGCTAAAAGTACCGGTGCACTCATAAGTATGGCTTTTAATTTGGCAAATGATGTTGGAATTGTTCATTCCAAATAAATTTATTTATTTTACTCAATAAATTCGTCAAACGTTCAGCAATGACTGAATACTTATGACAACATTTTCTGTAATAACCAGTCATACCGAGAAAACGCATTAGTTGCCTTTTACAATGCGGTACAGGAAATAAACAAATATCATTGCCTTATATTCGTTAAATCGAACAGCAAAAGTAGCATTCAATGACGATAGTCAATCACACACACACACAAAACAAATTTAAAGATGATTAAAAGGCCAAAAAGGACATCACAAACACAAAACGGTTGCCAATAGGGCTACCGCCCTGAAACGGTCAGTGGCAAAAAAGGCCGCAGGGGGTTTAAACCAGGTTCTAGGGTCCACCAAACCTCACACTTACCCTACCGTCAACCCAATAAAACGGGACAGTGTAAACAAAGAAATCCCGGCCATGAACTATTCTCTAACAAACAAGGCAGCATTAATAGGCAATATAATAAGTAAAACACAAAGTGTGTCGAGTTTCGAGTAGAAAAAATCGAGTTTCGACTAGAGAAATTTGAGTTTCGAGTAAAAAATAGGTGAAAATCAAATTTCGAGTATAGAAAATCGCATTTCGAGTAGAAAAGTTCGAGTTTCGAGTAGAGAATATCGAGTTTCGAGTGGAGAAAATCCGAGTTTCGAGTGAATCGAGTTTCGAGCCGAGAAAAACTTTAGACGTATATATAATGTGTAATTGACATTGAACGTGCGCGGGTACTTACAGTTTTGTTGTTTAGTTTCAAATATCTTTGATTTCTTTTTGAATTTCAATGATTAATGTATTATTTACAATTGGAGTATCAAGGAAATTGTTAAATGCTTGAATAAATAAAACAGTCAATAGATCTGCAGTAAATTTAATCATGCTACTTTTCCCCCTTGACTTCTATAAGTTAACCGTTTACATGTGCACTCATGCATTTAGGGGGCCAGGAGTGGGGGGTGTGAGGGCGGGAATGGGGCATTTGGCATGTTTACATTGCACATGTGTAAAAAACGTGTGACAGGCCAGTAGCCAGCCCTGAAATTTAACTGAGGCCAATCCCTTACTGTGGAGGTCCTGTGGCACGCACCCTCGACGACCCACCCACAAAACTCTGGATCATTTTTTATTATTATTTCTACATGCAATTTCTTGCATTTTAGGGCATATATCCAAAGAAATATAAAAAGATTGGACAGAGAAAGTAGCATTCAAGGAGGACAGTCAACCACAAAACACAGAAACAAACGCGCAAACAGACAAACAAGAAGTCAAAAGCAATAATAATTGCAAATGACATCACGAACACAAAAGGGTTGACAATAGGGCTACCGCCTTGGAACGGTCAGCGGCAAAGTAGGCCACTGGGGGTTTAAACCGGTTCTAGGGTGCACCACACCTCACACTTACCCTACTTCGTCCCATTAAAACAGGACAGTTTAAATAAAGAAATCCCCGCCATGATCTAATCTCTAACCAACAAGGCAGCATCAATAGGCAATATAAATAAAACACAAATATGCTCGTGTTAATATAATACAAAAAAGCAATAGCCTAGAAAACCACAATGAAGGTACTCAATGTCTTGAAGCCAGAGCAGTAAGAGAATAAACCATTAAGGGCGCGACAAGAAAGATCATGGACAAACATCAAACGCCACCGTCCCAATGGGCTTTAGGTAGGCTTCATCATAGGGTCCACAGCCTGTCCGGTCATCGTACAATTAAAGAGGAAAGCATAGTGGCGAACTGTAAAAGGGTTCACCACCAAGCATGCAGTACGTTGCAAAATGATAGGGTCATAACCTCTTTTGATAAACTTTTTAACAAGTTTAACAAAGATAGTATGAAAGTGATCATGACCAAGAATCTTACGAAGTTTATAAATAACATCACCATAGAAGTCAGGTTGTGATAGTCCTTGTCGCAGAAGAGTCTTTAAATTACTTTTATATTTGGAAAGAAGATCAGGGTTACGATAATAAAATTTTTGCAAAGGTTTTACGATGTTTATGGTAATGGTAATCCAAGACAAGCTTTTCAGTTTTAAGATATTTTTTATCAATACTATATTATTTATCGATATTGAGGTTGTTTATATGTGAAGTACATATTCACAGGTAGCTGTATCATTGTCGGGAACTAAACAAAAATAGTTCTAGATCGGAATCTATATAAAATTTAAACATAATAATTTTCATATAAAGGGAGGGTAACTCTCAAAAGATGTAACAATTTAAACAAAAAAAATTATGTTTTACAAACTATGGGTCAAAGCAAATACTTATCATATATCTTTTCTAAAATATATTTAAAATAAGGAAGTTAGTTAAGATATAAAAGTTGATACTTAGCAATTTTGTTCAGTGTACTTTGATAATATTCCGAAATTATAAAGGAACAGATAGGTCATCTGTTATAACAGGCCTTATAACAAAGTTCAAGATGTACCATCCCTATTCTAAAGCTATGTAAGACTTTCCGAGGTCCTTGTTTGCACGTGGTGGTATGCACGCAATGCTGTACTGCTGCTGTTGCATATGTATGGGGAATACTGCTCATCAAGAGCTGACCAGATGAATTCACAACGCTATAGGATGGACAAACAACAAGCCGTTGTAATAAGACACTGGATTATTATTAACTGATATCCAGTTGATAATTATTCCATGGTCTCATTACAACAGCTTCTTTTATGCCCATTCTACTGAGAGGTGGATTGGATTGGATTGGATTGGAAAATCTCACCGTCCGATTTACTATAGACTGTGTGTCCATTTAGACAACCTGCTGTTTAAAATAATGTTTAACTACCGTCTTTCAAACACGTCTGTCAGGATGCTCTGTCCTATTGACGTAGCGGTATCTAGATTATACTTTTATTTCAACAGTCATATACTCATATAACTACTTTGTAAATCAGTTGTTTTCATTTAAGAACGATTTTCCTACTCTCAAGAATTGAAGCAAAGACTGCTGTGATAGTCTTTCAAACCTCCTTGCAACATTGTCTTTGTCTCTACCCTGTGTTAACTTACATCACGTGTAACACTCGTTAGCTGCTGTATTTAAGGACTAAACACAAACTCCAAAATGGATGGGGTATGGTCAAGTGATATTTTCAACCAAATGCATACTTTAGGCATGAGCAATGTCTACCATAATGTACATGACAGTAATTCCATATTATATACGTGAACATAATATCAGAAATAATACGTATATGACTGAAATATGCCCTTTATATCCGAAAAGTATGACGGCAATTTTATTAAAATAACAATTTTTAATGTCAAATAAATTGTTACATTTATCCAGCGAGAGCAGACGAGATATCATTTCTAAATAAAATAAACCTTGTTATCACATCTTCCAAATTTCAAAGTGCACCATTGTAAAAAGGCAAAGATATTCTTTTAATGACATGTGGTTTAGAAATAATCTCAATGTTATAGAATGATGACATTAACGGACTTTCTCTGTAATTTTTTTAAACCGGCAACTATATTTGTGGATGTGTTAAACAGAACTGAGTGACTATTTTGCATAGAAACATTGCCAAACAAAACCAATTGATCATTATCATGTCTATATTCGAACACAAATGGTCCAAACCAAATAACAAATCTAATAAACTGTTCATCCGAACGTTTCACCATACCACGTTTCAGTTTGCAATGTAATTGCACGCTTTTCATGTGTACCATTTGTGTATTGATGGCACATGGGCTATAAAGAAAAAATAGTTTTTCTTTTTTTAACAGTGGTGCTATTATAATTATGCTATACATATTTTCAGTGTGAAGGTGAATTTATTAATAGTATATAATTAAATGATGGAATCAAGGGCTGATAATCATATAGGCTTTTGCATATGTTAAATAAATAACGAGAAGGGTGTTCCACGGAACACGTTTGTAGATTGTCATGTGCTTATTTAACGTTTTGATCCAGGTCAGGTTGCAGGTAAAGGTTTAATGGAAAGGGGCATAACTTTGCCGAAATGAAAAACAAAGTTATTAGACATGTGTAACGACTTTCCTTGTGGTGAGATGAAGATATTTTTGAAGTTTCATGAACATAGGTGAATTTTTTTTTTTTAAGTTATGACCAGGTTAAAGCGTGACGGACAAGGCAGACTACGGACAAAGCGATCCCTACCTGACTGTAATGCTACGAAGGTGACACAAAGACAATTAAAATGGAACTTTGAATTGTAACATTTCTGTGAATCAATTTTAATGTTAGCTTATTTTTTCTAATTAAAAACTTAAAAGTGTACTTTATTATCTCCCTTTATAGCAACACATTTATTACAGAGAGGTCACACGTTTATATTATGTTGTATTGTTTCGTATATATAGAATATAAAAAACTATATTTACATGTAATTTGCTTAAAAAGTATTAAATGTATTCTAATTTGTTGGTTACCGATGGTGGCATATTTCTGCAACGAGATAGTGGGCATTAGCGTGGCATTTACAATGATAAAGAATTTGAGATAATTTTATCATACACATTTTATAAGATTTTCGCGAAAATTCATTGTTATCTCGAAAAAAAACATGGTACTATCTCGAAATAATCATGATAATTATCTAGCTATATCGTGGAAGAAATATGCCACCATAGTTATCTTTACATTATTTCGATAGAATGTGCGTTTAATGATTAAAATGGTTGAATGTTTGCTTCCATATGTTTTTATACGTTTTTAAGGGTTGAACTATTGAACTGTTATATGTTTACATGACTTACGTAACCATTTTGAACGCAATCAAATACACAAAAACAAATTTGGTGGAGTTAATCCATGCCATACATCTATTTTTATATCAATTTAGAACATTTTCTTAACAATTACCTCCCTTTATAAAACAATAGTTTTACATACTCAAGCTGCCGAACTAAAAATACTATCCTGGCTTAAAAGAAGCATAAGACATTGATCTTTCCGAAAATGCATATTAGAATTTGCCAGCTTGAGTGGTACCAATATGTCAAAATTTGGGTATCAGCACACGGCCTACTGCATGATACTAAATAGTGGATGCTCTCAAGAAGTCCCAATAGCTCATTGGTTAGAAGTCTTAACTGTAAATCAGAAGTCCTTCCGAGCATTAATATATTGAACCAACAGATCACTTAATGTAATCTAGAAAATGATTTACTAGTGCAAGATATATAGTTCATATAGTATTGAACCCTCAGAACTGCTAATACGAGCTGAAAATATCTTTATTTAGGTACTAGTTTAATTAAAAAGGTTCAAATGTACTAAACCCACAGAAGCTGAAAGCATTCTGTGTCGATCTTCGGACAAAGTGTCCTAATTGTTTGAAAGGAAAATGCTAAACATTTGCTTATCACAGACTTCACTTTCCCCACTAAGAATGTTCCCACTTGATTAACAGTTAAACAAAACACATATGAAACAAATCAGTAGTGTTATTTTTTACTGGTCCTTTGGGACCAACGAGCACAATATAGGTGGCTTTGAAGTAGAATACCGCTTAAGCCGGTGCTAGGGGGCGTGAGAAGTGTTGCTTCTTTCATTACTTCTCATGAACAGACTCAATAAAACCGAGTCTGCTGCTTTATTCTTTTAATTGTGTTGCTCTCAACGGATCACCTTTATCAGTATTTATTGTCATCAATGTTATCTCAGTACATTGAAATTACTTGCTCTGATTAGACGAATCAGTTTTCAACATGCGTTTATTAATGTTTATACTGACGACTCATTTTATATCATAAAACATGTTTGTGACTGCTTAATAGAGTCTAATATGTTTTAAATTTGATACCAATTGGTAAATGTGAAATTTGATTAGCCTAGATCCTGGTTTAAACTACCAGCGATACTTTTGCCAATGATAATCCCCAGACAACACATCTATTGTCAAAACTGTTACATTTGTGATATCGTATACGTTCCTTCTATTTTTTGTATATTATTTTTATTGTTGTTGTAGGTTGACTATGTTTGATCAATAAATACTGAAAAGGTGATCTCTTGGAAGCAACAAACACAAACAAGAGAAAAAAGTAGCAGACTCGGTTGTATTGAGTCTGTTCACGATAGGTAATTACCACCTCTCACGCCTCCTAGCACCGGCTTAAGCGATATTCTACTTTAAAGCAACACATAATGGATTTGATGACCCCAAACGACCAGTAAATAATAACTACTGATTTGTAGTCGGTTCGACTTTTCAACCTTTGTTTGTGTTTGTGACGTCATATGACTTTATTCTTTGTTAACTTTATATTTGTCCTTTTGCGTGTTTTTGCGTGTTTTTGGGTTTATTGTGTTCTGTGAAAGCATTTCCTGTTCGACTTTTATATTTATTGTTTTACTGCCGCTACACAGCACTAAACAAACGCTAGTGTGAATGTCAACAAATATTGAAAAGGTGATCAATTTTGAAGCCCCTATCGTCTTAACGAGGCAACATATAGTATTTTTAACTAAATCAAGGGCCATAACTCCGCTGTTGCAAGTCCGATATGGCTGGTTTTCGAACTTGTCCGAGCTTTCATTTTTATTAACAATGTGGTAAATATTGGTAAAAATAGGATGAACAATGAAGGCCCTATCGTCTTAACGAGGCAAAATACCGCAATATAGCATGTTTAGCTAAATCAAGGGCCATAACTCCGCTGTTGGTGGCCATCTTGAATTTCAATCCGACTGAAATTTTGCTAGGGTCAACTAGACATCAAAAGCAACATTCCTGTGAAGTTTCATGAAAATCTGTCAAGTAGTTTCAAAGGAGTAGTCGCCAAAAAAAATAATATACGGACAGACAGACGGACGGACGACGCACCTCGGCATAAGCTCTGCTGATCTTTGATCAGTCGAGCTAAAAACACATACAATTAGAAACCTTGCATTTTTACATGGAGGTAATTTGGTATCCTACGACTCGGAAGTACTTCCTGACTGGTCTGACACTCAGTTGTTAGTTGGGCTCCTGTACGAAATTCCACGTCTGGAAACAAGACGTAATTTTACCAAAATTCCAGGCGTCAAATAGTTGGTAACCATTTAAATTAAGTAGAAAAACTGGACGGAAACAACACATCAACTAGACGGCGGAATTTGAGGCGTAATATATGAAAATGAGTTATGCCTGGAATAATTGACGGGCGTCATTTAGATTGACCTTATGCAGAATACATAAGATAGCCGAGTAGACTTTTATGAATCACGCTAAAAAATAGCAAATGCTATTAATGGATATGTGATGTGTAATGTAGTAAGAGTATAAGAATATTTTTCTTGCATCAGGTATTTCTTAAATTTCACAAGTTATACATACTTGATCTATACTAATGATGCAGAATTATGGATACATCATTTGAATGCAGACACCTGTATTGCTTCGGCATGTTCTGAAGATAGAAGTTTCACACCTTTTGTTTATTTCCGCAAGTGAGGATTCTAAAAATATTTTCCTGAATGCTTAATTCAGAGTATATCTTTTATATAAAATAAACATCCAACACGTTAAACTGACAAGTATTCAAACGTACTAAATATGTTGCGTTAGGCAACTTTATTTTAATACTCCGCAATGTAATGGTATGTTGGTTACTGCCTGGGAACAGGTCAATATTAAAAGTAACTAGTCTGCGTTACTCAACACATGTTCACAAGATATTTGGTTCTGACTTTGTTTACGTATTATTGTTATATACCCACTTCTTACTTCCTTATCTACTCTCCCATATGTTCAAACACTGCTGCCTAGAATGCAATAACTGCAATGTCTGCATTGTCAATTAAAAAGCAAGGAATATGTGTAGATTGAAAAGATGGTGTCATTGAACGATTCAATAATTGCTTTGCAGTATGCACCGTTTCTTGCAGTCGAAGATTATTGTATTTAAAATGCACAATAATGCTTTCTGTTTTATCAATCTTCAGAACAAAATTAAAGTGTCTCCACTATGTGAGCCTGACCGCAGTTGGTAAAATTCAGCTGTGTGTCTAGTAAAACACGTGGTATATTAGCATCGGCAAATGGGGCATGCACTGAACTAGTAAATATGCATACGTTATTTTGAACATATTCCATAGGACCCATCTGTTTTTAATGGGCATGTGGAATAGCGATTATATCTATTAATATTAAGCATATATAATTGGTAATATAAGACTCCCCTCAATATCTCGAGATACATTTAAACCAGGTTCTTGGGTGCACCAAATCTCACTCTTCGACGTTCGACGCCGAATACGGAAATCACAGTCAATCGCAACTCAATTATTTCGGCGCGTCCTCTTGCAAGACATACCACTTACCCTCAACCGCAAGATGTGGACGTGAATCGGCTGCCTCGTATGGGAGTATTCTTTCAAGCACGTTAACGAATCAAAGAAATGTTTTCGATAATAAGATCACGGCACGAATACAGATTCAAATATATCATGTACAATGTGTGTTTTTAATGTTTAGTTTCATTCCACTATTCTCAGCAGCGAGGTAAATTTGTATTCCGTAACAAACAGCCGCCGGGTTTTTTTTTGCCGCGCCGGTTTTTGGCAAAAACAGCAAGTAATTCCAAATGAGCTAGGGCGCTTTAGACTATATCATATGAAAGCACATATCCAATGATTGTAAAATTATATTCTTTTTTATCGGTGACACTTAAATTTTTCCGAGAAATTTGACGCGAAGTTGACCTTTCCCATGGGACAATATATTCCCATGGGAAATGATTTGGACAGTTTTCACATGGGAAAAATAAAAAGTATTTATCTTTCAATATAATGTCAAAATAGTGTGCTCTAATAATAATATACTGCAATATCAATCAAATCAAACCTCTCTGATAAAGGTTATATTTTCCGAAAATAGGCTTGTGGCGTAAATGAATTACTTGTGCTATAAATGTATGAAATCACCATTATTCTTATTCATAGAGAATATGCTTATTTAATGAAATACGCCAAGCATTTTGATAATAAATATAATACTTCCTCTATTACATATTGGAAATAGGTTAATTCGGTATATACAATATATTGGCATTACATGAAACTGCATTACACATTCATTATAAATAGGAAGGTAATCGCAGTATAGTAAATAAACTTTAAAACTACTGAATTTAAGATACTGAGTGAGATTCATTTCATTGTGAAATCTCAGATGAATAATTCCGATGTAAAATATTGACAAGCAGTCATTGCAACTCAATGAGTGTCAGGCTTATTCCTTAGAACCTCGACATATTCTTATTTTCATATTGTTCATAATGCAGTGTAACAGTATAGCTGTTGCTTTATGCCATAAATCACAACATACTTCTGCTGATATATTGTTCATTTTAATTCACTATGCAATGATTATTTTCTAACGAATAAGAGATATATATTTAATAAACTGAGAGCAGAGACAGCACAGAGCGTCTCCTAGAAAACGATCACTGCATAGTGAATTAAAATGAACAATATATCAACAGAAGTATGTTGTAATTTTTCTTGCATCAGGTATTTCTTAAATTTCACAAATTATATATACTTGATATATACTAATGATTCAGAAATATGGATGCATCATTTGCATCAGACACCTGTAGTGCTTCGGCATGTTCTGAAGATAGAAATTTTACACCTTTTGTTTAACTGTTAATCAAGTAGGTACACTATCAGCGGTGATTTGATCTTATCAAGGTGAAGTCTGTGATAAGCAAATTATTCACATTTTAGTTTCATACAAATAGGACAATCTGACCGAAAATCGACACAGAATGCTTTCAGTACAGTACATTTGATCAGGAACTTTTAATAGACCGACCATGAACCAAATATCCCAATGCCGACAAGTAAGATCAGAAAAAACGAGAAGGGCAAACACAGCTGTCAAGCTGCCATGGTTCAGTGGGAACATATCACTGAGAATTTGGGCTTATCTGGTTGCTACTGCCACTGCATTTTTGCAGTTAATACTTAGGGCACATTTATTTATTATTCATTAACTGGAGACGTCCTCATTGAGTCATTCAAGGTAGTTCGACATATCTGAGGATATGAACACTTTAATTTTTGTTTAACAAATGCTCATTGATTTCACAAAAAAATCATGATGAAACCAATGCATTATATATATAAAGAACAATATAATATAGTATGGTATTTCTGAAAATGAAAAAAATAATATGAAAATACAGAATATTGGTGATCGTTTTTTAACCATATAAAACCAATGCCACCCATCAAAACCTCATTTAGACCTATCTTTACTACACCAGCATTCATTTGCAAGAAATAAATAGAAAAAAGTATTTAATAAGTGCATGAAAACGTGTATTATATCACACTTGCAATATTTGTCGCCTTCATGTTTCGTACGTTTTTAACAAAAAACGGTATTTTCATCGGACTAAAAAAGAGTCAAGTTAACTGTTTACAGAAACATGAATCAACGCAAACTTTATTGTAAACCCTGTTACCTCAATATATCGTTAAAATATTGTAATATATCGCTTGTAAAGGTACCGGTAGATGTGTAACAATTTGCAACTTCAGCGATTTGAGACGCCATTACACGGTAATGTAAACAAAAGTTCCGCTACTAACAAGCAAACTCCCCCCGTCAATTATATCGATTCAAAAACAACATTACATACAATTAAAGAGAAACAGTTTGTGTTTAAGATTTCACTAAGGATTAAACTATAACTATCAATAATACATCGATGTGAGCCGATTTTCTTACCTTGCTTTTTCTCTGTATTCTCCGCATTTGCAGTAAATTTCCAAAATGGCGGAACCGGAAGACAAGTTATTTGGGTTTAAAAGTAGGAGACCAGTCCCTTCATACACGATCCTAATTTGATCCATTTTAATTAAACTAGTACATAAATAAAGATATTTTCAGCTCGCATTAGGCTTCCTGAGTGTTCAATACTATATGGACTATATATATTGTACTAGTAATTATTTTCTAGATTACATTAAGTGATCTGTTGGTTCAATACATTAATGAACCTCATACATAAGACTAAGAATAGGAATACATACTATACATGTTATAGTATTGAACCGTATATCGGTTCAAAACATTCGCTGAACCCTTTTCAATTAAGCTAGTACCTAAATAAAGATACTTCGGCTCGCATTAGGCGTTCTGAGAGTTCAGTACTGATGAATGGCGCATCTTGTACTAGTACTCATTTTCTAGATTACATTACGTGATCTGCTGGTTCAATAATTTAATGCACCTTATACATAACACGCTTGCGATATATACACAGTTGCAAAATAAAGTTGACACTGAGTTTTGTTTAGATTTAATTGTATAAAGTGTTTTTAGAATTAAATTGACAAATTCCAAAATGAATATGCCATGTTTGGTACCAAAGTTTTTATTATTCCATTGCAAATATCATGTTGTCATTTGTTTTTCAATAGGTCGAATCATTAAGGGACTGTCGCTTGATAAAGAGGATAGGGTGTAAAGTAAAATGTTCAAAGTGTCCAGGTTTTTTTTGCAACTTAGTATATATAAAATATGCACAAGTATTCAATAGCCTTATTCAACAATGTTTTATCCTTTTAACGGAATAAATAGATACTATATTTATGCGTTATCGAATAACTATACAAAAGTATACCTTAAATATGTGCATTGTTTATAAACATGCATCACTTACGCAATTAATAGTAATAATGGCGTGTAAATAGAAACAATAAGGGGACCCTGAAGAGATTGCCCTTGGAATGTGTATAATGACTAAATATATACTGGCATTATACACCATATATGTGTAGCATCTTACATACATATATTAGCAGATATTCCTAAAAACAGTCGAAACATTGCTTGCAACCAAGTTTTGTATGATGCGCTGTAAGCGTTAGCATATTAATTATTAAGAAATTTGAAGCAGTGTAGGGCCTATGTTTTGCTGAATCAGACTTTATGGGTGAGTTGGGCTAAAGTATGATATATCGTGTCCGTACCCCCCGATGAAGGTGTAAGCCTAAAGCGCTTGTTTTTTTTTCAAACTATAGCACTGTAGAATGTTTCTCTCTCTCTCTCTCTCTCTCTCTCTCTCCTTATTTAAGCAGATCTTCAGGCGGTAGCATACATAACATAAACATACACACATGACGTCATTACGCGAAGCGTTCCCTTGAAACGTTTATAGCGGGAAACGTTCAAGTTTGACGTAGCGGCAAAAAGAGTATATATTAATCATGTTAATAGTTACATATTTGATATTTAAATGTTTATGACTGTTAATATTTCTGAAGTCGCCTGTTTTAACAGTTTATTTGTTGCATGTAAGTCCTCGTTTAAGTGTTTTGATGAAGTTCAGGACATATTTTAAATTTTCCTCCTGAACATTTATGAAATTGTTTGTTTACTTCAAGTGGACGAAGGTCATCCACTCGTGTTTGCTGTCTGTGCAAAGTCATTCTCCTCCTCAGCTCGAGTTTTGTTTGTCCAGTATAAAACTCGTTACACTGAGAACTGAGAATATAGAACTGAATTCGCACTAATCAATGGTACCACATACATAGCTGGTGGAACATTTTATTTCGGGTCATTGCCAGAAAATACAGCAATATAATCGCCGCCCTCCAAGAAATTCAAAAGAATCAGAGCTATATTATCCGACTCCGAATCGGATTAAAATAGTGTGCGCTTTACACTGTAGAAACCATGGACAATGGAAATATTTCCCACTATTACAGTGCGACAATGGACAAGTTAATATTTTTTATATTTTTGAAAAGGTGATTCCTTGGAAGCAGCAACAAATACAATAAGAGAGAAAAGTAGCAGACTCGGTTTTATTGAGTCTGTTCACGAGACGTGTATATCTGCTGTTATTGTGTCTATGTAACGACCTGACGGCTACAGTGAACTATCTGCCGATGTATGGTTATGAAGATGGGGCTTTAAATAAAACGTGAAAAAGAACAGTGATCTTGATTGATATTTTATGACAAATTAAAAGTTGTGTTAGCAGTTTTAAATGGTTGTTTACTGTCGTTTATCCCAATCATCCTGGTTTAATTGCAGGTAGTACCTACACTCTCCCTCAATTCCAGCAAGTGTGATGGTGCATCTCATCATACACACTTAGCCAGAACCAAGAAATAGGTAGGCAGTTCACACTCACAGTGCTCACTCATGGAAACCATTTCCTTGAAAATCTCGGTTAAAAAAAAGCACTTGAAAAGTCCATCTCTGTAAGATCAATGGTGTGTTAGCGCTTTAAATACATTTACTTTAAATAGATTAGAAAATAAACTCACCACCACACGGCTGATCTGAAGTTTCCTCGCTTGTTTTACGTCATCCATCATAAATTATCAGGTCACTCAGTCACATCACGTGTTGCTCAGTTAAAATCCAAATGTATTAGTAGATGTTTTGAAATTCAACATCATAACACTTCAATTCATTTTAAAACTTTATTTAAATGTTTTTCAATATATTTCCGTGATTAAAATCCAAATATGAATGCTGAATTTCCCAAACTTCGCCAAGTGACACAAACAAAATGTCCGACATTTCAAAGCGGGTCAACCTGTTGTGACAGTTGTGGTGTATTCCTGCGCGACGTTCGAAAGTAAGGCAAAGTAGACCCCTAGTGAATCCAGAAATATTATTGAATTAAAGGCACATTCTTGAAAATAAAATCTAATATATAATTTAAAAAACATTGTTTTCGTATTACGGGATATATTCCCTCGGCCAGTTCACATATCTAGTAAAACACATCTTGACTTCGGCACTCGTTTTTTTACTAGATATGTGATCTGGCCCCGGGAATTATATCCCGTAATACGAAAACAGTGTATATGGTTGCGTTTGTGCTAAACTGTGTGACATGTTATTTCCGGTTTATTTATTGTTTACGACTTAGTTATCTAGACGTTTGTGTTGGTCCTTTAACGTGGACGTTTGTATATGCATATATTGCGCTTTTAAATGTGTCGTTTATTTGGTACTACATTTAACAAAATGGCTAAGTATCAACTTTTGTATCTTGACTAATTTCTTATTTTAAATATATTTTAGAAAAGATATATGAAGTATTTTGTTTTGACCCATAGTTTGTAAACCATTTATCTTTTGTTTAAATTGTTACACCTTTTGAGAGTTACCCTCCCTTTATATGAAAACATAAAATGTGCTGATAAAACACATAACATGAGTCAAAGATCGCTTAAAGATATAAAATTCTTAAAATTGGTATGAAATAATAAAAAAAAACATAAAAATTTGACCCTTTATCGCAGATTCTCCGTCTATAACAAAATTAAATTTGGATAATCTTAAATTACCTCCCTTTAAATTGAATATTGTTTGAAATTCAAGTAACTGTAATTCAGCGTTAACATTAAATATTTCGAAAATTTCTTTTGCAAACGCATTTGTAATGGTAATGCTAGTAAAACATGATGTCAAAATAATTTTAACTGGCATATTTTAGAATTAGGAACATCGAAAGCTTCACTAATTCGAAGTACTTAATAAAATCCTATATACCCAGTTGTATAAGTGTTACAACTTATTTCTAAGAAAACACATTGACTTCAAAGTTTTAAAATATGTTCATGCAATCAGAGTAGACGATTTACACTCATTATTTTGCAGTTTAACCGTACCTCTAATGAAGCACAAAATACACAAAACAATGAGAATATTATTGACATATTCTTAGGTTGATACTTAGCAATTTGGTTTAGTATATATGTGAATATATATAGGATACTTAGGGACAGGAACTTGAAGTCGAGATTGCCGGTAAAATAAAGTTGATTTGAGATAACGTACCAGACACTTATCTGGTGTATGGCCAATTGACAAACTGTTCAAGAAGATGCAGATTTGACACAAGATGATGCATTTAGCCAAGTATCACTTAAACATAGCGGAAATTAACATGGATTACTAACTGAGCTGAAGTTGTGCATGGGATGTAACTAAATGCATACATCTATTTGTATAGTTAGATGCATAGACGGATGCAGGATTTCACCATAGCACAAACATACGCACCCACGCCACACACACACACACACACACACACGCACACTCACACGCACACGCACACGCACGCACACGTCCACGCACACACACATACACACACCTACTCACTCCCTCCACAGTAATTGAAACGTTCCTACGCATATGTATGACAGCTAATAAACGGTCAATGATTTCGGACAAACAGTTTTCTTAACCCTAGCCCTATGTTGCAAGCTCTTGGAGCACATAGTGGTCAGCAACGTTCTGAAACACGTTTACACGTTCAATATCCTAACTAATGGCCAGCATGGTTTTCGAGCAAGAAGAAGCCATGAGACCCAGCTCGTGACCCTATTCCTTAAGTTTGCTTCCTCGTCAGATATTAGCATCCAGGTCGACATGGCCATTCTCGACTTTTCTAAAGCATTCGAACGTTTCCCACACAAACGTCTCCTAAGAAAATTAAATCATTATGGCATTAGAGGAAGCACCTACCAATGGATTGAATCTTTTCTGTCCAATCAACAAGTAACGGTAGAGGGGGTTCTACATCTGACAGAGCAGCAGTGCTAAGCGGAGTCCCCCAGGGTAGCGTCCTTGGCTGTTCCTATTTCTCCTCTTCATAAGTGACCTTCCAGACAAGTTAACCTCTAAAACTAGGCTATTTGCTGATGACGCCATTGTTTATAGACAGATAAAGAAAGATAACGATTGCCAGGTTCTACAGAAATACCTTCTGACGCTAGCAGAGTGGGAACAGAAATGGGGCATGGAGTTTCACTCTCGGAAGTGCAGTGTACTCCGTGTCACCAGAACAAAGAAACCAAAGATCCACAACTACCAAGTAAAACGTCACACTCTACTAGCATCTGTAACTACAAAGTACTTAAGAGTTGACCTCCAATCATCACTTTCCTTTAAAAACCACATTGACAGTCAGTAAAAGGGCAAAATCCATGCTATGGTTCTTGAGGAGGAAATTAAGGTCTACAAACGAGGACACCAAGACAAACGCTTACATCAGTCTAGTGAGACCACATATGGATTACAATGCGACAGTATGGAACCCACACCATGCAGACCAGATCTATAAACTGGGGATGGTACAAAGATGTGTTACCAACCGCTACAGAAACACCAGCAGTGTGACAGATATGTTGGATCACCCCCAGTGGCAAACACTTGAACACAGACGTTCCAAGCTCCAACACACACTCCTCTACAACGTGACACATGACTTCATAGACATTCCCTGCTCTGAGTACTTAACTCCCTCTACCACGCGTACAATATCACTACATTCTAAGACGTTCCAACACCTTTCTGCTAAGACGGACACTTACAAGTTTAGTTTCCTTCCGAGAACTGTTCCTGCTTGGAACATTCTCCCAGCTGCTACAGCTTAGGCCCCCTCCTCGGTACACTTCAAGAGGGAGCTTTCTGCTCTCAGCCCGTATACCATGGATCCTAACTAAAACAACAAAGAGACAATTTAAGCGACGATGTGAAGCTGTGTCAGTGGGGACACACTTGTCCAGGTACCGCCACGGAAGCTGGATTGGATTGGATTGGATTGATATGTAGGTTTAGACAACTTGTCTGAATTTCTTTATTTTTATTAGTCTAAATCTTCTTATTTGTGTATTTATTGAATATTGTATCAAAATTTATATCGCGTATTCTCTTTATGCTTTAGTTTATTTCTTCCTATACTAGCTTCTCTTAATTCTTCACTTTACCTCCAATTCACAACCGCGCAGCACAAGTCGTCTTCCGTTGAGCTGTAGATATAGATGTAGACTTACACGGTATATATACAAATGTATAGGTGTATTATGTCGGAAATCGTATTGAGAGGTTTACACAGTAGGTGACGTCATTTAGCTTTAGCACAGATATATCCCTAATCGGATGAATGTTATGTGTTCATCAACAATGGATAAAGCAAATACGAATATGGAATTAAGAATCCATATCCTCCTTTTCAAATATCAGCACGGATTCTTGCTTTATCCAATGCATTCCCGAATTGCGCGGGGACATTTGTTATATTTCATCCCTTGGGCAATTCCGAATAGTCCTACGCAATATACCTGACTCGCCTCGAACATATTAATAATTATTTCCATGTGTGTGAAATCGCTCATATGCTTACTCTGCGTAGAAAAGCTATATTCTCACGGTAGTCAAAAGTCTTATGTACAGCCAACGATTGTTGCGAGTACTGAATAGATGGGGAAAGCGGAAATGTCTGTTCCATATTATTTTGAAGAAAAAAAGGTAACTTGGTAATTCTTTGCAGAAACCAAAAAAATAAAAGATGACACTAATTGTTGCTAACCAGCACATAAAAACTATGTATACTTAAATTACGTTAAAGAAGCATATAGGAATGTATTCCATGGTAGGAATATGGCGAGATTCCAGGATTCATATATATTCCGCCCCTTCCATGGGCCTCTAAATAACTTAAACTGGTGTGCTGATCAGCCTTAAAAAACAATTCAAATCAATCATTATACCTGTAATGAATGTTGTGCTGTATTTCTATAAAACGTGTTGCAAACATATACTGTTATATGTCTTAGCCAGGTTTTTGAAATGGGATGGGGTGTTAAATGAGGTGAATTGTAGGTGGGGTGGGGGGGGGGGGGTAGTGGCCCTCCTCAATCCCCGATGAGTCTAGAGTATTTTTCCTAACATTCGTTTTCCAATTCGTTCGCACCATCTTTCACATTCTTTTTTAATCGTGGGCATACGCGTCGAAATTCATCACTTAAAAAAAAAATATGTAAATAATGTAACGAAAATAACAACACGTTTCGCACATTACGGTCTGTAACTGTATGCGAGTTACTGAAGGCTGTTACTTTCTGTTGATGAGGTATACGTGCATCAATTGCAAATGCAATGCTAAAGGTATTGTTGATATCGGTCACTATATTTCTCTGCCAGTTGGTCGGTCGGTTGGTTGAATAGTGTCCTCGTTTATGTAGTACTAAAACTATGTACCTAGCCATCCACAAGAATCAATATTTCTTGACTTACAAGTCAAGCTCCCAGTGAGATTCGAACCCGCAGCGGGAGAGACCAGTTTCAAACGCACTTTCTTTGAGATATATACACTGGCAAAGTTTGTTAAACATAGGGTTAAATACGAAGTCTCTATCATATTAAAAAGGCAAAAGTTAACAACCGGCGAACGGACGGACGAAGGACAACTCGTCATCCCATAAGCTCTGCTGGCCTGAAATTGCAATCAAATACTTTCATATAAAATCTTAAATAAATGAATAGTATACTCCGAGTTCCTCGTATCATTTGTGTTTTGTGCTCCGAGCGTGGTCGTATCATAAGCCGTCGTAAGTCGTATCCATTTTTCCTTACACACCTCCCACATTTCCACCTGGTTTGCTATTCAAACAAGCTCTACGTGGTTTAAACTTTCAATTGCCTGTTTGTTATACATTTGTCTTGCTAGTTAATTACAAAAACATGCTGATCAACATCGATCTCGGAAGAAATAACACTCGAACTATTTAGATACAGTGCTGTGATACAACTGAAAGGATGTTTCAATATCGACTGCATCACTTATTGAAAACCAAATGTATTTCTTATTTAATTGTTGAACGATATAATTATTGCGAAACGTATAGTGCTAAAAAACGAATGGAAATCTTATTTACATGTCCATAACAAAGACTTTTTATACTCACCTAGGACATATTTTGACTGGCGGATGATTCGCGTTCGTCGTATCGCTTCGACGTGGTTTTATCCGGATACCGCTGGTGTACATGGAGATGCTAATGTTAATGCTTGATAAATACTTCAAGATTCCCGTGTGTCCCTTTAACATCAACAAATTACAATATGATTATGTTCTATGTGATGGGTCTCCAATTTATTAAAGGGAACAGAGCAAATTTTCAATCTTGGGTCTGTTTTACACATTTTCACATATCAGAACAGACCAACCATCTACAAAAGTTTCTTCCCAACTGCCCTATTTAATCGTGTTTTATTTCTAAAACTAACGGCATCACCAGGTTTTGAGAGAGAAAAAAATAATTGTATATTAATGTTTTCTTCCGATGTAAAATGACCTTAATAAGTAATTAAAGTAAAATATGCTATGAACAAAATATGTAAAATTTAACAATTTTAAAATTTTGGCAAGAGTTATTTTTTTATTCCCCTTCTAGTAAATAAATGGCTTATAGAACATTGCAGCCTCCTGTCAGATTTAACATTCCTTATACTAAATTATTGCTTTACTGTTTGGTGAAAATACATTAAAATTGTTGTCTGCCACTTTAAGAGTGTAATCATGTCAGATCAATCATATACTCGTATGATACAAAATATAATATGTATTGACCCTTTATTTCGACGCATCGCGTCGCGTCCCCCGTCGCATACTTGCATATCTCAAACCCTTTTGAATGGATTGTTCCCAATCTTCATATACTGATTACCTTTCGCGTCCGGTAACACAAGTTTGTCCTGCCACGTCCCGTCGCTAACACATTTTAATACTTGCATATCTCAAACATATTTGAATGGATTGTTCCCAAACTTCATATACTCATAACAACTGATGACCTGATGTCCCTCTACATCACCCACCATTTACTGCCTTATTTATTACAAAATTATGGCTCTTTGTTTGACTTATAATTTTCCACTCTAATATTGTATAATGAGATGTTAACACATTGTTTTCTCAAACATTTTTAAATTGATTGTTCCCAAACGTCATGTACAGAACAGAACATATATTTTATTTCGACTTATACATATAGTATCTCGTCATCAAAATATAATATACAAAGTTTAATTAAACACATGACAGGCATGCACGCATGCACCCAAACACGCACACCCACTCGTACACACTTCTCACGCACACACACGCACACACGCACGTAGTCTCTCTCTCATGCAATTACATAAACGAATTAATTGTTGAAAGAATACATAATACCTGAGGATAAACTTTACATATATGTACACAACTACGTATAATTAAATGTGTTACGTACAATAAATGCTTCTTTTACAAACTTAGCTACATTTTGAATCTTTTTATGTTTTTTACTTTGCACCAATTCAATAAATTTAATAACACTAGGGTTTCGATAATAATACGCCTTAATATAAAGTTTGTTTGCGAATATGTTTATATACAGGACAAATTAAAATAAAATGATATTCGTCTTCTATGTCATTATAATTACAAATATTACAATATCGTTGACCTCTATCAGTTCTATTTTGTGTATCTGCCGGTTTCGACTCTGAGGGAGTGCGATGATAATCGTATTCTTGACATTGCCGTTCTTAGTTTAAATGGCAACATATCTAGATACGATATATATTTAACAACAGTCTTGAAATGGTTATATAACACTAAAACATGGTTATTTTCAATATCACTATACCACTTCTGTACAAAGCCATCAATTACTCTTTGTTTGAATAATATATGAAAATGATTCAAATTAATACTGTGAGGATCATTCCATACATAGGTAAATCCAAAATCAGTTAAGAGCGTCTTAACATTACTTGCTCAATTGTTACAGCCTCTCTCACAATCTCTCAGTGATTCTTCATACATAGTAGTTATTAATATATTGTTCGTACTTACAACCTTACTCAAATACTTAATGATTTTAACATATCGTGATACATACAAGGGACCCCTAAGACTCATGCATTACTAGTTGAAGTTTTAACTTTCATAGAAAATGTACACAATTTTAAATGAATTCTTTCAATTTCTTTTGACTTTGTAAACCCCCAAATATCTGCTCCATAATTAGGAATAGCCCCCACAAATGCATACAAAAGTTGACAACATGTTTTATGTTTGAAACTATACCTTTTTATATTTGCGATTAGGACATTTAACACCTTTAAACATTTCCCTGTAAGTGTTTCCTGATTTAGATTAAAAGTCCCCGTATCAGGGGCGCAGCTGAATCATTTCACGTGCCTGAACCGCATAACTCAAACATAAATAATTGGGGTTGGAGGCAACGTATTTCCCATTTTGCAAGCACGTACAGATGCGCGGATTTTATATTACTCTTTTAAAAACATTAGTTTAAAGCTTATACTAGATGGCAAAGAAAACAAATCATATCAGAAGTCATTTATTATGTCGTAGATTGATCAAACAATCGTGTTGACAGGTTTTATTGAGATATCATAGTCGGAAATCGCGGTACAAATGCGAAGATCGAAAAAAGTAGTTTCTGTTTTCTTCGAAATTGCCAAGTTTCAAAACGGGTACAAAAATTTTATATTCTTAAATATTGTTGAAATTGCCAGGAGTCGAAGATCATTACCTGTTCTACCTTTTCTAAAAAATTCTTATTTGTTCGTGAATATACATTTTGCGTGCCCGTTTTGAAAGTTGGTACCTGCATTTCACTCTTTCAGAGGCTATTCAAAATGGCGGCGACACAGAAAAACACCCAGCCTAGGGCCAGTCAGTCGCACGCCCAGGGGCGTAGCCAGAGCCTTTTGGAGAATACGCCCTGGGGGAGGATGCGGGAGGGGGTTCCCCCTCCTGTAGTAGGGGGACACGGAGGGGGTGTCCCCCTCCTGCTGGTGGGGGTCCTGGGGGCCTCCTCCGGGAATTTTTTGAAATTTCGGAGGTTTGTGGCTTTATTATTCGCCTCCATTCATTAAGTGTGTTTTTAAAAATAGTGCCTCACCCACTACCCACCTTCAATTTTTATTGCTGATTTTAAAAAATAAGCACTTTTATTTATTCACATTCGATTTTATAGAATACGCCCGGGCGTACAGGAGTATGCATGGCTACGCCCCTGACGCCATAAACCCCAACTTCTCCCTGGACAAATTAATAAATTGTGAATTGAACTGAACTATTGTATTTCCATTGCCAGAGTCCAAACGATGTGCTTAAAATAGCTCACACACGGTGTACACGTATTCAAAGGTCAAATAATGCAGATGCATGCATATACACATAGACAGATCGATGGATTTGTGCAGGAGCGGAATTAAGTCGTTAGACCTTTATCGAAACCGAAACAGTGATCGTATATAATTCCAAGTTTTACAAGATTGACTTGAGTGAGTGCGTAATTTACAGACTACAAACAAATAGGCTAGATATATCATCTATGTCGGAGAATTAATATTGAAAGTGAAACACACCAAGCAAATGAAATGGGTCATGGCATGGATTGTCTGTAGCCTGTGTAGGGATTTGTGTAAGTAAATACACTTTTAATTACTGTAGTGCAGGACAAGTCTTTAACATTGAAACATATGAAATGGTGGTGGTGCACATATATTAACTTAATTCTGATAATCTTTAGAACACATGAGTGATAAATGATTGATGAAAATGTAAGCCTTGAAAATACTACTTGTTCATGAATGCCACCTTACATTTTGGACAGTATCCAGAAAGCACCATATTCAATTCTAGTTGTGTTTTAAGAAAACTATTATGGAAAGGTGGCATTGATAACATTAAGAAAGTTGAACATAGTTATTAATATTAAAATTAAATGGAACAATATGTTATTTTTTCAGGTCTGTTTAATATACTTAGAGGCAGTGTCAGTGTGCAGTGTTACCACAGCCTGTTTTCACCAAGTCATTTTCCGGTCTCACAGTAATCTGTATAACTACATCAAGAGCCTTGTGTAAGCCAGTGTGTAGGTCAGCATGTGAGTTTCAAAATATCTATGAATTTATCAATGTATATTCTTTGCTAAATATGTGGCATTGTGCACCTGCACTTAGTCTCAGACTTCCTTTACTAAAAATAAAAAATGAATGAATTGTGTTTTACATCACATCGACACATAAATAGGTCATATTGTCCATAATACGGATGTAAAATGAAACGAACAAAATAAAAACATCCTTGTATTACATCTAAAATATTAAACTTAACCAGGACCCTGACTTAACATAATGTGCTGGCATGGCCCAGCGATAGCATGGCGGACGATAGCAATCTGGAACTTTCGGGTTCAAGTCACACATGCACGGTGCCATCACTGAGTTTCGTCTGTGTTTTCGGGCAATACACCTTCCATCAGCCTTGTTTGTTCCTCAGCCTCGTTTTGTTGGATTGGGATTGAAACTGGCGAGTCTATCCTTCGAGCACGATAAAGAACCATAGAAATATATTCATTATTAAGAATAAGGCAGGTTCTCAAATTCCTATCATATGTGTCCTCCTTCCCCTCTCTCTGGGGCGGCTCTAAATAAGGTATACCGGTAATGTGTTGATTAGCAGAAATCAGTTTTTTTTATTCATCTTACATGTAAAAAAATAATTCTAAAATCACTATTCATCTACATATTTCAATTCTACAACTTGTTAACTATTTAAGTTGAAACGAAATCTGGTTACGGTAAACAAAATATATGTATCATTTTTTAATTTTCCTATGCGGCTCTAAATGACATATAATGTGTTGTTGATCCAACTTAGGCCAGAGTTTTTTTGGGTTTCTTTTCGGATCTTAGACCCTCCAACCCAATTTTTTGTAAAAAAAATGAATAACAAAAAATAAATTCAACAGGTGTTTTTTTAACACAAAAAACTGGTAAGAAAAGTAACCGGCGATACCCATAGTTTGGTCCCACATTTGAAACCACCAGTGATCATGTTTAAAAATTAAAGTAAAAGTAGAATTTATATATTGTTTTTTTCTGGTCAATGTTCCCACCATGTTCTGTTCAATTTATATTCTTATAAAAAAAAGTTCTATAGTCACTTTTTATTCATCTATTTCAACTCACCAACTTGTTACCTTTTTAAGTTGAAACAAAAATATGTATGGTTAAACAGAATCTGTATCATTTTTATTTTCAGAGTCCCTGATGTCCTGAAACGTTGGGAAACTGTACTGAAGTCACAAAATATGGGAGGATTTTATTGAAACAAGTGTCTAGTCACATATATATTATAATAAATGTTTACAACATTATCAACCGAATCAGAAATACTTAAACGAACAACAGTAGAATAATGCGACGGTGTACAATATTTTTATTTTTTTTTAATCATGAATCAGCAATACCTCATACGGACAGTACTAGCATCAACTTCAAGAAAAATATGTCTATTAACATTTGTGACTTGAGGGAATAAGGTTATTTGGACCCACTAATTTCGAAATTCCCAGGATCACCAGTTCAGCACAATATCGTATCAACATGCATGTCGGACTGTTGACAGAGGTGTATCGATGGCGACATTAACTGGACAGTTCATTGGAGTGGCTCAAAAATAAGGGCTAATACGAAAATATAAATGTGTCTCTGTTAATTTGACAGACCATGCCCAATTTCTTTATTTGATTAAAGTGATGTTTCTGAATTTTATTGGATTATAAAGTTTGTGGAATAACAGATGGCAGGAAGTGTATATTACTGGTTCTACCCAGAAAAGTGGGTGGACTGCCGCCACCAAAAAAAAAAAAGATACATAATTGTATATAACCCCACATTTGTTGAAAATGACTTGCACCATATAAACAATACAGGCTGAGAGGTGCGCATATTAAAGGGACATGCAGCAATCTTTTTTTTTTAAACTCCAAAATGTTATAACTTATAATTTAAATATATGCAGGCAGGTGTAAAGTGAAAATCAATGCTTGATTAATCAATCGAGGTGCTAATTTTAATGCCACAGCCTTGATAAATACATCAAAAATGCTGTGTGTCTCTTTAATAAATAAATAAAATTATTGCATGATGCAATTTAATTTTTTATGTAATACCCTTTATATTTGGGATTTTTTTAATGTAAATATTTGAAATAAAATGTTTTAAATCAAATAAATAATTCACTTCGATATCTGACTTGTTACATTCTGACTTGTTACATATTTTTTACGTAGTCATGAAAGATAATATTTAAGACATTAATATGTATCTTAAATGTTTATCGTTTACCATCGAATGGTGAGGCGGCATATGGTGTTAGTCATCTGTGCGTCTATATCCTTCCACAGTTTTTAACCAATTGTTTCGAAACTTTACATGTCAGATGTTTATCTATGATGTCAAGAGGTACATATCGATCTTTCATCAAAATAAACTTTATTTATGAGTATATATTCTCTTTTTTTTTTTTTTTTTTTTTTTTTTTTTTTATTTCAGTTGCCATAGTGGTCAATCCATTTATTATCCCCGTAAATAAGTGTGTTGTGGGTCGGGGTTCCCACCGCACACTGTACAATCATCACATACATATATACAAATAGAAAACACTCTCACACCACATTTTTTCACCTTATTCATTTATATAATACATCTGGCTTACGGCATATGATAATGTACGTTTATCAAACAATTTATATTGGGAACAATAAATAGTCAACTTTTAACTTATTTAAGGATTATGATTATTTATAGAAGATAAGGTTTTGGGTGTGGTATTGCCTTCTTCACCTGGTCCAACTCTATTATTATATATTAACACAAGTTTAAAAATATGTTTGTCCATGGGATGGTATTCTTGAGATTTTAGGACTTAAAGGTTTAAAATTTGTTCTTTATATGGGTCCCAAATGCTATTGAATTTGTCTAGGTCATTGTTTTTGGTGGCTATTGTCTGTTGTACTTGTAGCACTTCTCTAATTCTATGTTTTAGAGTTATAATTGAAAGTTTTTTTTCTAGATGTTTATATGAAAATATATAATATTTGGCTTCTAAGAGAAGATATAACTGTACCCATGTGTACTTTTTGTTTGTGTTAAAAATAAAGGTTTTTTCATCAATATTAAAATCCTGTTCATTATTAAAGAGCCATCTTTTAAGTTCATTAATAATTGTTTGTGTTTCAGGGCAGGACCACAGCATATGTGTAAGGATTTCTTCCTGTTTACAAAAAAGACATTTTGAATTGTCTTTGATATTAATTTTGTGTAAAAATCTACGAGTTGCTAAAATTCTGTGGTTGATTCTTGTTTGAAACCATTGTAAGGTGGTACTTATGTTTTTTTTGAATGGATATTTGTATATTTCTTTCCAATATTCATTATCAATATTAAATAATTCCAACCATTTTGCTTTTGAAGTAGGTTGAGTATAGTCATTATTGAGGATGTTGTAAATATGTTTAGATCCTTTTTGCTGTTTAGTTAATGCTTGGATATTTGATGGTATAATAGGATATGTTAATTTATGATTGAATGAATCTATATTTAGCTTGCTAACCCACAATTTTATAGACTTAACAATTCCGTTATAATTTAAAAAGTTACTATTTACATTATATATGGAGTTAAACTCTGTAAATGTATAAAAACTACCATCTTCTCTTATCAAGTCATTTACTAGACATATTCCTTTATTATACCAAGATTTATAAAATATGTGATTACACCCAATTAGTATATTTGGGTTGTAGAAAATAGAAGAAGTTAAAACCTCATCCTCCTTTAGCTTGCAGCTATTATGTTCTAAATAGTTGACATATGATTTTATGACATCTTTCCAGAAAGGGTTTTTAATAGTACTAAGTGTACCCTCTGGATATTTAGATCCAAGATTGACTATATTATTTATGTTTATTGTATGCTTAGTTAAGTGGTGTAACTGTCCTTTATTTGCTATTAATCTTCTTACCCATGTTACTTTTTGCCCTTGGATAAAAGCATTTATATTGATCATGTTAAGCCCTCCTTCCTCATATTGTTTAATTATGGTATCTCTTTTTATTTTAGCTGGGCCCCGCCATAAAAAGTCATAAAATAAATCTGTTAACTGTTTTAAAATAGAGTTACTGGGATCAGGTAGTGATATAAATAAATGGTTAAGAATTGGTAAAAGCAGTGATTTAATGACCGTTATTTTGCCAATTGGAGTAAGATATCTACGTTTCCATAATTTTATTAGGTTTTGTATTTAAGTAATTTTATCTCTATAATTTATATTTAATATTTTTTCTAAATCAACATTAAAAGTAATGCCTAACAATTTAAACTGTTCACTTCCCCATGTTAATTTCCATTTTGTTTTTATTGAGTTTGTACTGTATTTTTTTGCCCCAATCCAAACTATCTGTGTTTTTTCAAAATTTACTTTAAGTCCTGAAATTTTAGCATAAAATGAAAGTTCATTAAGTGTTTCTTTTAAAGAGGTTTCTGAGCCATCTAATAAGACTGCGGTATCATCAGCAAATTGGGTCAGTTTAAATTCATTTTCATTCATGGAAATGCCCTTAATATTTTTTATTGTTACGAATTCTTATTGCTAAGATTTCTGCACATAAAATAAAGATATACGGCGACAACGAATCGCCTTGACGACAACCGCGCCCAATATTGAAAAACTCGGATAAGTTGCCCCCTTGGTTGACAGCCAATATTGTATTTTTATATAATATTTTAAACCAAGTTATTATATATTCCCCAAAGTTAAAATAATGCAAAACTTTTGAGATAAATTGCCAAGAAATTGAGTCGAACGCTTTTTCGAAGTCAACTAGTAATAAAAGCCCTGGAATATTATTTTCTTCCGTAAAATTCATTATGTCATACACGATTCTTGTATTTTCCCCCATATATCGACCTGAAATAAACCCTGTTTGATTTTCATGAATTAATTTATTAAGCACAGATTTAATTCTATTGGCAATAGATCCTGAAGCAATTTTATATACACAATTAAGTAATGATATTGGTCTGTAGTTTTTTAAAAAGTGTCTAGGCTTATTTTCTTTTGGAATAACAGTTATAATCCCCTCTTTCTGTGTAACTGATAATTCCCCCTTTTCATACCCATAGTTAATTGCCCGAACAACAAAATGACCTATTTTATTCCAAAAGACTTTAAAAAAATCTGCCCCATAGCCATCTGACCCTGGTGATCTATTATTTTTCATTCCAGTTAGAGTTTGTGATGCTTGTTGAAGAGTTAAAAGACCTTCTAGGCTGTTCGCTTCATCGATTGATAATTTTGGAATATTTGAAAAATTAAGTTCTTCGTTTAAGTCTACATCATCCAAATGGTTATCTTTACTTGAATACAAGTTTTCATAAAATAGTTTAGTTTCTGATAAAATTTCATTTTGATTTGTTATTATGTTACCATTTGATAATTCAATTTTAGGGATAATTTTACTAAGATAATTATGGGATTCTAAATTACAAAAAAATTTAGAGGGTTTTTCATCTTCTTCTACACATTGAGCACGTGACCTTATTAGACAACCTTGCATTTTAATTTTACGTAAAGACAAAAGCTCGTTTTTTAAGTTATCAATTGAATGTATATTCTTTGTTTCATTTTCTTCTAAAATTGAGATTTCATTTATTTTTTGTTTTTCTCGACTATCATTTTGTTTTTTCTTGAAACTAGCATACGAAATAGTTTTTCCACGAATTTCCATTAAAAGCGTCTCTAAAAATAACTGATCGTTTATTGTAAATTGAATATCCTCATTTAAAATATTATCTATGTTATCAAAGTTATAAACTGGTAAAGCATATTGTAATTTAATTTCTTTAATTTTTTGGTTAATTGTATTTAAATAGTCAATATCTTTTAAAAGAGAATTATTAAATTTCCAAAGACCCTTGGATTTGACAAAGTTATTAAATTTGCATTTTAGTATTACTATAGAATGATCTGACTTATAACTAGGTTCTATAATACAGTTCATAATTGATGAGAGTAAACTCTCAGATACTAAAAAGAAATCTAACCTCGCTAATTGAACAGGTGAACGTTTCCTCCAGGTAAATTTTTTATTCAGGGGAAAGAATTCTCTATAGGGATCAATAAGATTATAACATGATTTAATTTCTAGCAACTTCTCCCTTGCATTTTTATTATTAATATGTTTATAATTATAGTAGTCTAATTCTGTATTTTGTACGAGGTTAAAATCGCCACACATGAACAAGTCCTCATTATTATGAATATATATTCTTGCATTGTACAATTTTCCACGGATTGTTTTTAGTGCGGTCATTCGTGTCCCATGGACATATTGAGATATGGAGATGTTCGGTTGCCCTTTTTATATTTGTATACATTCTCATTTTCACCTCTCACCGCTGCGGGTTCAATTCCCACTGGAGCTCAACTTGTAGGTGAGAAAGTGTCGATTCTTACGGATTGCAGAAAGAATACAGTACTGGTTCTACCCAGGAAATATGGCCTAATATGTGCTATAATGACATAAAACACCATTCAACTTTAAAAATATAAAGTAAAAAAAATGGCCTTCTTTTCTTTCCTTCGATACTATCAGAATCATTGAATAAGTATTACGACAGTGTTTCTGTCTGATAGAAAATTCATCTTAGGTTTCAACCGACAAATGGTCTATATTTAAACTAAAACAAGTAAGATCCCCTCAAACCCTTTTATGTGTGGGTGATATATTCCACGGTTGATTCATGATACTAGCATGGGACAGCTACAGTATATGACAGTCCTGAGTGTAGTTGCAGATGAATTGAATGTTGTTTAATGGCTCATCAACACAGTACAAGTTATTTAGAGCCGCCCCAGAGAGAGGGGCAGTATACATAGGAATTCGGGAACCGTGCCCTACTCTTATAATCGAATAGATTCCTATGGTTCTTTAACATGCTCGGAGGATAGACCTATACGCGGGACCGACCGGTTTACGTCCCCAACCAATGGACGAGGCTAACGGAAGGGTGTCTTGCCCAAGAACACACCGACAAAACTCAGTGGCACCACCTCCGGTTACAAATCCGCTGCCCTACTGACTGCGCCAAGTTGCGGATGACAATTAGACACTGGACTGTCGAGTCAAAAACACAGCAACAAATATATTATCTGAATATGTTTAAAAATGTATGCTTGCAAGAGCTTTCAAAACAGACTATCATGATTTTAGTTGGGGTAGGGGGTTGGGAAGGGGATGGGGTGCTGCCTTTTAAATCTCAGCTCAGATGCCCTCCCCCTCCTCTCCACCCCAACTCCCATCTGGAACAGTAGCGATTGTTACGTACACATTCCATATATGAGAGGGTTCCCAATACTACCCGCTCCATCGAATATTCAGCAGCAACATTCATGTAATATGTGAGCTAAAACAACAATTCAAGTATCTCCTCGTATTTTATTTGACAAAAAATACACGATTGTTGTCATTTTAAACGTATTATAAAAATGGCATCTCTTAGAGTTATCGCCCCTCGCTTCGACATTTTACAAGGCGAGTCTGCATTTATCACGCAGTGAAGCTTCTAAAAAAAAATCGGTACAGCCGAAAATCACGAAACTTAAAGCGGAACTGAAATTTCATCATCAAAAATTGTCACAATCTTCCAAATTATGTCTTTTAAAAAATCCAAAATGGCGGACATTTTTTTTTGACTTTGCTGAAAGATGACGTACTACTTTTCGTTGCCATGCGTTACCAAATATTTAATAGATGTAGGAAAATATTAAGGCTGCTCGCCTACTGTATAGTTAAAAACATTTCCTAAATCATTAAAATCATTTACCACTTCTAACTTATTTCCATTATATACCCATGTTTCATTTTCCCTTAATCGGCCTCTTTTCCTAAACGTCATCACTTTCGTTTTCCCAATATGTACACCTAACCCCCATTTATCACAATATGCTTTTAAATATCTAAATAAGCTTGCCATTCATTTGGCGTTTCTCCAATTAAAACCATATCGTCTGCAAAAAGCAATACTATTAACGTGATGTCGTTTATACTAAGGCCAGATGTATTAATATCTGTAAAAACAATTCAAGGTATTCTATAAACAGAGAAAACAATAACGGTGAGATTACCTCCACTTGTCTTAGACCAACTGAACATTCGAAAAAAATACAGAAATTAAGGGAAAGCTGTTTCAAGTTATATTCAACATGTATCAAAATATTAAATCATGTGTGTCCATTAATAATGAATCGTCAGCCTTTTTTGTAAATCAATGCGGCGTCCGTCAAGGCGAAAATGTATCGCCGATTTTATTTTCTATTTTTTTAAACGACTTAGAAGAATATTTGTTAAATGCTGATCAAGAGGGAATTTCTGTTAACACTCAGGCCTATGTTTATATAAAAATAATGATACTATTATATGCAGACGATACTATTATCCTCTCTGACAACCCTACAAGTTTCAAATCATGCCTCCAACTTCTTTATGAAAATTGCGAAACATGGAAATTGAATATAAATACGAGCAAAACAAAGATTATTATATTCGGTGCTCGCAATACGGCGCGATTCTCATTTAAACTCGGACCAGATGAAATAGAACTCACAAACAAGTATAAATACCTAGGCATCATATTCTCTAGATCTGGAAGCTACCTTAATACACGAAAACATCTTGCTGAACAAGCCAAAAAAGCAATGTTTTTACTTTACAGACGAATTAATAATTTAGACCTCCCCAGCTAAAATTGTTTGACCATGCAATTTTACCGATCTTAACATATGCTTGCGAAGTCTGGGGAATCAAAAAATTTAGACATCATAGAACGTATTCATACAGATTTTTTGAAAAGAATTACAAATAGCAAAAAATGCACCCCTTCGTATATGTTGTATGCAGAACTAGGTAGACATCCAATTGCTATAACTATACAAACCCGTATGATAAAATTCTGGAACAAACTTATCATTGGAAGCCAATCAAAGCTAAGTTTCCTCTGCTACAAATCAATGGATAACACTGAAAATTACGAATATAAGTGGTTAAAACACATCCAATCCATTCTCAATAAAACCTGCAATTCAGATATATGGACAAACCGCAATACATTACAACATAGTAGCATTCACCTCTCAATTAAACAAACGCTAGTTGACCAGTTTACACAATCTTGGAGATCAGACTTACAAAATTCGTCGAAAGGGAAAAACTACAACCTTTTTAAAGATGACCTAGCATTCGAAAAATATCTTAAATTACCAAGAAGCAATTATATTTATTTATTTAAATTCCGTACAACTAACCATAGGTTCCCCGTTGAAACTGGCAGATTTACAAACACTGCGTATCACCTCAGACGTTGTACACTTTGCGATTCCGACATAGATGACGAATTCCACAACTTATTAAAATGTCCACATTTTTACCAAATGCGCAAACATTACATACCGCGTTATTTCTATCAGCACACGAATGTCATTAAATACAAGGAGCTTTTAACCCATCCCGCAGTAAAAGTCCAAAAAAAATTAAGTGTCTTCGTCAGAATTCTTTTACAAAATGCCAAGTAACGTCGTACATGAGACGTATTTTATTGATAATGCTTTCCCAGTTATCATTTATCATATGTACTGATCCTTGTATACCGTTTAGTTGTACCATTTGTATGTATGTAATGTACTTTACTCCCTTGTTGTAACCCATGTTACCTGAGATTGTATATAATAAAAGATTTGTTCTGTTGTTCTGTTCTGCATTAATGGTTTTACGTACGATTCTGCAATTGTTTCTTTAGAATTATGGACCTTTGTTGTACGTAGAATTTCTTTCTCATTAAAAAATTAACAGATATTTCAGACATTTATTATTCTTGATTTTGCCCATCATCGGCTATAGCAAAAAAGCGGGGTATTCATCACCTTCAGTGGTAGTTCTAGTATGATGTGCCATTTACTCAGTTTGTGTCAAGGGAAGTTGTGGTCCAGTGGATAGCATACTCGGCTTTGAATCCAGTGAAAACGGATTCAAGTCTTACTGGCGTCACTGGGTTACTTCGAAGTGTCCTGCTAGCCTCGTTCGTCTGACGAGAACGTAAACCGGGTGGTCCTGTGTATCGGAGTCTGTCCTCCAATCACGTTAAAGAACTATAGGTATCTAATCGATATTAAGCTTAGGGCAGGGTTCCTGGATGCCTATGTATCTTACCCCCTCTCTTTGGGTCGGCTCGAAATAACATAAACAACGTGTAGATGAGGCATTAAACAATAATTAAAATTAAAACTGTCTTGTTCCCATAAACATGCCCTAGCTCCCCCTCGCAACACCTGATTCAAATTGGTTTAAACAATATTTATTTCACAATGTTCACATATATTATATACACATTATAATAGTAAGGATCTGAAAACAAGCTTATCAAAGCTTATATAAATTCATCTCCTTAAATTGTTTGTTTTCAAATACTGCAGATCGTAACACACCGCACATGTCTATTCAGTAGTACTTTCAATATAGCAGTAAGACTGCGTTCTGGGACAGATATGCAACCATAAACAACATATATATATATAGTTATCACTGATTTGCTTATCATATTAACACTGAAACTAAAACACCTTGTTTTCCCAGAGCATTTAAAGTGCTTAAAAAAGGAATAGAAAGCCTGTAAATAACTAGAAACTGCATCAAGTAAGGGTCCTCTGTGGCCTAATGGTCGTGGTTTCGAGTCCTGCCCGCGGTAAAGTTTTATATCAGAGTAAGTTTGTAAAGACTACAAGTGTACATGTATATCAGCAATGTACATGTTACATGAACTTACGGTAATTAAGATGCTAAATTGCTCAAGGATACACACAGCATGCTGTAGCCACGATTCAAACCCGCAACCTCCCACTTTTACACCCCTGCAATGTAATGTCATGGATACATATAGTTAACTGCTCATTGTATAAATGAATGTAGAAAGGTCTCGATAGGGATACAAATATTATAATATTTATTATGCACCACCACCGAATGGTGAGGGGGCATAGAGCGTTAGTCATGTCCGTCCGTCAGTCCCGAACAGTGCGTGTCTATCTCCTCCCACAATTTGTAAACAATTGCTTCGAAACTTAACAGGATGCTTAGCTATGATGTCAAGATGTGGGGTCAACTGAAGCATCTGGATACATAGTTCCGAAATGAGCGGAAGAAAAATAAATTGTGTTGTTCGGTTCATTGAGAATTAAAGGTTGATGGGTCGACGGGTCGTCAGGTAATTATATAATGATTTACCTTTATCACTTGATTAGTATTTAAACATGGACGGTTTCGGTTCATTGACAAGTAAAGGTTTATGGGGTTGTGCAAAGTTGAAATGAAAGAAATTCTGCCACATAAATATGGAAGGGTATCAGGGTCAAAAGTCTTAATGTGTTAATTGTGTTTCTGCAATGTCTCATGTGTGTAAATATTGCAGATTAGTTTTTTCTTTGTTGCAAATGCAACATTACAACCTTGCAACTTTCAAACGCTAAACGTCTTAATGTGTCTACTGAAAACCCATGTGTATAAAAATGTGGTACCTCTTACTTCTTTGTGATAAATGCAAATATGCAACATTGCTACTTCTGAGTTACAATTGTCTTAGTTTGTAATGTGTCCATTGTACAACATTCAAGTTGCATACTTACCACTTTATAGTTGTAAATACGAGACAACAAACTTGAAACGACAAGATTCAATTTGTTTATTGCTCCCAATACCAAGTTCGGCAAATTACGAATTACGCACTTCTAAATTTGTAATACTCATTAGGAACTTCTCAAATTGTAATAGTCATTGGACATTATGACAACAGGTGGCGGTAAATTGAACTATTGAAATAATTACTGATCCCTTCATTACCTTGACATTGACTAGTCTGGTACCCTTCCCCTCGAATTAGGCATTGTGGGTAAAAGTGTCAACAAGTTGTTATATTTCAGAGAAAAATTGTGTTTAAAAAATAGTTTCACTCATACCTGACAAACAACAGGTGTGACCGAGGTGAGAATTCGATGCAATGCGACCGTTATTGATTTAATTCGTGTACATTTTGTTTGAAAAATTCTTTATCTTAAGCTCTTTTCACCAATGTTGTGATGACCACAGGCAGACGGCGCGTACCCTACCCCGCCCACACCCTACCCCCTCTATAACCCCCTCTACCTCTACTACCCCCTCCCCCTCTCTACTACCCCCTTCCCACCTGTTTCTCAACTACCCCCCTTAAATATTTTTTAAATAAACTGTTCTACTTGGTTTTCAATGAAAAAAAAAAAAAAAAAAAAATACATACTCTCTATACCATATACAGTGCTTTGGGTGGTATAAAATCATTGGTAGTAAAGAATCATTTTCTGTTTAAATTCAATTTTCTCAGCTCATATATTTTAGATTATTTTAAAACTTTCTAGGCTTGAAGATATATCATATAAGCATACATTTATTCAACGGTGAAATTATTTGGGACATTTTTCCATGCAAAATATATCTCTACGTGCAACACCTCTCAGAAAAAATGATTCTATACTACCTGAATGAAGTGTGTTTTTGAAACGAAAAATTCATACTGTCACATTAAACTCAGAAATAAATATTTGCTGTTTTAACAAATGTTATAGGACAAAAGTCAAAATGCAATCATCAATTAAGGTAACTTGTTGCAGTTTGGCACTTTTAAGGATAAAATTAAATTATGTAAATATTGGTGCAAAAACGCCTATTAAAAAATCACAGTTTCAGGACAATAATTTTAGAAATTTTGCTATCATACAACTAAAAGGGTAAATCTAAATGAGAAATTAAATAGACATTTTCCTTTCATTTTAAAATTAGACGTTTAACCCGAGTGATTCTATACCACCCAAAGCACTGTATATGGTATAGAGAGTATGTATTTTTTCAATGAAAAAAAAAATAAAAAAAAAATACATACTCTCTATACCATATATATGGTATAGAGAGTATGTATTTTTTTTATTTTTTTTTTCATTGAAAACCAAGTAGAACAGTTTATTGAAAACATATTTAAGGGGGGTAGTAGAGAAACAGGTGGGAAGGGGTAGTAGAGAGGGGGAGGGGGTAGTAGAGGGGGAGGGGGTAGTAGAGGGGGTAGGGTGTGGGCGGGGTAGGGTACGCGCCGTCTGCCTGTGGTGATGACAGGTCGAATTTGCAGGTTATATCAGTTTTATGAATTTTCGCACCCCACCCACCTTTATTTTACATGGACCACATTTGAATATTGTCGAGTCAGTGGATTTTTATGAACAGAGACTTTATTTTGTTTATGATGTTAGTTTAAAAAAATTATATTAATGTGACCGAAAGGTTAAATAACAAATAAATTTAGTTTTTACTGGTTGCGGTGGATAGCCAGGGGCATAGCTGGCCTAATTTGAAGGTGTAGGCCCAGACATTCAAGAACCTTTGGTGTGAGTAATCTAGGGGAGTCCGCCACCACCCCCCGCAATGCAACCCCCCCCCCCACCACACACACACAATATAGACTTAAAATGGTGGCTTCTGGTGCATTTTAGGACACATTCATAACTTTTACATGACATCAAAATAATTTGACCAATCAGTGATCAATAAAAATAATACACCCCCAATGATGATTCTGGTAGGGGGTAAACTCTCTGTTTATCGTTGGTGCTTAACTGACTTTAGCCCTTTATAAAACTAGTTTGTATTTATTTTCACCTACTGAATATCTCACCCTACCGGAAGTTGACCGGATGTGAAAGTTATGAATTAACATCGATTACTCATGAACCATATGGGAGAGCAAAATGCAATTTCACAACAAATCATAGCAAGTTTGAATTAAATTTTTTACCCCTTACCCACCTTATCCTTCACTTTTTATTGCATTTTTTGGCAGTTTTATTTTTTTCATCTTTCGGAGAGAGGTGTGGGCATAGGCAGCTACGCCCCTGTATTAGCATACTTGACTCTCGTCCTAGAAGTCATGGATTCAAGCTGCAGTGGGACCACATCCAAGGTATATCAAACGGACTGTATTATCTTACGCAAGTTACTTTGAAAGTATGCAATCATTTGGAGGGGATGTAAAGCCGTTGGCCCTGTGTGTGTGAGTTGGGGGTGGGGGGCAATATCTTTGAACTGCTGTGGTAATCAGCCATACAAATCACTTAATAAACAAACTCTTCCTTGGAAAATTCAAGATGGCTGCCCATGCAGAAATACTATTGAAAAGGTAAACATTAACCGTATGGGACTTATTCAGCTGTGCCATTTTTGATGAATTTAATTACGGAAACCTGTTTTAAAATGGACCGTAAAATCATTTTGTTATGATATGCCTTTATACATGCCGAACAATTTATATATTTTACATTTTACTGAAATTACACTTACACAGTTTAATGCTACGCCTCATAGTGGCTCAAGTTACATACGGTAACCTTAAACTTGAAATAAAATAAATGTTGCTATAAATCCATTTGCACTACAGTCTGTCACAGAAATATGTTTGGCAGAGTAGTAAACCCCGACTTGCTTGTAATTTCTGTTGACCGAGATACACAGGTCGCATTGTTCATTATACCCCCCACAAACGAGTTTGTGGGGGGCTATACTGGAATCGGCTTGTCCGTCCGTCCGTCTGTCTGTCCGTAGACACATTCTTGTTTCTCAAGAACTCCTGCTTAGAATTTCAAGAAACTTGCTAGGAAGTATTAATATCGAGTGGAGATGCACATACTATCATGACGTTCCGGTTCGATAATTTTCCACTGAGTTATGGCCCTTTGTATTTCTAATATACACATTCTTGTCCGTGCTATTTCTCAAAAACTCCTGCTTAGAATTTCACGAAACTTGCTAGGAAGTATTAATATCGAGTGGAGATGCGCATACTATCATGATGTTCTGGTTCGATAATTATACCCCCGCAAACGAGTTTGTGGGGGCTACACTGGATTCGGTTCGTCCATCTGTCTGTCTTTCTGTCCGTAGATGCATTCTTGTCCGCGCTATTTCCGCACAAAACTCTCTTCCGGGCTATTTCTCTAAAACTCCTGGTTAGACTTTTTTGAAACTTGCTAGGAAGTATCAATATCAAGTGCAGATGTGCATACTGTCATGGTGTCTGGATCAATAATTTTCCACTGAGTAAAATTCTTGTCCGCGATATTTCTCTAAAACCTGATGGCTTTGATAGTGTTTATAGGAGTTATGGCCATTTTATTTCCATATGTCTGTATATCAAAAAAAAAGTTGCCAGCAGAGGTATTCGTCCGCCTCCGGCGGCAGTACTAGTTATTCAAGAAATGTGGTGAACAATATGTCAAATAATACATGGACAGGATTTTACGAGATATCGACGAGAACGTATATAAAGTGCAGTTTCAGACATAGCAATACTGATCGACATTAAATCCAGATCTTGAGGTAAATTATATTTTATTCATTTACTGAATTATTGCATTTATTGGATTCTTTTTACTGACTGCATTAATTGATAAGTGTGTTTGAATACAATTATAACATTATCAGTCAACATAGCGAGCAGACGAATGGTATTGTCCTGCCATGGATCATTACAACCATGTTGGTACCAACATCTTTAATCCATCATATGAGCAAAGATTAATTGAATTGGGACTTTATGCCGCACCTACACAAGAAAGGTTATATGGCACCTAACAGGAATGAACATACCAGGCTCATCCTCCATTTACATCTCAATAAATTATGGAGAATGGACCCAGAACTTTCTGAGCAAAGATGAGATGTCACTACAGAACAACACTCTCCTCGAGAAGAGAAAGTATCTTTATCCTATGTAGACATTTAAATGGTTTTCTATGACTGGCATGTATATTTTTTCTGTCAGGCATTTACAACCAGCATTGGATAATTATACAAACATCTTTTACGTCATGTGACTGCAACATTAAAATATCATCTGGACTGCTTTGAAATGGATATAAATAAAGAACAAACACAATGTTAACTACAAAAGAGCTGTATCACAGTGAAAAAAAGGAAGAAATATATATCCTTTGTATGTTTAAAAAATTGTGTTTGACTTATAGTATTTTGTCAGCTTTGGATGGCAGTTCGCATCTGTAAGCATTGAAGTCGTTGGATAATCCCAATTGTAAATTTAAAGGGACACATGGCATTTTTGTTTTTATGGGATGCCGAGTTGTCCGTCGTTAACTTTTGTCTCGTTGAAGACGATAGGCCTTCATTTTTCATCTGATCTTTACCAAACTTTACCAGATTGTTACTGTCAATGACAGCTCGGTTAAGTTTGAAAACCAGCCATATCGGACCAGTCACAGCGGAGTTATGGCCCTTGATTTAGTTAAAAATGCTATATTTTGCCTCGTTAAGACCATAGGGCCTCCATTTTTCTTCAGATCTTTACCAGATTGTTAGTGTCAATAAAAGCTCGGATAAGTTTGAAAACCAACCAGATCGGACTAGTAACAGCGGAGTTATGGCCCTAGAATTAGTTAAAAATGCTATATTTTGCCTCGTTAAATCGATAGGGCCTTCATTTTTCATCTGATCTTTACCAAACTTTAACAGATTGTTAATGTCAATAGAAGCTCGGATAAGTTTGAAAACCAGCCAGATCGGACCAGTAACAGCGGAGTTATGGCCCTTGATTTAGTTAAAAATGCTATATTTTGCCTCGTTAAGACGATAGGGCCTTCATTTTTCATCCGATCTTTACCACATTTTACCAGATTGTTAATGTCAATAAAATCTCTGAAAAATTTGAAAACCAGCCGGATAAGTTTGAAAACCAGCCAGATCGGACCAGTAACAGCGGAGTTATGGCCCTTGATTTAGTTAAAAATGCTATATTTTGCCTCGTTAAGACGATAGGGCCTTCATTTTTCATCCGATCTTTACCAAATTTTACCAGATTGTTAATGTCAATAAAATCTCTGAAAAATTTGAAAACCAGCCGGATAAGTTTGAAAACCAGCCAGATCGGACCAGTAACAGCGGAGTTATGGCCCTTGATTTAGTTAAAAATGCTATATTTTGCCTCGTTAAGACGATAGGGCCTTCATTTTTCATCCGATCTTTACCAAATTTTACCAGATTGTTAATGTCAATAAAATCTCTGAAAAATTTGAAAACCAGCCGGATAAGTTTGAAAACCAGCCAGATTGGACCAGTAACAGCGGAGTTATGGCCCTTGATTTCGTTAAATATGCTATATTTTGCCTTGTTAAGGCGATAGGGCCTTCATTTTTCATCTGATCTTTACCAAACTTTACCAGATTTTTTGACTTTTTTTTCTTTTATTATTTTTATATTTCTTTACTGTTTTATTTTTTTTATTTTTTTTTTATTATCTCTACTGGCCAAGTTCGAAAACCAGCCAGATCGGACCAGTAATGGCAGAGTTATGGCTCTTAATTTAGTTAAAAATGCTATATGTTGCCTCTTTAAGACGATAGTCTCTCGCTTCATTGATGTTATAAGAGCCGTATTAGCCAGTAGAGCGTCCACAGGCCCTCTTGGGCCTCTTGTTTTATTATATATACTTTTTGCACATACATGCAATTGTTCAGGCATTTATATTAATCAAATTGATTTTGTGTTTGCATATTACTAACTATTGGTTATATTGCACCAATATTATATGTACCCTTGATTGAATGATAAGAACAAATTAAAACTCAAAATTTAATTAAAATGTATGTAAGCCGCAAATTGATTAACACTCCAAGATTGCCGTGTTTTAAACACAGTTAATATACTACTCAAAATTTGCTAAGGATAACTTTTTTCTTCCATATACTTTTATTAGAAATTAATTCACAATAACGATATTAATTTCATTGATACTTCAACAATTCAATACTGCGTGCTTCTGATGACCATAAACTGCCCTAAATAATTTCAGGTAAAATAGAAATAATGCTATTTAGCTCAGCAAGAAATTTAGACAGTAAAAAAGAATCCTTAGCAAATTTTGAGTAGTATATATACGTAGGTAAAATTGCTCAGGGTATTACAGAAAATATAGAATGCCATTATGGTCTTCCGTTACACAATTCATTTTTTTTCCCTTTTTTTTTCCATAACACGGTTTAGGTTTGCTCTGTTGAGAATTAGAATCAGTTCTTGTATGTTTAAGGAATTTAATAACTTGATCTAAGAAGGTCCCAACATAGTATGTGTAACAGTTTGTTGGATAGACTTTAGTCAATACTTACAATTGTCATGTAAGTCTTGTTTTGTGATATGAAAAGAAATCAATTGGCAGATGTAAGTGATGAAATACATGATTGTTGAAATAACATGCTTATCCCAAATCACTATCCAGTTGCAACTGCAGAACTTAAATACACAGTTGCAAGATGGATAGTTTCATGTGACAGCAAGAGGTCATGAATGTGTCCCGTTTCCTTTATGGAATGGCACAAATACTGGCTGCTGTTATCATCGTATGAGTATCTGTCCTGGTTTCTTGATATACTACGATATGCAGATGCTAAAATATAAAATATATAGCAAGTATAGGTACATGTTCATTATCACTGTATAGAAGTTATAATGAAGAATGAGTTATTTCTATTTCTTTCAACTGATACTGACCATAATCAATTTTAATTTTATGTAATGGTAGCCTCATTTCCGAAGAAGGGTTTGTTAGTTTATTTTGTATCACTGAATAAAGGAAGTACATCAGGATTGGTATATGTTTTAAAATTGTTTAAATACATTAGTTATGTATTTAATTGATTAAAATAACCTATATATATACAACCAGAAGAAGGTATTTCCTAACTATAGTTACGCGCCAGTGATAGCTATTTTACACTTTGTTGTCTGAGGAATTAGCATGAGCCACAGACCTAATAACAATTTATTATTATTTATTAATATGTCTGTGCATGACAACAAAGCGAAATGTGAGCAAAAGCATTTTACCTGCTTCGACCCGCTACCACAACTCTGGTGCAAATAACTTATTTAAAGCATTATTTACTGAAAACGTATGTCCGACAGATACATTATACCTTAGCGCATCGATCCCTCACCTCGGTCACAGTTATTATAGCATACATTTGAAAATAATTGACATCAGACGAACTTAAAATCATAACATGTCCAGCGAATTCCGATAACAACAGATTCAGGATGAGACAACTCTGAAAGCGCAAGTTATATTTGGACCAAGAAATTGCGATTTACAAGGGACCATTTAGTAGATACAGTTAGCCACCTGTCGTCATAATGTGCAATCGTCGAAATTATGACGTTAAGCGGCGCTACAATCGATATAGATGTCTGCTGCACAAGTTGTATCTACTACGTAAAATTAACAATTAAACACTCTAAATTTGAAATTAAAAGAATTGAAACTTGCAAGTTTGTAATGTTGTATTTACCGCGCATGCAACTGATACGACTTAAGAAGTTGCAATGTTGCATGTTAGCATTGTCACAAGGAAATGTGATGTATTACATTTTTACATACATGTAATATCGTGGAGTATACACTGGACGCATTAGGATGTTTGGCGTTTGAAAGTTGCAAGGTTGTAATGTTGCATTTGCAACAAGGCAAAAAACAAATATGCAATATTTACACACATGAGACATTGCAGAAACACAATTAACACATTAAGACTTTTGACCTTGATTCCCTTCCATACATAAACAACCCGCATTTCTAGAATAATACATGTTCAGGTACAGGTATGTGAAATCAAATGGAGACGTATATAGGACATTCGTCGAAGCTACAGCAAAGTATTACAGATGAAAATATATACTAACTTACATACACATCGACACATCAATACAAATATTGAGACTCGTCGATCCTTTTAATTTTCGACACGCCAACATAACACCAATCCACGTCAACCCACAATACTTATCATTACTATATTAGTGTTAAGATCCGTAGACCCGTTAATTCAATGACCTGGTAATCTATCACGTCACATCACTTAATACCTATTATAAACAAGAGGGCCAAGATGGCCCTAAATCGATCACCTGAGTACTGGCACATTATCAAACTTCTTCGAAATCTTATAGTCATATACAACCTGTGCAAGTTTGGTTAAGATTGTTCAAAAAATGTGGCCTCTGTTGTGTTAACAACATTGATATAAAGACACTGACCAAATGTGACCCCAGGGCTACATGTAATACATGAGAGCTGTGTACCTTGTGATTTCAGAGAAGCATATTTTTTAAAGTGTTTCCCTATACAAGTCTATGTAAAACATGTGAACCCCGGTCCGGGCCAAATTGACCCCAGGGTCACCATTTGAACAAACTTGGTAGAGGACCATAAGCTTATAGCAAATGCAAACTATTAAACTTCTGGCTCTTGCAGTTCCAGAGAAGATTTCCCTATACAAGGTTATGTAAAACTGTGACCCTCGGGGCGGGGTCAAATGTGATCCCAGGGTCACCATTTGAACAAACTTGGTAAAGGACCATAATCTAATAGTAAATGCAAAATATTAAACCTCTGGCTCTTGTAATTTCAGAGAAGAATTGTATTTTAAAAAATGCCTATAAGTCTATGTAAAACTGTGACCCCCGGGGCGGGGCCAAATTTAACACCAGGGTCACCATTTGAACAACTTGGTAGAGGACCATCAGCTTATAGCAACTGCAAAATATTAAACCTCTGGCTCTTGCAGTTCCAGAGCAGAAGATTTTTTTTAGTTTTTCCCTATACAAGCCTTTGTAACACTGTGACCCCCGGGGAGCGGCCAAATGTGACCACAGAGTCATCATTTGAACAAACTTCGTAAAGGACCATAATCTTATAGTAAATGCAAAATATTAAACCTCTGGCTCTTGCAGTTCTAGAGAAGAAGTTTTTTTTTAGTTTTTAGTTTTTCCCTATACAAGCCTATGTAAAAATGTGACCACCGGGGCGGGACCAAATGTGACCCCAGGGTCATCATTTGAACAAACTTCGTAAAGGCCCATAATCTTATAGTAAATACAAAATATTAAACTTCTGGCACTTGTAGTTTCAGAGAAGAAGATTTTTTTGATTTTGTTCCTATATAAGTCTATGTAAAACTGTGACCCCCGGGGTGGGGCCAAATTAAACCCCAAGGTCACCATTTGAACAAACTTAGTAGAGGACAATAAACTGATGCTACATGTAATACATGAAAGCTCTGTGCCTTGTGGTTGCAGAGAAGAAGGTTTTTTAAAGTTTTTTCCTATTTAAGTCTATGAAAAACATGCAACATCTCAATATACAAACTTTGGATCACCAGGGCACGGTCATTTTTAAACCCCGGGGACTTCATTTAAACAATCTTAATAGTATAGGCGTTGGCGATCATTTTAAAAGAAAAATTGTAGAAATCTGTCCAGCGATTCTTAAGTAGAAGATTGTTTCAGGTTTCGACTATATATGGTAATGGCGGCCGTCTTGGATGTTGCGCTGACCTAATTTTAACAAATTTAAAAAGCATTCATCTAATGATCATACATGTGAAGTTTGGTCAAAATTGGCCAAGCGGTTTCTGAGGAGAAGTCGTTTGAAGCAAAAGTTAACGACGGACGAAGAGTGATCCCAATAGATCACCTTCGGCTCAGGTGATCTAAAAATGGAAACATTGATATTTTTCGACCCATCGTCCAGTCAATACTTATTAATAAGTTACTGTTCAAACACGTCGACCTGTCGACTCGTCAACTGAACTATCGTTACATCACTCAATACCTATTATAAATGATATGGAAATATTGAGGCCTGTCGACCCGTCGACCTGTCATTAATAAATGGTTATCATCAAAAACATATTGGGCTTTAGACTCGTCAACCGACCACTCGTTACACCACACAATGCCTATTATGAGACCCGTCGACTCGTCGACCTGTCAACCCATCGTCTCACCAATCAATTATTATCATTACTGTATAAGTGTTCAGATCCGTAGACCCGTTAAAGATGAAATTTGTCCTAAATCAACAAATCCGTTGTTGATATGTTTTTAATTATTAAATATCCTTATAAATACGATGTTAACTATGCTATTGATGTATGTTTAGTGAAAATATGTTTTTAAAGATAAAACCCGAAAAGGCGAACAGTCATTGCTAAAAAATCAAAAAAATCTAAGGGGAAAAACTCTTGCGCAAATTACCGGAAATGACGTCATTGGGAACAAACTATTTTTTGTTTACATTGGGACTGAACGCAAAACAGTATACCTTGTGTGAAAATGTGAGAATTAAGCGATGTCAGAGGAAATGCCCGTGATAAAACGGTTACACCATATGCAACCTTACGATCTGGAGCCAGAATACGTGTCTGAGGACGAAAATACATCGGATTCATCAACTGATGATGAAGTCGTACGCGGTTCAGGTGCAAATGGAGAGCTTGTAAAGACTATCGTGTCATGTCATTCGTTACGTTCAGTGGTTCATTACACTATTCACTAATCTAACAAAATAGCGTATTTATACACTTACAGCAACAACAAACAAAAAAACAAGGTAAGCATTGTTTTCATCGAAATCTGACAGTAAGTCACCCGCAACACTGCAATATCTTGGTACATACACAATAACCGCGAAATGTAGTATATTCCGAATGAATGGACCTGGTCTATACCTATACATTAATACATGGATATATATGTATGTAGATCTATGGTAATACGTGCATCAGATTTTTTTTGCCGATAAGTAGACATGGAACAAATATATTTATTAGATATTATCCATAATTGATAAAAAATGAATAAAAACAATAATAAATGAAACAGCATATAATTTCGGCGCCATAATTTCTATAGCATTATATATTTGCCATAAGTCGCCATCAACACCAAACACTCTAGGAGCGGTGTTTGCAATATGACACGCGCTCTAGTCTCCACGTGCCCCCAAATATCAATACAGACTAATAAAATATTGCGGTGCACTATTGAAGTGCAGCCTAATTTGGGTACATACGTCGGTATATCACAAAAGCACGCACCATTTAGGGAAACCTAGTTTTATGATATATTTCCTGTTTATTGCAATTACTTGAGCGGTGTAATACCGCCGAGGGCAGACGCGTATTGCACAAGACGGATATATCACATGATATTTGTCGTGCACAAAGAGAGAAAAATACTATGATTTAAATAATATAGCCAAATGTATTATGAGCACGATATAGACAGTTACTCATGTATACTTACTCCTGATATACAGATCGAAAACAGACCAAATATATCAAATTACCATAATATAAAGTATATTATTCTATTATACTTGTTTTACTTATTGCACGAGCTAAGAGGCGTTATTGTTGTTGCTTTGCCATAAAAAATTACTGAATTAATATAAAAGCTAGTAATATTATTAATTTTCTGCCTTGTAATAAATATCCATGAAACATTTTGTTGTTTTTTTAAAATCCATAGCCCTATATATGTTGATAATATATACTCGGTAAAAAAGGTTTTGGACCAGGGTATATAAAGTCATATAAAAATAAAACAAGTGGACAGAATTTAAGTATCTTTTTTTTAGTAACCAAGGTCTACCCTACCCGGTTAATTTGGTAACAGAAACATTAAATTCCAAACAAGATTTGATTTTTAAAAAATATCGCGAACACACAAAGGGTCTGTAAAAAATGTTGCAAAGTCCATTAAAAGTAACAGTTACGGACACATTCGAGTAACCAATAAAAAGATTATTATTGTTTCGCAAACTTTCATTGTAAACGATAATTATTGTTGATTGTTGATCTATTGTGAATTATCAACTGAGATAATAAGGGTTATGGTCGAATGTCAAGGTTCAGCGATCATTGTACGGGTTCGAACACTGCCATGGTCCAAAACTTCTTTTACAGAGTATATATCTATAATACTATTGGCAGAAGAGGGTGTATAATTAAAAAATTATTAAAATTAAAATTTGGAAACAAAGACACAGTGTTTATTTCACCGGATTCATTTATATGCTGAACGTTCTTAGCAATCTTTTAAAAAAAGACGGCTACATAATATTAGCGCCGTCAACTCTTCATTGATTCACGTAAAGACGCATGCTTCTAATTCAACAGCTAAACATTCACGGTGTATATAAAGATCTAAGACTATACACATTTCTTCAATTTATCATACGTATACCCGATGAGGTGCTAAGATAATTGAACATAAATTTCAATCTTACTTCATGTATGAATTTCCTCCTCAACGCCGGTCGAATAGGCGAATACAACTTGCTTGGAGACGGCGGGGTTATGCACTTCTCATTTTTATAGTCGAATATCGTTGGTACCGCTGTTGATTTTAATCTGCATGGCCTTTTGTTCTCCAAATTCAAAGATAATGAAACCAAACGATGGACTTCCCACGAAGTCAACTCAAAATGTTTGCTACAAACTCGCGCGTCTTTCGTAGGTTCCCACTTTCTCGACGAGTCGGGCGATTTTCTTCGGTAACGTTTACCCACTATATCATTATCTCGATTAGGGAAACGAAAGAAACTTAGGTTATTATCTTGTCCTTCTTTATGCAAACATTTTCACCCAGCAACAGCATACGGCATTTTTAACAAGTACCATAAAACGTAATCCTACATAGACAATACTATACAACTCAATGCGACACCGCGAATCGTTTGGTACCAATGACGTCACAGGATCACGTGTCACATACCTGTCTTCAAAAAGGGCGAAGTTCGAAGCGTGTGCGCTGAGATAAAATTGGCTATTGTGAGAAAACGGGACAAACAATAAGTGTAAGATTTGAAAATATTGTATATTATATACGTATATTTCCGAATATATACTCAAAATACACGCTATATTTCACCTTTAACTCTTCGACCTGACGACCCGTAATCCTGTCTTCCAATCGTTTTACCAATGCTTATTAATACTATATAAGTGTTCAGATCGGTCGACCCGTCGAACTGTCAACCGAACCCTCGTTGCATCACTCAATGCCTATTATAAAGTATATGAAAATATGAGAATTGTCGACCCGTTATCAATCAATGTTTATCATTAATGCCATATTAGTGTTCAGGCCCGTTGACCCGTCGTTTCTTCAGTCAATGCTTATAATAAGATTACTTAGATAAGTATTTATGAAAAATGTGAAAATAAAGAATGAAAGATACTTATTCTGAATCTTGGAACTTTTGATTATGGCAATTGTGGAAATAAAAAAGAGCGATATTTATCGGTATAAAGATTGGCTAATGTTATAAATTTCTTCGGTCAATGCTTATTTTAAATACGGGCAAATGCCTCAAATGTTATCGCGCAGTGATACGTCCAAATATACCGAACTAGTTTTCCAGATACTTCAGCGTCCAAATCGACCTAGTATTACCAGAGTTATGGCCCCTTTTTCGTCAAATGTTACGTCAACATATCGTGTGTGCCTATCTCCTCCCACACTTTTCAACCGATTGCTTCGATACTTTACAGGATGCTTACCTATGATGTCAAGATGTGCATATCGTTTCGGCATCAAAATCGACCCAGTATTATCACAGTTACGACCCCTTTTTTGTCAAACTTTACGTTTAACACTGATTGTTTTCAGTAGGCTCATGTCTCATCACACATTTCTAGTTTGATTCAATATCCTTCAGGGTTAAAGTCATACTTCATACCCTTTACCTGCAATTTGAATCAGTTGATATGTGTCACTGAGGATCATCCTCCAATAAAGAGTGATAATTTAATATGGATATTTTTCACAACTATTTTGCGGATAAATATTTGTTTATTTTTCCCTCTGACGGATTTAGTGGTGTCTGTCACACAGTGTTATTTAAAAAAATAAAAAAATATTGTATCCTTTATTGATCCCCTACGCTCTGTCAAGAAATCCTGGATTTTCCTATGTATCCTATGTAAATATGCAAATGACCTGACCGAACTACTTTTTTCCCAATCATTCCAAGCGTCTAATACGGGAGATGATACTATAGTCTCGGCCAGCTAGACCGTATCATGCATATGTCTTACTTGCAGATATCTGTCTGGGCAGATTAGGCCAATTAAAGCGCCCACTAGCGAATAGCACAATTTATTCGCGCGTTTATTTCACGCGCATAAAGTCGACGTTTGCGTGACGTCATGTTGTAAATAAATGTACAACGTCAATTGCTGATCTCAATTGAATCTCTCAAAATTTCGCCAAAATCGCCCAAAACGTTGGGGCGATTTTAAACGTTCTATATTCCGCAGGACCTGGTTCTGGATCCATGTAACATAGCGTAACGAAGAAATCAGAAGCGGGCCGGGTGATTGAGGCTAAATGATACTAGTATCGATCGAGTGCGAGAATGTCCAGTTCCAAGCACGGCTGTTTGCAACGTCATTTTCTCAAGTATACAGTATATTTGTAATTTCTTACAGTTCTCGTTTTATCCATACTTCATTTAGGTATGTATTTATCATTGTTACAATGTATGTCATCTTCTGTGAACTTTGTAATTTGAGATATTTTGTGGCTGAGTTACGAATAATCTGCGTTTAGGTTTACCACCACTAATTACATGTAAGCCTCCGAGGTGTAGTCGAATGTATTCCTATAATAAAAAGTAATCCCTCCTTTTTTATAAGTAGGGGAAAACTGCCCATTTCTATTAAATTTTGTGGTTGTATGTATAAGAAGCGTATTAATAAGTTTTAATGGATCACTGATGAACATTTTCGAAATTTCGACTCTATACTTTGTGAGCAATGAAAACAGTCAATCAATGAAAACAGCTGTACCCTTGACCTGTTTAGTAAACAAAAAAGAACTTTCTTACATGTCTTGTGACCCCACTTTTTCTGGTGCTTTTTCAAGTGGAAAATTAGTTTTCTATATGAACAGTACACCAAAGGGTGTGTATACATTTATTACTACCTATTCTAGAAACTAAAAGCTTAGGCCAAATTTAGACACGTTTTCTAATTTTTGGAATTTACTCAGATTTTATGTATGCTCGAATTTTAGATTTGTTCAAATTGTCGGATTTGCTCTCTCTCTCTCTCTCTCTCTCTCTCTCTCTCTCTCATTTATATTAGTTTTATGGAAAGGGATTACATATTATAACAAGTTTCAACATGTGTCACATTTTACATAAACTATTAAACTTGACGAGATAAAGTATGTTTTAGGTTTATATTCTTCTAATATATACTTTTTCTCAGAAAATATTGCTGATGACATTTAAGATATAAATTCATCAACGACGATTATTTGAATCATATCTCAACAAAGGGAAATAAATGAAAGTTGGTTACAACCGGTGTTGCTCAAGGGTGTCTTTTGGTCAGCTTTTATTTCTGCTATATATCAATGATTTAGCGTGTATATATAGAACATTAACGTAGATCATTTTGCAGATGCATCACCGCTATATGGTTCTGCTTATAAAATACAAATAAGCAGCACAGAATTCAAATCAATGTATATATAATTAAATAGAATACTGGCGTTTAACAAAAAGCATAACATGTTGACAGATCCAGGTTAAACGAAAGGTATTGTAAGTAGCATACATACGATCAATACATTTCAAGATACACTACCAAAATCCACCCGCACAAATGATACATGATGCTAAAATAAGATGTATTCAATTATAAAGTTTCAGCTACATAAATCAACTAAAATAAACCGTAATCCAGGCTCAGTTGACACAATCAACCTAATATTTAATTCTAAATAGTAAGAAACAATTCAATAAAGACACAATATCCATATTACCCAAATCCACACCCATTCATTATTTATTGACAGGCTTTACAAACATATTTTTTACATTTATTAAACAAGAAAACGTAGTTGCATTAATTAATTAAAATTTACCAATTTCTAGTTTCTCAGTGTACAATTAAATTTGCACTATGTATCCATGGTCTTGAACGGGTGACAGTTAGTCAATCGGTTTTTGGAATATGATTGACCTACGTAGAAAAGGGGGCGAGGAGGATAATTTTGGTAAAATGCTTAACAGAGTTAAGGTGCTTGTCCCACATAGGTGTGTAATGATGATGAATATGTATGGCAAGTTTAACAGCTTTTGATCAACTGTTATTTGGAATATGACAGTAATTACATTCAACATTTTAACTGAAAAACCTTTAGTAAAAAAGGGGAAGAAATCCGGTAAAATACGTGACAGAGTTATGGTTAATATAACAATGTATAATAATAAAGAACATGTGTGCACACTTCAAAGCTTTTCGATAATTCGTTTTTGAGAAATGAGAAAAATGAGACAAATGATGACGGACTGACGGACAGACGGAAATCGCCAAACTATAAGCCTGGATTTGCTACGCAATCCGGCTAATTCAATAATTCGGAAGATGCGAAAGGAAATACAAAATCGGCAATAACAATGTTTGGAGGTAAACACTTTTTGAAATGTTGAGAATTCAAAATGATACATCTCCGTCATTTCCTCGATTCGTCATCATTAAACCTATACACGGTATCAACAATATCAAAACAGTATCGCATACCATACTTCACTGTGATACAGTTTCTTCAAATCCATGATACAACTGTTGCCATAATGCTCGATAACTTTAAACTACCCAAATGTTTTTCATACTCGACTGAAGGATCAAAATATCGAATTTACAGTTTTAATTTTAAGACGAGTTGTCACCCGCCGCATGCAAAGATCCAATATTAAAGAAACCTAAATTATCAAGTATTTTTTAAAAATATATTTGTAGAGTAAATAACTAATAACACGCTGTATTTGTGAAAGTTGTCACAATGAATACCCATTCGATAGTTGTGTCGTGTGAATACTTTGTCACACATATGTGTTAAGTTCCGGTTGTGTTGTGAATCTCTTACACATGTATTACACATCTGACACTAAAATAACATATCGCCCGCAGGTTAACACATATGTGTTTACTTCTGGTTATGTTGTATCTCTTATCACACACACGACGTTTAAATGACAAAGTTACATACACGTGTATTTGTTTAGACTTGATGCTATAAATTTAAAATATGTATCCATGCTCCTCGACTTAAACCAACTTACTTCCGATATATCAGCATGCAAGTACTGTAGACTTGATTTGGTGCACCCTTGAACCGGTTTAACTCCCCGGTGCTCCCTTTTGCCACTGACCGTTCCAAGGCGATACCCTGGTGTCAACCTTTATATGTTTGAGATGTGCCTTTTTACTGAAAGTGTTTGTGATTTACCCTTTGAATCACCTTTGCGTTGTAATACATGTTAGAGTAACTGTATTCTGTGAATGCTACTCTTCCTGTTGGACGTATAACCTTATCTTTGATGACTATGAAACACATGACAATAAAGTATTTTTTCGACCGATTGATGAACTACAGGTGTACTAGCTAAATGACAATTCATTTTGCTGATTTCAACGACGTTCCTCCCGTATGTTTCCGCATGTGTTTTTGCAGACCCGAAGATGTTATGAATCGCTTATCGCACTCTTGGCATTTAAAAGGCATCTCGCCCGTATGTGTCCGCATGTGTGCCGTTACATTTGCTAGCTGTGTAAATCCCTTACAACATACCTGACAAGTAAATAGTTTCTCACCCGAATGAACCAACAAATGCCTTTTTAAATTTGCTCGTATGCTGAACGACGACTGGCATTCCGTGCATTTAAACGGCTTTTCCCCAGTATGGATAAGCATGTGCGTGTGAAGACCCGATGATGTCGTGAATGGCTTGTCACACTCCTGACAACTAAACGACCTCTCGCCCGTATGTATCCGCATGTGAGAGTTAAGATTTGACGAAGCTGAGAAGCTCTTTCCACACACCAGACATTTAAACGGGGTCTCACCAGTGTGTCGCCGCATATGTATGTTGAGATGGGATAACTGTGTAAATCTCTTATCGCACCACTGACACGTGAATCGTTTCTCGCCAGAATGAATCGCCATGTGCTTACCTAGATTACCTTTTAGGCTGAATGAAGAATCGCATTCGGTGCATTTAAACGGTTTTTCTCCAGTATGTATGAGCATGTGGGATCTAAGACCCGCTGAAGTTGTGAAAAGCCTTTTACACTCATTACAATAAAATGACATATCGCCTGTGTGTAACCGCATGTGTTTATGTAGGCTCAATGACGTTGTGTATCGTTTATCACACTCCCGACATTTAAATGGCGTGTCGCCCGTATGTATCCGCATATGTGTGTTTAAATTTGATTCATATGCAAATCTCTTATCACAAACCTGGCATACGAACTTTCTCTCGCTCAAATTCAGATCCATACTTGTTTATAATACTGATTGTTAAAAATCAACAATTGTATATCTGACATATAAAACGTTAGTGGACTCCATTGTTTTAATCAATCATCGTGCGATTGACGTCACAATCTGAAACTAATTATTTCTATCCATTCCATTACTCTTGCTGGCGTACACAGTATGTATATTTTTTCAATAAATGAAATCAGAATTGTATTTTCCTCAACGTAACTTGGCTTCAGATATGTTAAATCCTTCATGTATGTGGCATCACTCTTCTCGGTGTACAATATATACAGTTTACATTATATGAAGTCAACAATGTATCTCCTCAGCTAAACTTGGCTTCAAACACATATAAGCCGTCCAGTCCTTGGCATTTATCTTCTCGGCGTACCCAACATGTATACTTGTTCGTACGTTGTACATGATATCTGCAAAATAAATAATAGTATGATGGGATGAGTTGTTGGTTTAATAGAAAAAGGTCCATATTAATATGTTCAGTCTAATAAATAAATAAAACATATGGCGTGTCGCCATGCGCATATTATTAGGGAGTAAATATTGCGCAAAAACGTTTTGTGCATTTCAAAATATACGGCTATCCTGAAAGCCCGTGGAGAACCCGGAGTCGCTAATAAAATAAATATAAACAAAAGGTGTAATTGTAAAATATCGCATATAACATTATGTGTACTATAAACAATACCAAAAACTGATTTAATAATATTTAAGGTTATGCGTTAATTAATAATAGTTTAATATTAGGCGCTAATTAATAATAGTTTAGTTAAATAGCGCTTCTTCCAATTCGCAATGGTGCGGACATTGATTCAATCAACAGTTTAAGGACTAGTGGGTTACCTCCCTTATATCCATTATATAATTATGCGAATGTGTCGAGCTCTTTAGTAGCAGTGTAGAGTTTTACTTTTAACACTTAATTGCTTATTGTGCTAATCTCCTTAAAACGTGACCAAGTTTAATAGAATCAATCAAATGGTTTTGACCGAAAATATTGAACATAATTTACAATATTCATTGTTATAAATGTGGCCAATTTAAGAAATGTCAAAAGTGTTCGAAACACTAGACCGATCCTAGTTGAAGGGTCGAGTTCTAAAATTTACCTTTTATTTCACATTTTTTGCATAATATTAATGTATGCGGAACAGGGTGTGTTTAAATCTCGACTACATTTTGGTATACACTAACATATATCCAGTGACAAAGTTGCAAATATCAACTCATCCCAGTTTTCAAGACGAAATGTTAACGTTTATATGATAAAACCCGTTAGTAATGGTTTTGTTCATCACTTTTCAAAGTAGATCCTTGTGGTTGAAGAATGCAAATATTAGTTTCTAAAAATAAAAATTGTGGAAAATTGAATGCTAACTGAATTTTCTATAACGGCATTTAAAACACTGTTTCTGTTATTTAGAGTTCCCCATATATAGGGCGAATATACGTACGAATACGGGAATCTGCTCTACTCTCACTAACGAATAAATGTCTAGGTTCTTTATATACTCGAAAGATAGACTCCTATACACCGGACCACCCTGGTTACGTCCCCATCCGACGGAAGAAGCTATAAGAGAGCGTCTTGCCCTAGAACAAATGGTCGAAACTCAGTGGGACCGGTGAGGCTTCAACCCGGGTCTTCCGGATTTCAAGTCCACCGTACTACCCACTGGGCCACGCCAGCTCAAATATATGCTTTGTTCATGTGCGGAGATGAGAAATCATTCCAGCCAAGGTCTAGTGATAACCAACCTTGTCATTATCACGCCTACCAAACGCTCTAATGATGCTGGTGTCTGCACCTTGTGAGTACACTTCTCAAAACTGCTTACTACACCGCTGACGTTTTGGGTTATATATATCGATGGGTTGAATGTTTTTCAATAAAATAAAAAGGAAATACCAATTCAATCATTTTTACATCATTTCATTTTATTTTTTTCATGGGCAATGCTAGAACTAAACCACAATAAGCAATTACAAACGACCCATGTAAACACTAAAGTCACACTTTTCCCATATCTACATGTAGATATGGGAAAAGTGTGACTTTAGTGTTTACATGGTCGCATGTAGATATGGGAAAAGTGTGACTTTAGTGTTTACATGGTCGCATGTAGATATGGGAAAAGTGTGACTTTAGTGTTTACATGGGTCGTTTGTAATTGCTTATTGTGGTTTAGTTCTAGCATTGCCCATGAAAAAAATAAAATGAAATGATGTAAAAATGATTGAATTGGTATTTCCTTTTTATTTTATTGAAAAACATTCAACCCATCGATATATATAACCCAAAACGTGAGCGGTGTAGTTAGCAGTTTTGAGAAGTGTAGTATAGCGTGCTGCCGATGGGCGCTCACTTTTGACTAAAATAAATAATTTGTTGTCAAGTTTATTTGCGAATGATTTCTTTTCAATGCGTTCAATCAACACTCGTAGGCTGTCATTCAAAACCATCTGCGAATTTCACACAAAATATCCTCAATGAAAGTGTAATTGACGTTTAGACTTTACGTTTCGTGGGGACGGGTAATGAAGAACAATTGAATGCAAACATAATTAAAAGTAACCCTTATCTGTTATCAAATGCGTTCCACGTTTTGCGCCTTTTGGCACGTGTAGTGCCATTCAAACTGAATCAAAGGAACGATCACAAATATTTGGTCGCAGACAGTCGGATAACACATATGCTCTCCATATGCTTCGGTGCTGCATTAGGTGTGACCGGTGCTGCATTATAACTATGAAGGAGGTTCCCACTGCTTGTGGTCATACATTTGTGTAAGTTTGTTTGAGTAACCAGAGCAACGAAACTTATCTCCACTGAAAACAAACGTCGTATATATAAACTTATATGTATTATAAAATGATACAGGGCCATTTTTACGCTTCTTTGCAGCGGCCTGTATAAGGCCTCTTCCTCACCCAAATTAGTTTTAAAATCATGCAGATTTTCCCATTTTGTAAAATTACCTTGGAAATTTAATTCCCCATCTATGTAAGTTTTCCCCCAATTAAAGGCCCCTTCCCCAAAACGGGTAAAAAGGTCCAGTGATAAACCACTTAACTGCAATGTTCTCTATGAAGTTTTCCAACCTTGAGTAGGCAAGTGTTCACGAAACTCCTTACATCACATTCAAACTAGCAATCCTCGTGCAAACCACTTCTATGACTTTGTTATCCTCTCGGTCATCGCGCGAATAGAATGAGACCTAACTGAATGATTCTTGGCAAAAACAAAACATTAAATAAAAAAATTCCAAAACGCTATCACTTCAAAAAAAGAAACCTTTATACAGTGCACACTAGACTACGTACACACTGCAGTTTTGCAGTTCTTAACAATGATCTGTTTTCCGAAAACATGGTGGATTCGCCTGTTCATACGTCCGTAGCGACGTTTTGTGTCGTGGCATTGTCCGTCCGTCTGTCTGTCTGTCCGTTAACTTTTAGCTTACACATGAGTGTGGCTTATAACTTTCAAGGTATGAGGTCAACAACAATGAAACTGTGTATACATCTTCAGTACATCTGATAAAGGCCCATAACTGTCTTGATTCACATTTTTTTAAAAATTATTTCTTATTTCCCTTTTGAAAAACTTAACATTGCATTTTACAAGTGACTGTGGCAAATACCTTTCAAAGTATAAGTTCTACAACAATGCAACCACAAGCATATACGCCTCGCTAGGCGGTTCTCTTGATTTTCACTACGTTTACCACTGCAAGAATTACAACGACGTAAGAAACGTACTGATGAATTAATTACCACGTCTACCAAATACTTCATTAAAATCACTCATTTTCGGAGATCGGAATGTATAGTACGATACAAAAATTCTTATCTGTGACGCACTAAATAATTATATTTAAAAAAATAATACGTTTTTACTTTTAGATAGGTGCCTTCTTTTGTTCAGCACATCCATAACCGGGATAGTAAAGACGCAGTTTCTAAAACGTTCTCGTCTCTCACTGCTGCGGGTTCGAATCTCACTGGCAGTTGGACTTGTCGAGTGAGAAAACATCCATTCTTACGGATGGTGGGAGGTGTACAGTACTGGTTCTACTCATTAAACATGGGGTGGTCTGCTTCTACCACAAATATATGGCCTAGTATGTGCAAAACATGACGTAAAACCTTTCAGAAAAATCTTTTGTTGAATTATCATAACATTTTACAGCTACATTGCCCGACCCGACACCAAACCCATACGCCCCATCCCACTCCCTTGTGTCGGTCCTGAACTCCAATTAATATGTATCAACTGAAAGTTCTAGTTTCTCAATCTAGTTAATTGATATGAATCAAATTTTCATTCATTTCGCCTAATTATATGTAAGTGGCGAATTCTCAGGTTTTGTTCTATCATTTGTGTTCCTTCTGTGAGTTCCGTTCGTTTAAGTTTTTCGTTTTTTCTATTATATTTCAATGGCTCTAAATTGTACTATATTTGCTAAGTATTATTCTTGTACCATTAACCTACGAAATAACGTGTACTACATGAGGCAATTTGCAACTATTCATATGTGTTCATACACTTCCACTGTAGGTAAAGTGCGAATCGAATTTGAGTTTGTAGATATCAATATGCTGGTTTGTAGACCGGTTCAGTTGCATCATGGTACTGAATTGGCATTGGAAATTTAAACCAATGCAGTATTTTAACGATAGTTCAGTTTCTTCACTGCTTTAAACTCTGATTACTTTGACATGTCGTTGCTATATGTTTTATATGTTTATTTCATTACATTAGTCATAGCGAAAAATATATGGTATATGATTTTATTACATTTCTTCTAAATATCTGTCTAAATGCTATATCTTTTATACTTGTTTTAGGAAATGATAAACTGTAGTAGTATGTACCGAAATAGTTATTTATATCTGTCTTAAATGATCATTTCACTGAAATCTGGCTATGTTTGTAGATGTATATGCGCTGGTTTGTTGAAGTTACGCACTAGTTTGTCGATGGTATGTTTGCTTTAAGCGCTAGTTTTTCGATGGTTTTGATGACTTTTTAAAACTGTAGCTTTTCCTATTTTCTTGTGGTATAAAATCATTATTTATGTATTATCTACAAATATGTATATAGACAGACACTAACTGCCAAAAAAAACAGAGAAAGTAACACATATATATATATATATATATATATATATATATATATATATATATATATATTCATAAGGGGTAAACGTTTTTACAATCTTCATATAATTCATGTTGCTTTTCTACTAAGATCATAGCAAAATGTGTAATCCTACAAAGAAACAACATATAACTAGAAAATACGTCCATGGCACATATCTCCGATTACGCGCTTTCAGTCAAATAAAACGGAAGTAGGTGAAGGTTAATCCATTTAACTATTTTTGGCAGGAGCGTGTTGCTCTCAAGAAGGCTTGAAACCTCTACAGCTGTAATTGTGTGAGAAATGAACAAAGTACTAACAGTACGTCAATGTTATTTACATTGATGTAACCATATATGCACATTGAAAGCTATACGGTTTTGGTGTCTGAAAAATTGGAAAATTGAATAAAGTCATAGTGAGGTTTGGTGCACCTAGATCCTGGATTAAACACCCAGCGGCCTCTTTTGCCACTGACCGTTCACAGGCGGTAGCCCTATTGTCAACCATTTTGTGTTTGTGATATCATATCTTGCCTTTTATGGTTGACTGTCGTCCTTGAATTCTACTTTTCCTGTTCGAATTTTATATCTAACTCACATACAGTAAGGCTACACATAATTATTCATTTATGTATATTGACATATTATATATATATTATACTGCAATGAATGAAGCTATAGCTTGTATATGAAGCACACAACATTTATTTATTTATTTCATCAACCAAGTTTATAACAAAAATATAATCAGTTACATGTAAGTATTGCTGAATTTCTATAACATATTATTTTACTGTTTTCATTAATTAATATAATACTGAAGATATGTGTATTTTTTTAATTTAAAATTGCCTCGTATATAAACATTGATATGTCCATGAATAACCAGTAGCACAGAACTTTTAACAAACACTATTTTAAACAATTAATACAGAGGCGACAGTTAATTTTTTTAGTTTATATTTCTATGAAATATGAAGTATGTAGGGCAAATGGTTGAACGTAACAAAATAAATTAACCACCAGACAGAACATGTTATGTTATAAAATGAATAAAACGTTATTGTTTACCGACTGTGACTTTGAATATTGACAAATTGAAAACCCAACATTTTATTTAATCTTTGCAAGCAGGTTGCAATTTAAATTGATACTGAATTAATAAATCGAGACGCTAATTGTTAATCATAAATGCTTGATAAAAACTTCATGATTGCCATGTGGACCTTTATTTCGCACTCTTATATATTATCATACCGAACACATACTTTTGTTTCGGACATGGGGGATAACAGTTCATTTGTCATTTATAACTTATTTTCAAAATATATTTTTATTTCTTAGATTCTACTATTAGTCTCATTTTTTTGACGTCTGTGGTTGCTCGCCGTTCGTAGACGTTATTTTATGCACTACTTAGATAGATCTATGTTATCGATCTCTGGTTCCACCCTGGAAGCAAGCTCTTTTAACCTTTCAGGCACACTGATGAAAGTGGATACGAAATGATAACCAAAATGGTATCGTGAGTTTCATGAACGTGTCAAGATAAAGGCGAACACAATCGGGACGAAACTAAAAATTAACATAATTAGGGAATTAAAATTGGTTCTTGTTAATGGAATTCAATATTTAAAGTCAACCAAGTACAATATAAATTGTATTTTATTTTATTCTCTTACCTTATTTCGTCTTGTATGGTTAAAACTGAAGTATGTTTCTGTGACAAAATTGATTTTTTCTTTGTTCTTTTCAATATAGTAAATGGAGTCACATATGATAAGGGAGGTAACCAAATCTGCTGAAAGACTAATCAATGTATAACTATTGTTTGGGACGTATGGGTCCACTTGGGTCACTTAGTCAAGGGGTCAAGGTCACCATGTCCTCAAATGTTCATACCTATTCCTAAATGTTAACTCCATGAGTATAACACCTACACTGATGAAATCTTTTAGTCACATTGCCCTTGACTTCAAACTTGTATCTCCATACAAATAGTGCTCTTGGTTAAACAACAATCCTATATTTTTTTGTCAGATGGTCAAAGAGTAAGGTCATATTTTTCCTGACACCAAGGAAACGGGCGTATACTGCCCCAGTAGGCTGCGCTCTTGTTATATATACACATCATTACAATATTCATGAGACCATACCAATACATAAAGATGAATGTCTCAAATCAAATATGTTCTATATAACTCTATCGAAAATAGCCTCGTGACTACATCAAGTTCAGAATTTACAATTGTATGCTAATCCTTTATTCGTGACATTGCTATTTTTTTTTTTTCTCTCTTTAGCATGTTTAGAATACGTGTATCAAAAATATCAGAAATTGGACACTATAACACAATGGAGACAGAACCTGTAGAAGAGAAGCCATTTAGGTGGCATTTGTGTGGTAAAGGATGGTTGTCGCATTGTAGTCTCAAACTACATATGTACGTACACACTGGGGAGAAACCATTTGTATGTGAAGTGTGCAGAAAGGGATTCAAAAACCCGGAAATCTAACAAGACACATGCACATGCATACGGGACAGGCACCTTTACGATGTGGCGTGTAAGTATTTGATTGTTTTTGTTTATTTAGTGTTTGTTAACATTGCCGGGACCGCATTGATTTACATTTCTGTTTGTCACGTGGTCACGTGGTATCCATTAGTGCGTTAGGTTTTAAGTACAGTATGTCTTGCATCCTTAACTGCCCCGTTTAGCTCAATCGGGAGCGTGTCCATCTTACCTGCCACTACCATTTTAATGTGGCTTGGAGTTCAGTGATACTTTTTAACCGGATTGCGTAGCAAATCTTGGCTTATTTCATCTTTAGTCTATGCGTTGGTTTAGTTAAGTTTGTGTTTGTCCTCAGTTCTCAAGAACGAAATAATGGAATGTTTTGAAGCTTGGCACACACGTTCATTATCAGTACACAGTTATATGGCAAGAACCATAACTGTCATGTATTTTACCTGAATTATCCCCCTTTTTACAAAGACGTTTCAGTTAAAATGTTGAATTCGCAATCCGATGCTCGATTCACACCACTGTTGGTGTTTCACCTGTTTTTTGTGTGCTGCTATTGAAATCCGTCAAAACCACCTTTTTATTTAGTAAATATTCAATAATGGTTGTGCAATGTTTGTCAGCATACTTATTGTATGTTTTATAAGCTAAAAGTTACGACCAATGCAGCTTTAAAGTGCTTTATAAGTAAATCATCTACATTATAGGTGGAACCGGATTTTCAAATGAATTCATTTATACTGATTTACAGATATCGAAGTCCATTGTGTTCATAAACTGTCCTGTACAAAAATGGCTTTACTTAGCTTGTTATCTCCTTCCGTGGACGGGGCCACATATGACCCCAGGGTCATCATTTGAACAAACTTTGTAGAGGACCATGCGCTTATTCTACATGTATACAGAAAACAGAAAATAACACCTCTATTTCAGGTTATCTGGGAAACAAAGTAGTGTAGGAAGGGAAATCTTTCATTAGTGGGAAATAAAATGTTTCCCTACATATATTAAATACTCGGGGTACAAACTTATAACTGTTTGTTTGGTGAATGTAACGGTCATGTGAGCCAAAGGCTCAAACACGTGAGCTATTGGAATGATCTCTATCGTCGTCTGTCGTTTATTTTTGCTTTAAAATACTTCTTTTCATAAACCACTTGATCAGTTTTAACCAAACTTCGCTTTGATCAATGGTTTTCAAATTCTTAAAATTAAATCAATGCGACCTCAAGTATATTTTCCTTTTCATCCAACCTTCTCATAGAAGCGAAAACGGGGTTGGCTGGGGTATAAAATAAAACCTTAATTTCGGCTTATATAGGTTGCATATTGTAAAATTAGAACATTTAATAGTTAATGTTAAACAGGTTATCTCATGTTTATGGGATGAAGAGCTGTCCGTCGTCCGTTAACTTTTGCCTTGTGAACTATTGTGGCATTCATTATTAATTGGATCTTTACGAAACTTTGCCAGTGTCTTTATATCTTGAAACTCGGACAATTTCGGAAAACAGCCAGATCGGAGTAATTTCTCCGGAGTTATGGCCCTTGTTTTGCTGAAAAATGCCATATTAAGACTTGTGAACACTCTGTCACCTTCAAGTATTATTTGATATTTACCAAACTTGCATAGATTGTTAATGTCAATGAAAGTTCAAACAATTTCGAAAACCAGGCAAATCGGATTAGAAACACCAGAGTTATGGCCCTTTTTTCTGAAAAATGCTATTTTCTGCCTTTTGAACATCCTAGCACTTTCATTTATTATTTGATATTTATCAAACGTGCACATATGGTTAATATCAATAAAAGGTCAGAAAAGTTTGAAAACCAGCCAAATGGGATTAGTAACAGCAGAGTTATGGCCCTTGTTTTTCTGAAGAAACAACTATATGTTGCTTGTTAACACTATGGCACCTTCATTTATTATTTGATCTTTACCAAACTTACACAGATTGTTAATATCACTGTTATCTCAGACAAGTTTGAATACTCATAACATAATTGTGACCGATACAAAGGATTATGAGGTTCTTCCGAAAAGGAAATAAAACCACGCTGCAGCTGGTACCCATTCCGATGAAGTTACCGTAATTCAGTCAGCTTGATTGAGAATATGAATAGTCTAGATTATCTGCGACGCTTGCTTGCTTTCCAGATAAACGTCTAGAATCTTTCTTCTAATTTTTTTTTTGACACGGCATCCATTTTACCGAGATTTTGGTATCGTTTTTGATTGGCTGATACAGACACACCTTCTATCCAAGATATACAGAACGGCAGAAAAACAATAAGTTAATAAATAAACAATGATTGAAACTTATCATTATATTGACGAAATACATGTGGACGATCAAAAAAAATAAAATAAAAAAATAATTACGGATGTGCTTCCGCTTTCCAAATTATTCTCTGCACAAAGCGTCAAAACGTTTGTATTTACAATCAAGTGCTGAAACTGATCAAGACTAGAATATGAATAGAATAAGGTGCGCTATTATAGACATGTATTTGGCCGAAATTATCACAGGATTGCGTTACGATAGTTTATAAGGATAGAGAGAAATTCACGGATTGAATGAAGGTTTACACAGAACACAGAATGATTTCAGACTTGCTTAGTAAGTGGTGAATAGTTTACCGTTGTTGTATACCGTTGTTTCAAGCTATTACAATTTATAAAATAACGGGAAGCGATTCACTACTTTCTTTATGTGCGTAAATCTTTCATTCAGTCTGCGAATTTCGATAATTGACGAAACAATTTCTAATCGTTATGGCATATTTAAATAAACCAATGACGCAGAAACGAAGAATAATGTATATCTGACTCGATCGCAGAGCGAAATTTACGCATGGTTTACTAAAATGGTATTTAAAAAAAATAACATATCCAGAAAAAATAGTGTGTACAATCATGATAATGATTCTGGCATTCCCTTTACTATATACATTAAATATATACTATAACACTGTATTTGCTCTCTGTAGCCTTCTATACAATCGTATCACAAGCCCGTGGAAATAGTAATTGGTAAATACACGATACATTATTGAAATGCATAATGCATATCACTTTATATATATGTTTGAAATCAACATTTATTGTTCAAATAATTTAATATAACTTGGTCTAAAGGCTCGTCAACACATCATACGTTATTTAGAGCCGACACAGAGACAGGGGTAGTATCAAAAGGAATCTGGGAATCTGTCCATCTCTTACTATCGAATAGACTTTTCAACGTGCCCGAAGGATAGAGAAGAATACACACGACCACCGGAAGAGGTTAAGTGAAACTGTGCCCAAGAATACACCAACGAAAATACCCCATCACAATATAATCATCAAACCGGACCATTTGTTTAAATTATTTGAAGTAAACTCGGTTTTACGGCGCACAAACACAAAACGGTTATATGGCGCCAACTGGAATGAACCCTCAAGCCCCCCCATTCACTGCATCGAGGTAAAATACACATTATTGATATATAACCTTCTCATTTTCAGACCTGCAGAGTTACTGCCAATAGACACTTCTTTTTTCTTTGGAGGTAAAACCAGTGGGTGTTGCCTCAAATCGAGTAGCATTTGAAAATGCCTTTAAAGGGACAGACGACAGTCTTGAGTTTTAGCTCTACTGGACGAAGGCTAGCAGAGCTTATGGGATGGCGAGTCGTCCGTCGTTCATCGACCGTTAACGTTTGCATTGTGAACAAGCTAGGGGTTCATTATTAAGTGGATCTTTACCAAATTTTACCAGGCTTTTTATATTAATGAAAGCTCAGACAAGTTCGAAAAACAGCCAGATCGGATTAGTTTCACCGGAGTTATGGCCCTTGATTTGCTGAAAAATGCCATATTCTGCCTTGTGAACACTCTAGCACCTTCTTTCATTATGTTATCGTTACCAAACTTGCAAAAATTGTTGCTATCAATAAAATCTCAAATATGTTAGTAAACCAGCCAGATCAAATTAGTAACACCAGAGTTATGGCCCTTGTTTTGCTGAAAAAAACATGTTCTGCCTTGTGAACACTCTAGTACCTTTATTTATTATTTTATCTTTACCAAACTTGCGCAGATTGTTAATATTAATAAAAGCTCAGAAAAGTTTGAAAACTAGCCAGATCGAATCAGTAACACCAGAGTTATGGCCCTTGTTTTGCTGATAAATTACATTTTCTGTTTTGTGAACACTAGCAACTTCATTTATTATTTGATTTTTACCAAACTTTGTCAGTGTATTTATATTAATGAAAGCTCGGATAAGTTCGAAGGCCAACCATATCGGATTAGAAACACCAGAGTTATAGCCCTTTGCTAGGGAAAAAAAGCCTTATGTTGCCTTGTGAACACTATAGCACCTTCATTTATTATTTGACTTTTACCAAATTTTAGCAAATTGTTAATATCAATGAAAGGTCGGAGAAGTTTGAAAACCAGCCGGATCGAACCAGTATCACCAGATTTCTTGCGCCTGTTTTTTTAAATATGCCATATTGGGAACCTAGGGTCGTGGGTGCAAATCTCACTGGGGGTGGGGTAGGTTTTATTTTTAGTTTTTTTTTATTATTCTTTGTTTTTATAATTCCAGCTGGTGCAGCACATATGTTGACTCCACCCATCGGGACCCCCTTAGGGGTAATCTGGTAAAAAAACACAAAAAGGCATATTTTGCCCAAATGTGAATGGATTTTTTTATTCTATTTTTTTCTATGCTGTTTTATACATTTGAGGCACAACATATACAAAAATGAGATATACCGACTTGGAACGGTCAGTAGGCAATAAGGCCTACTGGTTAGCTTGAATCGATTTTATATGCGCACAATCCTCGCTATTAACCTGTCTGAAGCGCCCAAAAAGACAAGACAGTGTAAACAAAACCACATCCCATCAAAAGGAATTTTCTAACAATAAAGAAACTAACTAAAGAAACACATACAAAATAATAAACATCTCAGGATGTATCCAGAATCGTACTGAACAACCATACAGCTAAAGAGATAACCAATCTAGGGTACGACCAGAAAACCCGAGGGACGAAAGCTGATGCACTCACCTGCCTTATTTGGGGTTTTAGTAGGTACAATCATAGAGCCCAAGAGGTAGTCTAGTCATCGCACAAGTGACAAGTGAAGCGTAATGACTGACTGTAGAGGGGTCAATCACTAAACATGCAGTGCGCTGTTAAACCAAAGGGTTATATTATTTTCTGACGAACTTCCTGATTAAATTTGTAAAGCGGTCAGGAAACCCGTCAGACCCCATCTCCATAAAATGAGGGTTATGATATGCCTAGTCGCAGAAGTGTTTTAAGGTTGGTGTTGTACTTTTCCAGTAGGCCCTCGTTGCGGCGAAAAAAAAGGATTTTGTCTTCCTGTATATAGGGACCCCTCTACAGGGGTACAATTTGTATAACTTGCTACGGCCCTGTGACGCTAACTCCTATATCATTTGAGATCTCAAGTTCATATGTGGTGTATTTCTTAGTTAAGATGTGTAGATGGACAGTCCGGTCTCGGATTTTGGCTTCATCCACTGGGGCCCCTAAGTGGATATTCGGGTCAAAATCACAAACAATTGCCAATCTCGTCCAAATGTGAATGATGGTAATGATTCAAATTTAGTATTGTGGACTCAAGGCGCAACATATATTAATTGAGGTTTGACCTCCTGCATAAAGGCACAACTTGGGGAACTTGCGGTAATTTACTATAATGTAGTTTCCGCCTTGAGACACTAACTGCCTTGATACAATTTGAGATTTCAAGTTCATGTGTGGTGTATTTCTTATATAAGAATTTGTAGATGCACACTAAGTTTTCGTATTGTGGCTCCATCAACTATAGATACGGATAAATAAACACAAGAAACTGCATATTTTGCAGCCATCCCTCACCACGACCCCTCCCCCTACCCACACACGACTCCATGTAGCACGTAGAGCGATACAGGGCCTCTTCTTTAGAAAATCACGGCATACCGTGTGTTTGTCTACATAACTAGAATTTGGTAATTATTATTATTTTTAAGAGTAGTATAAAGCAAATTGTTTTTACATATTATTAACTGTTGATTGTATACTCGGTAAAAAAAGTTTTGGACCGGGGTGTTTAAAAGTCATATTAAAATGAAACTAGTGAACAGAATTTAAGTGTCTTTTTTAGTAACCAGGGCCTACACTACTCGGTTAATTTTATACCAGAAACATTAAATTCCAAACAAGATTTGATTTCAAAAAGATATCGCGAACACACAAAGGGTCTGTAAAAATGTTGCAAAGTACATAAAAAGTAACTTACAGACATTCGAGTAACCAATAAAAAGATTATTATTTTTTTGCAAACTTTCATTTGTAAACGATAATTATTGTTGATTGTTGATCTATTGTCAATTATCAATTGAGATAATAAGGGATAATAATAAAATCTGTCAACTGGTTTTCTTTTTATGCGCCATTATATGCCCTGGTCCAAAACTTATTACCGAGTATATATACCTTATTGTTAAACCTATGGAAGAAGAAACCTCAACATTTTGTTTAACTATATTCAAGCAGGTTTATCGACAACATGATACTGGATAAATAATTCGAATTGTTTATTTCAATGCTTGATACACACTTAAACATTGTCGTATGCTCTTTTTATGAACCTGACAACATTGACAAAATGAACATGACTGTGTGGTATGGGGAGTGGGTATTTAATCCTTTTCCTGGATATGCAAACTGAGTATGCTTAAATTGGTATTAGTATACTAGCAAATATTAAACAGATATGTAACGCTAATTTTTTTTTTCCAGTCTGAACAAGCAAATATAACACCGAATATAGTGCCTCGCGAAATGTAGGTATTATATAATCAGTACATTTTAAAAGCGCAACATTTTTGATTTTCGATTAATGTTACATGTCCGCTGTTTTTTTTGTTCAAGATTGTATTTTATGTTAGTTGTCCGTGTCACAAAATGTCAAAGGTAGAGCGTATTGGTCGCACATAGCGCTTGTAAGCACCTGTTAGTTACACCCTAATTCATTGTTTAGTTGAACCAAATTCACAATATCCATGATATATTCAGGTAACACGTAAAAGCGTGCACATTTTAAGTTGCCGCCATAGGGCGTCCGCAAGGGCCGTTTAATAAGTTTAGTTTTGTGCTAATGCATGTTAAAGTATGGGTCTATCTCCTTAAAAGGCACAGTTGTGTAGGGGTCCTTTCGTGTAGATTCAATACTGCAGATTTAGCCACGTTTGTCACGGACTGAACGGGGTAAATAATGGTTTGGTTGTAACGTTTGCTATAAAATCCATTGTCTTCTAGTTTTGGCCGGGATTGCTTGATAGTTGCTTTGTTTGGAGCAGGAGTTGGACGGCGAAATTCACAGGCAATATGCGGTCAGTATTTATTTTATTAACTTTTATCGTACATTTGTATTCAGTGGGCGGCGCCATCTTGGTTGGCGGTTACGATATCCGGTTAGCTTTGATGTTTCTCAAACATTAACTGGACACTAGCATATGATTTTGAAGTTACTTTATTAGATGTAATTATTGTAATTGATCATTAATTGTAAAACAATATTACATGTAGTTTGATAACGTTGTACATAAGTTAACGTTGGCATATAACTCAGTGATTGTAATACACGATTGAATTGATAGCATTGTATATTAGGTGCATTAGTTAACAATGAGATGAGTGACTAGTATAACTGTTCGACGCGTATACATAGCAGTGTATAATATGGGCATTAGTTGACATACATGTGTGCATGCATAACTCAGTGAGTGTAATATACGAGTAATTTGATAACGTTGTATATTACATGTATTAGGGGCATTGGTTAACAGCGGCGTACATGGCGTATACATGGCGATGTAGAATATGTATACACTTCTACTCATCATTAGTACAGCTGACATATATTTATTAAATAATGATTTGTTTGAGTAATGATAATTATGCAAGATTGTTATGTTTATCAACTGACATCTCAAACGTATGTATGATTACAGCCTAAGCCATCCAGGGTTGGATATAAGCCATCCAGGTGTGGATGTAAGCCTTCCGGAGTGGAGCTAAGCTTCCAAGCATAACGTTAGGAGCGGTGGAGACGGTCCCCGTACCTGCGCAACATGGCCAGGTTCTAGTAGCGACAACCCACGGAACACGAGGTGGGCCCGTTATCAGTCCTCACTGGAAGAACATCATCCACAACCTCAGTGGAGGTTAACCATCATTATATCGCGTCATCAACCCTTATAGAAGGCATTTGATGACAATCACTCATTCTATTCGCGCGTCATCATCTTCATGAGCTCTCGCGCATCACAGTTATCGCGCTAGATCATAGATCAACATTGTTATAACTTTAACAGTGTCGTATATAATCAGTCGACACATTCAGTATTTGTAATAATACTAAGAACGTCTTAAACGTTCATGAGAACATTCTTTTCATATTTCATCAATGTATTCGCTTGTTTTTTTTAGATAATTGTATATATATTTATCATATTTTAAAAGTTGCATTAAACTTATGTAAATGAATTCACCGTCATTGATTCTTTCCTGAGTTAGCCCCAACCACCTGCGACAGTCCGAAAGGTTAACATATGGCGATTACCAGTTGCATAAGAGTTGCCCTTCTTCTTTCACTTAAAACCTATTTTGCAAGAGGACTTTAATTCCACTCTAGAAATTAAAAAAACAACAAATGTTGCGTTTTCAAATGTAATGAGCGTATTTATTTAACAGATGTAAGATAACGTGGAACATCTATATGCCAATATTTCCTCAAAGTGAAATCGTTGTATAGTGCGTCAACGATCAACAAATGATCTTCAGTAATGAAGGATTGCTATATAACTAGCATAGTGGAGACATTGATTATTACTTCACGTTGTGTACTTTAAAGAATAACGATACTTCCAATTTAATAACATTTTTATTAAGCGTATTTACAACATGGCTTAGCTCTGAAACAGTCTCTCTCTCTCTCTCTCTCTGACTGACTCACTGAATTCCAACCCACGAAAACATACCAATTGTCACTCTTGTTACTAATTAAAGAATTGTGTTTTAATTAAAATTCTATCCAGGTGTTCATGTCATATACTAATGAATATGTGCTTATTATACAGTGTGTTTTTTAACGAGTTCTTAAAATACCCATAATGGAATATGCGTAAAATGAATTATGAGTTGGTTACTCTTAATTAGGCGTTCCAGTTTTGGGTTTCGGATTGACTGGTAAAAAACGTTAACATTTTTTCTATAGAGTTTTGATTCTCAAAATATGCAAGTTTATTATGTACCTCATCATCAGTTGGTTTAGAAACTGTGTACATATTTTGTACAATTTGGATGTTGTTGGCGGGATAGCTACTTTTAAGAATAATAATTCTTCCATTTGAATAACATTTTTATATAGCGTATTTACAACATGGCTTAGCTCTGAAACAGTCTCTCTCTCTCTCTCTCTCTCTCTCTCTCTCTCTCTCTGACTGACTGACTCTCTGTTCTCTGCTTCCTTAAATACTTATACAAACTACGTGACATTATTGAATGTCAACCCATGAAAACATGTGTCTGTTATTTGTACCAGTTTTTACTCTAGTTACTAATTAAAGAATGGTGTTTTAATCCCCCATGTCAATTATACCAAAGCAATGCAAATATTAAGTATGTTATATCCTCATTTTTGCAACATTTCAATTTTAATTTACTACTAATAAGTGCTCGTCTGATGCAAATTTATCCTGTTCATGGGAAAATGTGCCAATATCGACATTGTCGAAATGTCATATTATTCATTGTTCAGTGCATTTACATAGACATAAACAGTTATTGATTAAAACAGCTTGTGGTCGGAATTTCAGTATATCATTCCACTTTGCCAAATTAATTGTTTAAGAAAGATTTATAATTAACCTCAAATAAGGTGACCATGTTACACTAGACATGCTAGAAGGACATGCTAGAAGAAGAAAAAAATAAGTTAGAGAATGTAATTTGAAACAGCTATATATATGCTTATATTTTTCTAAGCGAAATCTGTGTAGAGTGTGACAAAGTTAATCAAAATCTTCAGTTAATGAAGGATTGCTGTATAAGTAGCAGAAGCAAAAATAAGTGACTTAATCTTTTTCGCACAGTGCATAGTGGCTTGGATATATGCCATTGACATTACGCCATTTATACGAATTAACAGCGTCCAGTATTGCACAGTTCAGGATGCCACCAGCAGGTTCTCCTGTCATCCAGTTGAATGTTGAAACACGGCTGTGTGTTCCCCACCACCAGTCTCCTTCACTTTGCCTATCCGTCATGCCAAGCCAAAAACTGTTCCCTGTAATTCATTTGCAAAGGTACTAGATCTACAATAAATCAGTGAATATGAATGCACATTCCACCGTTAATATATAAATATCACATTCATGAGAGGGTGATAGTAAGAATGTTCACCCTGAGGATATGATTATCGCCAGAAGCGAAGCCGATGGTGATAATCAGTATCCGAAGGGTGATCGTTCTTACTATCACCCTCTCATGAACTTGATGTTTATTTTATTGTACCGAAATCCGCTTGGGCCAAAATCAAGTACATTTTCTGTACAGATTTGACTTTTCCGGATTTTTTTTTTTTTTTTAGAAAAATGCCTAATAGTATACATTATAAGTATTGTGATATTATAGGTTATATCATTGTAACTAAGAAAAAGAGAGTAGTTTATTGAATTCGGTAGAGTACTCTTGAAGTTATGATGATTCAAAAATAGCAATTTCACCGTAGTGAGCCGATGACGTCAACGAAACAGTACGCACATCCATCGCGCAACAAAGCTGCGCATGTGATTTGTTTTTTTACTATCGCCCTGCGATTTACTATCACCCTGTACTATTACCCTCGCGTAAGATAGTAAGAAATGACACATTGTTGTCTACGGGGGTTTAGCATGTGCGTTTTATTTGATGTATAATATATTCACTTGTTACTTTCTGTTACTTTCTGTCGAACAAGTAATTGATTCACTTTATTTCGGCGTTCATACCGCTAAGGGTTTAAACCATGTTCTAGGGTCACATCCAATGTCACTCACAGCGTAAAATCTTCCAAAGTAAACAAGAATTGAATTGAATTGGGGTTTTAAGGCGCACCAACACATGAAAAGGTTATATGGCGCCTAACAGGCATAACAGGCATGAACATGCCAGGCTCATCTTCCATGTACATCGAGATAAAATATGGAAAATGGACCTAGAACCTTCTCACCCTAAACTGCAGAGTTGCTGCAAATTCTATCGTAGAAACACCATTTACGCTGGAGCCACGTTATTAATTTTCTGCCACTGCTCCTTTGATGCGAGCGAGATAGCACCTGAAACAATGCAGGGATCATGATGAAGACCTTTAATGAACATGAACAAAAAATGATAAAATGAACATGAACAAGACAACGTTAATAAAGATGGATGTAAGTTTGTTTAAAGGGACACACGCCAATATTGATTTTTTTTAAAAACTCACGGCGTCCCGTTAGTTTTTCTCTTCACTTGCATTTCTTCAATCATTAATAGTAATTGTTAGAATTGTTCAAAGCAAATTATTTTTACAAATTACTGACTTTTGATAATAGTGCATCAATAATATATTTAAAAATTTGGTGAAATAGTGAAGAAAATTGAAATCTCATTTTTTTATTTAATTATATGCAAGCAGTTTTAAAGTCAAAATGACGTAGGATAAGTAGCAAATTTTAATTGAGGAGCAAATTTTAATCTTTGAACTTCTCCTGCTCTTCACAGCGTGCACGTCGCGGAGAGGGCACTGGTGACACTTATGGTGTTTGTATGGGGGTACGCATTGCCAGCCCTGTACAACATTGCTGGTGTGGTAAATCACTATATTCGCGTATAGTGACTAACACACTGGCACTTCTGAACTGGTTTGACTCGGTTCAGGAGCATGAGTGTCACTTGACTGATAGTGAAGAAGTCCCCTGCGCCCCCGTCAAGGCAGCCATCATCTACTCGGATAGCAGTGTACGAACTTGGAAGCTGGAAGACAGAAGTCCGCGGGCCGGAGCTGAGATCAACACAGACCCATAGCTAGCAGTAGAAGTAGAAGTCGGTAGTAATAGTTAGGGATCGACGCCGACGCCTACATTCGACCAGTCAACCAGCGGAAGAGGGAGGTTATCTAAACACAGCTATCCAGATGATGTCAGCAGCGCAGGGGCCATATGTGACGGGTGTGGCCCCAAACACAAGGACCCCCGACCACTAGCGGCTGTAGGGCAATACACCTAGCGGATGTAGCGTAGCGGATGCAGGCCACCTCGACCACCAGACCACCACTTCACCGCCACAGCGACAACTACATAGAGCAGCAGCGACATCCACCTGCATACCTACAAGAGAACCGACGACACAGCAACACAGCAGCACCAGATCAACCAACACATTCAACTAGAACAGACCAGACTCTATTGTGCCCATCGCGGCAGGGAAACTTGTCGTGTTAGTTGGCGGACGGTCTTTAAACCTTCGAACTACACACACACACTTTTAATCTTTGAATAAAACTCAAGATAGCCATGTGTCCCTTTAAGACAGTTACTGACGATTGGTAGGGTTAGGGCGTATAAAGAAATATAAAAAGATCGGACAGGGAAAGTAGCATTCAAGGAGGACAGTCAACCACAACACACAGAAACAAACACGCAAACAGACAAACATGAAGGCAAAAGCAATAATAAACGCAAACGACATCAAACAAACACAAACGGGTTGACAATAGGGCTACCGCCTTGGAACGGTCAGTGGCAAAGGAGGGCCACTGGATGTTTAAACCGGTTCTAGGGTGCACCAAACCTCACACTTACCCTACTGTCGTCCCATTAAAACAGGACAGTGTAAATAAAGAAATCCCCGCCATGATCTAATCTCTAACCAACAAGGCAGCATCTATAGGCAATATAATTAAAACATAAATATGCTCATGGTTAATATAATACAAAAAACAATAGCCTATAAAGCCACAATGAAGGTATTCAATGACTTGGCAGAAGCCAGAGCAGTAAGAGAATAAACCATTAAGGGCACGACAATAAAGATCATAGACAAACATCAAACGCCACCGTTCCAATGGGCTTTAGGTAGGCGTCATCATAGTGTCCACAATCTGTCCGGTCATCGTACAATTAAAGAGGAAAGCATAGTGGCGAACTGTAAAAGGGTCCACAACCAAGTATGCAGTACGTTGCAAAAGTATAGGACCATAACCTCTTTTGATAAACTTTTTAACAAGTTTGACAAAGATAGTATGAATGTGATCATGACCAAGAATCTTACGAAGTTTATAAATCGCATCACCATATAAGTCAGGTTGTGATAGTCCTTGTCGCAGAAGAGACCTTAAATTACTTTTATATTTGGAAAGAAGATCAGGGTTACGAAAATAAAATTTTGCAAAGGTATTATCATTTATGTAAACGCAAGCAACATATCTGCTATTATCTTGAACAACTAATCACACGTTAGATATTACCATGAAAGTGATTACATGACTTATTAATTACATGATTAAACTACAAACAGTCGGACAGGTTAATTACGCAGAGGGGATAATTGTTTTGCCCGATGCAATAACGGTTGATAAACGTGTTAACATTTCCTACTAGGTAACACTTCATAAATTAACGTGTGTATTTATTGTGGACAAAATGGCTAACTTTCGCAACTTCGCAGCTGCGCAGCAGCATGGAGCCTGATTATTATATTCTATATTTCTGATAATTGCAGTTACCTGGTGAGGCGGAACTTGGTAGAAGTGAGTATTGGTCTTTTTAACCACGAAATGCCTTAGTTTAAATTCCCAATTAACTTCCGGAATTGTCACACGTAACCCTATAATTTCCGCCAAATGTACATAGACAAATCTTGCGTAATGTGTATGGCTGTGAAACGTCAGCCAAGGAAGAATATAGGTGAATGCCTGTAGGCGAAGCATCCAGTTATCTTCTATTTATGAATTATGATCAAACATGTTGTATATTGCAAGCGTATAGGACATGCATGATGCATGTCATTGACAGACAGACGGACGGACAATGGAGGGGCGTAAAGACTAATATGAAATCAGATATCATAAACAAATACATATTTTGTTATTAAATATTTAATATGAAAAATGCTTTCTTTGGTTAATTATGTACATATTATGCGTAAATAAACAAGAATTTCACGCGAGTAACGCACGGATGGGCAATACTTGAAAAGAAAATATCATTGTGTGCATTATCGTATTCCGAACAGCTGTGAACAATTTTAAAAATATTGTAAAACACGTCTTATAGATACTGAAAGGTGAAAGAAACTTATACTGGGTAGTCCCGCTATATATTGTATGTTTAATATGCTACTGCTAATCGAATGGTACAGGGAGACAGTAGGTCTATTTTTTCAGAAAGAAGGTTTTAACAGCACCGAACACACCAATAGTCACCCCTTTAAATTTTCACTATTTATTTTCATTGATTCAAGCAGGTGAGCAAACTTAGGCTTGAAACGTTGCAATCTCTTAACATTAAACACAATACTGAAATGGCTTGACTTTTTCAAGCGTAACTACAACATTTATGAATTTCGCGTAACAAAGTATACTTTCATTAAAAGGTCTACTACATGACAGAGTTTCTCTTTCTGTAATTAGTTGTAGCCCCTTTATGTACAAAACACGTTGAGATATATCTGGAATATTACCTGGAATTAGATGTGTATAAAAGTGTAATATACATGATATTGGCAATTTTTTGATTATGCGGTATGGCACATTGCGTTGTAAGGTGAAACGCAGAGCTACATGTGCACTTTTTCATATGGCAAAGTGCAGCAGTGCTTTGTTAATTTTTAGTTTATGATAAAAAGAAACACTGATTAAATTATTAAAATAAAACAAGTTGATACAACTATATAATTGTTTATATAGAAATGAACATGGTTAATTATTTCGTGTAATAAATCATAAAACAGACAAAATCTGCAAACTTTCTGTTCTAGGTGAAAATCGGAAAACTTATTCAAAGCTATATTAAATCGCAGAACTTGCTGTAGAATTAAGAATGAATAAAAATAATTTTCTTGGTAATTTATAATAATTGTTGTGTTTGATTTATCCAGATTTATTTGGTTGGTAAATGTTGTTTGTTTAGTTAGAAACGCACTCTGCCATGTGGCGCTTTTTCTGGAGTATTTTTCCACAAGGCATGCTGCGATCCTACATGAGATCTTCCAGTCTGCTTACAACTATAATATCTTAACTAATTTAAACTATTAAGTACAAATCGATTGGACGTGAACAAATTTCTAACGAAAACATGCATCTATTGCAATATATCAATTCTGGTTCAGTTTGGTGAAGACTGGGATCAAGGGAATTAATCCAGGTAGTAAAATCAGATTAAATATCCGTTTAAAGGAGCTTTTAAAATTACAATTAAATAAGACTAAAGTCTGGAAATGTAGTTGTTAAATTTGGATAAACCTGGAATGAACAATGTCATTTAGGGCCCTGAGTAAACTGACCTTTTTTAGAACAAAACGCACAAACACTTGCTTATATACACCCCATAAACAAAGTTTGAGATGGTGGTATACTGGAGTCAACATGGCGGGAGGTCTGTTGGTTAGTCCAGTGGTCAGTCGGTCGATCAGTTGGTCGGTATATATTTTGCAGCAATTTTGTGTAGCATTTCTAATGATATTGATTTGAAACTTGATATACATGGTTATCATGAAGTGTAGATGTGTCAAAAACTGTATTTAGTATAAGCAATCTTAAGCAGCGAACTACTCAACCGTTTTTGCGATATTGGTTTCAAACTTGGTATACATAAAGACATAAAGTGGAGGTGAGCGTGAATTTGGTGCTGTTAAAATGTGATGTAAATTGGACATGGTAAAGTTGAGATAAACAAAAATAAAATGTTGATGCCCGCCCGCCACCCGCCCGCCCGCCGCCCGCCCGGTTTTCGCCAATATATAAGCCGAGTTTTGAAAACCCAGCTAAAATGAAGCTTAATTTATTTGTTTAACTGATAACTGATATTTCTTGCATACTTCAGCAGTCCGTCGATTCGTATCAAGGAACTGCTGCACTAAGCCATCTTAAAAAACATATGTAGTCCTACAGCAGTGTGCCATAAGCTGTTGTAGTGAGCCATTCAAATGACATACTGCAGTAATCGGTATATTTAAAGAGATTGAAGGCGAACTGGGAGATGAAAATATGTCAAACCAAAAACGAATAAAACCGTAAGTATGTGTTTCAGTTTTATATTCAATGTACACATAGACTAAAGTATGCACCAATCAGCCCCATGTTCCAGACGGTTTAATTATTGTTAATGAAATAGTTCAGTATGGAAAACCAGACCACTATATGAAATAGTTCAGTATGGAAAACCAGACCACTATATGAAATAGTTCAGTATGGAAAACCAGACCACTATATGAAATAGTCCAGTATGGAAAACCAGACCACTATATGAAATAGTTCAGTATGGAAAACTAGACCATTATATGAAATTACAATGCCGCATTATCCATATGTGTTTTAAGTTGATAAAAATCATTAATATGCGACATCTTAACATAGGTGTTAATGGAGAAAGGAATTGGTGGTCTCCTAGTCACCAGTTTTATGAATGCAAATATTCGTGAATGTGCATCGGTTGTTCATGTCCTTTTTTTCCATGATAACTGACTTTAATATATTGCATGTGAACGCTGTTGACAAAACAACGGCTACCGTGAGGTTATGGTTGTTTTTATTAGATCAAACATTCTAATTGTTGAATATTAAACGTGAACAGTTGTTCGTTGAAGCTGGTGAAATATACTATAATTAAACATGCAACATGTAATTATTGCGATTATTGTACACTGAACAAAATTCCTAAGTATCAACTTTTGTATCTTAACTAATTTTCTTATTTTAAATATATTTTAGAATAGATATATGATAAGTATTTTGTTTTGACCCATAGTTTGTGAAACATTTATTTTTTGTTTAAATTGTTACATCTTTTTAGAGTTACCCTCCCTTTATATGAAAACATGAAATGTACTGATAAAACACATAACATGAGTCAAAGATCGCTTAAAGATATAAAATTCTTAAAATTGGTAATTCAGCGTTAACATTAAATATTTCGAACATTTCTTTTGCAAACGCATTTGTAGTGGTAATGCTAGTAAAACATGATGTCAAAATAATTTTAAAGGCATATTTTAGAATTAGGAACATCGAAAGCTTCACTAATTCGAAGTATTTATTAAAATCCTATATACCCAGTTGTATAAGTGTTATAACTTATTTCTAAGAAAACACATTGACTTAAAAGTTTTAAAATATGTTCATGCAATCCGAGTAGACGATTTACACTCGTTATTTTGCAGTTTAACCCTATCTCTAATCAAGCTCAAGCCCCGTGTGGTTGCCGGGGGCACCGTTTGGTCACGGGGCAAAGAATACGGCCACTGCAGATCCCTTTGGAGGGGTAGGCAGAGGGGTAGATATCCCCCCAAATTCATGTTCATTTTATCATTTTTTGTTCGTGTTCATTAAAGGTTTTCATCATGATCCCTGCATTGTTTCAGGTGCTATCTCGCTCGCATCAAAAGAGCAGTGGCAGAAAAACAATAACGTGGCTCCAGCGTAAATGGAGTTTCTACGATAGAATTTGCAGCAACTCTGCAGTTCAGGGTGAGAAGGTTCTAGGCCCATTTTCCATATTTTATCTCGATGTACATGGAAGATGAGCCTGTCATGTTCATGCCTTTTAGGCGCCATATAACCTTTTTATGTGTTGGTGCGCCTTAAAACCCCAATTCAATTAATCAAGCTCAAAATACACAAAACAATGAAAATATTATTGACATATTCTTAGGTTAGTATTGAGCAATTTGGTTTAGTGTAGAATATTACCATTTCCTGTACCATTCAGCAGGTAGTCGGTAACCATGGTGATTTCTGCATTCGTTTCAAGGTACAGTATGTGACCACCGAGTTCCAAACAGTAATCCTGTTGAATGGAAATATGAAAAATGTCGATGACAATTTAGTCTCTAAGAAAATCAATCTCTGAGCAAACAATTCGTTTAAAACACAGTCACACTTTTTTTTAGTTGTTTAATATATAATTATTATTATATCATAATATGGTATTCGAGATCTTTTGTTGTTTGAATGGTTTTATTTTCAGCACATTTAATGCTATATATGACGGTCGATTTGTTTATGGTGGAGGCAGACCACCCACTTCTTCCTGTGTAGAACCAGTACTGTATACTCCCCTCCATCCCCAAAATGGACACGTTTGCAATAACAATTCGAGCTCCAAGTAGGATACGAAGTCGACTTGCAAAGGAGAAAGAGTTGATATAGATGACTGTGTGTGGATTTGTAAATGAGAAAGAGTTGATACGGATGACTGTAGGTGGATTTGTAAATGAGAAAGATTTGATATGGATGACTGTTGGTGGATTTGTAAATGAGAAAGATTTGATATGGATGACTGTGGGTGGATTTGTAAATGAGAAAGATTTGATATGGATGACTGTTGGTGGATTTGTAAATGAGAAAGATTTGATATGGATGACTGTGGGTGGATTTGTAAATGAGAAAGAGTCGATACGGATGACTGTGAGTGGATTTTTAAATGAGAAATAGTTAATATTAATGACTGTGGGTGGATTTGTAAATGAGAAATAGTTGATATGGATGACTTTGGGTGGATTTGTAAATGAGAAAGGGTTGATATGGATGACTGTGGGTGGATTTGTAAATGATAAAGAGTTGATATGGATGACTGTGGGTGGATTTGTAAATGATAAATAGTTGATATGGATGACCGTGGGTGGATTTGTAAATGAGAATAAGTTGATATGGATGACTGTGGGTGGATTTGCAAATGATAAATAGTTGATATGGATGACCGTGGGTGGATTTGTAAATGAGTAAGAGTTGATATGGATGACTGTTGGTGGATTTGTAAATGAGAAAGAGTTGATACGGATGACTGTGAGTGGACTTTTAAATGAGAAATAGTTAATATTGATGACTGTGGGTGGATTTATAAATGGGAAAGGGTTAATATGGATGACTGTGGGTGGATTTGTAAATGAGAAAGAGTTGATATGGATGACTGTGGGTGGATTTGTAAATGATAAATAGTTGATATGGATGACCGTGGGTGGATTTGTAAATGAGAAAGAGTTGATATGGATGACCGTGGGTGGATTTGAAAATGAGAAAGAGTTGATATGGATGACTGTGGGTGGATTTGTAAATGAGAACGGGTTGATATGGATGACTGTGTGTGGATTTGTAAATGAGAAAGAGTTGATATGTATGACTGTGGGTGGATTTGTAAATCAGAAATAGTTGATATGGATGACTGTGGGTGGATTTGTAAATGAGAAAGAGTTGATATGGATGACTGTGGGTGGATTTGTTTGAAAGATTGCTTTAATTATTTGAGGGATGGATTTGTATTGGATGAAATATTTGACGGATGATTGTTGCATATATTTTTGGATGGATTTATAATGGATACAGTGATGGACGGACTGATGTAGATGAATTAAAGGTAGAATATCATTATGGATGAATTGATTGAAGGACTGATATGGATGAACTGATGGATGGATTACATGGATGAAGTGATGGATATAGTAATATCGTATGGAAGAAACGGTAGATGGCTTGCTTTGGATGAATTGTTGGGTGAATATGTATGATTGGTGGATGTATTGATATGAATGAATTGGTTAATGGTTGCTTTTGGTGAATTATTGGGTGTATCATTAGTGAATGGATTGATTTCGGTGAATTACGGGGTGTATCATTGGTAAATGGTTGATTTTGTTGAACTACTGGATGTATCATTAGCGAATGGTTCATTCTCGTGAATTAATAGGTGTATCGTTGGTGAATGGATTGACCTTGGTGAATTAATGGGTGTGTAATTGGTGAATGGTTGATTTTGGTGAATTACTGGGTGTGTCATTGACGAATGGATTGACTTTGGTAAATTACTGGGTGTACTACTTGTATCATTGGTGAATGGTTGATTTTGGTGAATTACTAAGTGTATCATTGGTGAATTGCTGGTTTTGGTTATTTACTAAGTGTATCATTGGTGAATTGTTGATTTTGGTGAATTCTAAGTGTATCATTGGTGAATTGCTGATTTTGGTGAATTGCTATGTGTATCATTGGTGAATGGTTGATTTTGGCGAATTACTGGGTGTATCATTGGTGAATTGATTGATTTGGTAGATTACTGGGTTTATCATTGGTGAATGGTTGATTTTGGTGAATTACCGGGTGTATCATTACTAGGTGAATGGATTGATTTTGGTGAATTACTGGGTGTATCATTGACGAATGGATTGATTTGGGCCAATTGTGTAATGAATACGGGTGAATTGATGGAATACTGATTGACGTTCGGATTGATTTGGATTGGTAAGTGGATGTATGGCAGATGTATGGTGGATGTATGACTGATTGACGTTCGGATTGATTTGGATTGGTAAATGGATGTATGGTGGATGTATGGATTGGTAAGTGGATGTATGGTGGATGTATGATGGATGAATGGCTGATTGACGTTTAGATTGATTTGGATTGGTAAGTGGATGTATGGCTGATTGTTAGTAGAGAGTCTGGCTTCAGTCGTTAATATTAATGAAATGTCATATGTTTATTATGTTCATTTTATCTTAATTATATTCTAATTAAATGGTTTCTGTCAAACAACAGTTTTGCAGAAAATATCTGATTTATTTATCATACTATACATAACAAAACTGGAACCCGGAATAGATAGATGAATAAATATTACCAATGCGGCGTCAAAATGCATTATTCCAGCATCTGTTGCCAGGAGATAATGTGACATTGACAAGGCGCGGTTAGCCATCCACCCAGTGTCGGGATCTATAGACCAACCAGGTTTAGCTGAAAAGTATCACAGTTTATCATTGTCAATATCAACAAAGAAACTGATAAGATGTCACTATCATTAGTTAATTGTCAATAAACGGTAACTAAGGGTTAATATTTTGTCCATTTATATTATTTTCAATTCATCTTTCATATGTTAGGAGTTTTTCTAAACCTAAACCCAAAAGTGATTTACTTAACGGAATTTTAAAAAGAGGAAGAACATGCTTTGATAATTAAAAAGCAATTGAAAGCCTTAAAGTAGCTATCGCCCAACAACAGCTAAATGTTACAGCATATATACACCGTTTCTAAACCTACTGACAACGAGGTATGATAAAACTCACTTATTTTGAGAATCCAAACTCTTTTGACACAATATAAACGGCTTTAACCAGCCAGAGCTTTAAGAGAATTAAGAGTTGCCCCATACTTCATTTTGCGCATATTGAGTCACGGGGAACCCTTGGCAAATCCTTTACTTTTAATCGGCATCTACGATTTATTAATAGACCTGAACACCTGGATAGAGTTTTGATTAGCTGTTTTGTAGAGTAATCTGTGCCTTTCTTTGGCGGGTTCGTTTCTTTATGCTTAAACATCCAGCTAATGCCTTTATTGGTCAGTCATTTCCCATTGAGAATCGAACTTCACTTGTGTAATTATAATCTCAAGGGGAATCTTGGTTGAACAGCAAAGATAAACTTATCACGAATGTACTATAATGTACAGCGAATTAAAATGTGCCCAAACGGTGAAATATACGATAATAAAATGGGCTAGTTCCAATATAAAGAAAGCTTATTTACATATATCAATATGTGTAAAGTGTGTTCGTACCCTCTTCCTGTCCCCTTTAAACAAATACGCATTTACTGTGTCAGATAGAGACACTTTGGTCGACTTCTTTATCATATTATAAACATTCCATTAGCGTGCAACAAGTACACATTCAATAGGTCAAATTCGAAAAGCACCATAAAATGTTATTATTATTTGTTTTTTATATTTTTCCTTTACCAACTTTAATATACATACGTAAGCACTGGAAATCTACTGGAGACCATGTAGATGTTCCTTTATGACGTTGACACGTGGTATTCGTGATACCGGTAGCGATAACGTCTGGATCGGTGCAGACGTATGTTCGTATGGCTCCCAGAGCGCTACTTCCGGTTCCAGCTGTCGCATTTACAATGGCTGGTGGTTCCTTAAGACAATCTGTAAGTCAAGAGTCTCGTTACTTCTGGTAAAAAGTTATATCCCTATACATATGTGCCAGGTTGCTATCAAGAAAAGCACTGTAAAACAATTTGACCAAAGACACAAGCTATCCGAAAAGATACTGTTCTGAACAGCCTCCTGCAAAAAGTCGAACATTTTGTAAACAACTATATTACTTAGCTGTCATTTTAGCCGGGCGGAGGTGCGTATTAATTACAATAATTCATAGACTCTTTACCTGCATTCGAATCAGTCATTGCAGGTAATCAGACTAAAATAATTTCTCCCAAAAAATAAATATATTTGTATTGGTACCCCATTCCACAACGTAACGCTAATTTGTGTAGGTACCATTAATTCTGGGGAGAAATTTTTGCGCACTTTCTCCCCGGATTAAAGTATAGAAAAATATTTGCATATATATTACACTAGTGAATTATGATAAATAGTTAGTTAGGTGATAAAAATGCTTTTCAAAGTTAGGTTGCAGGTTAAAAGGGACGCATGGCAATCTTGAAGATTTTTATCAAGTATTAGTAAGTCTAAGTGTTTGTTTACCCTCGCCGTTGGCAACTATGCCTTTTGGCGAGCTTTTCAATTGAAGATTAAATCCAGTGTTGGTCGAGTGTCGTTTCATTAATCGGATCCAATGGAGATTACAAGATGCAGAAGAAGAGTTGAATTGGTGGCAGGTGGGTGAAGAAATCCATCGTTGTCTGTCTATAGTAGTTTAGGTCGTAGAAGATTAAAGTTGATTCCAAGTAGATTGTTGTTTCAATAGAAGATTTTGGCCAATCGGATTGCCTGCAGAATTGTGACTAGGTCAATCCGATTTCCGGCTTGAAAACGTTTTATCCAATCAGGAGGCAGGAGATTAGAAGCGCCAAATGTGTCCCAAGTAGGTCAATCCGGCTGCACTTGCTGCCCGAGTTCTGTTGGTACTGGCTCCGACGGTATACAAATCGTCGTACCATATCGTCGCTGACCATCATCATACGACTGGTGTACATACCGCAGGGTAAATCCAACGTCGTTCGTCCAGGGTGAACCGTTGCGATCCATCGTAGTCTGCCTCTTGTCATCATATGCGGGGACTCGCAGTGACAAGGGGTATCTCGCTGGTCCAACATCAGTTTCCAGTAGCCGTTTAAGCGTCCATCTTTAGGGCCACGTTAAAACCAGGCTAAAAACATATGTACAAACTTAATAAGGTCAGACCGAAAATCCCCATGACTTTGCCACACTGTACAGCTTTTTGGTTGTTAACTGCAAAGTATGGGGCGATGATTTCAGCCAGAAGCACGCCTTGCGGGGTCACTTTGTCCCAGAAGGCCGCGCAAGACGTCCTGCCTGTTCGATGGTCTGAACTGGATTGGATGATATCAAGTATTACTCTCGATAGTCTCTATATCAATCGATTTCTTCTTTGTAGGCGTGTCATTATTTGTTACTTCATGTTCACCAGCTCATGTCGAAATCGGGTATTTAAGCGAGCAAATATATCGCAGGAAATCATTTACTGTATTGACATCGTCCAGTGTACATCGTACCTATTCACAGGTAGTGTACATCGTACCTATTCACAGGTAACAGTAATCTTTACAGAACAAACAAGATTGACTCCTTCGGGGCTCTGACACACGTCCTTCAGGTGCTCTATAAACTGAACTATAACGCTACTTGAGAAAATAGTATACTAACTACCATTTATTATGAGGCAAAATAACTTAACATAATTATTTGAATGCAACTCAAGATGGATCAATAAATATATAGCCCATCTTGTCGCACGTGTAAATTAAGATTGTCTGGTGCAACACTGTACGTTATCAATATGAAACTAGTACTTCGCCTCAAAACAACCATATCTTGACTTGTTATTTAGCGCTTGATAAGTTTGTGTGTGCGTGCTAGTTATTATGTAATGCTTGTTTAGCATGTTTAGGGTTAAAAATGCTATACCATACCAATACATAGCCGTGGTCTAGTAGTTCAGCGTACATCCTTCAAAATTTCAAAGTGAAATACTGTGATTCAAATCCCGTCCCGGGCAACTGTTTTTTGAAATAGCATATATTCTCAAGTCGAATATGTATCGATGTTACCTGTACGGAAGCTAAATAAAAACGTGAAATTTTACGCATTGGTTTCTGCCTTATATACAGACTTTTGGGATGTTCGTCGATTTGAAACTACTTCACACGTGACTCATTCATATCCCTAAGTTATTACCAGTTAAAATAGGGACTGTGTAGCTTTAAGGACTTCATTGGCTTAGACAGTATGACAACCTGTAAAGAGTATTTTATCCAAATACGGGTATATAACATACACGTGCAGTCATTGAGATTATACTCTCCAAAATCACTCACAACATCTACTATAGAAAGAAACGACGTATTATAAAGAGTAGACGAACTGTGATTGTCACGAGTTGCTGTACAAGTTACTTGATATTCCACTTGTATATAATTGCAGTCACTCGAACATTTAGATAATACAAACAATGTGATTGGTTAAACGACGATCACATGATCAATTTAAGCTACGTTCATTTTCCAATGAACTGTAAGAAGAACTACTTTCATCCGCCATTCATTGAGTGTGCGTAAAGAACAACGGCAACTCGTATTCATTCTAATAAATTGTTTAAGAAAATAAGTCATTTAAGGATAGTAATTGCAGTTATAAGGGTTTAAAAAAAAGATATGATAATGGACCTTTGGAAACGATCGAGCACGACACATACGAATGTATTATTTATTCATCGAAAAATTAACGCTGACGTTGCTTGGGGCAATTTTATTACCAAAACTAATTTTTGACACCGTCGTGATGTTATATCGTGATGTCATTGGTATTCCCCGAAATAAATTAATATTTATACGCGTGCTGCGTAACAATAGAGTTCGGATTTACAGGGGCGGATTTAGGAGAGGGATATTAAAATAATTGGATAAATAGTTTAAAACCGTGGATTGCCCTTCGGGCATTATGCGCTATGTGCTTCGACAACTAACAGTTCATACTCCCAATGAACGCACACAAAAAGACACAAAACCCTCAATTGTCACGTGATAAGGTGTGAATGGACGTGTTTTTATGTCTGGATAAAAATGGATAAAAATATTGGATTTATCTCGTTTTGCAACAAAAGTAACATTCAAAATCTGTTCTAAAGTATAAATGAAGTGCCTATCTTAGTTGTGGTGGATACATTTTTCCTATGGGTCATAAGAAGAAGAGTAAAACTGACAATAAACGCAAGCATAGTAGTGACAATACAAGCAGCGGTCATTTAAAAAGTGCGCGTAATGGCCGCTCGCCGGTGGACAAAGAAAGTGATCCGTGTCAAGATGGTGAAAGTGTGAGCCAGTCGTTACACATGGCTAATGCAGTTCTATTTGACGATTCTTTATCTATGGACACATCTGTCTTCGCAACAGACATGGCGGAAGACGCTTTGCCTACGGGCAACACTTTGCCTAAAGAGCCCATTTCCCCAGGACCCATACCCAATACCCCACCCACGGTCATAACATTACAATCAGCAGGGTCGCACACGGATTCAGTTGTGGAATATTTAAAACGCATCGAAACCAAACTCAACCGTGTTGATCGGAGGCTTAATACGCTAGATACTCTAGAAGCCAAGGTCAGTAACTTTGAGTTAGATTTGAGAAAAATTTGGTCATTTGTACATGATCAAAATAAACGAATGGACGAAAGAGTGTCTTCCACTGATGATCGTGTTGATAATCTAGAATTTGCCTTGGGACAAGCACAAAGTGACATTTCGAGTTTTCGGAAGGACCAGTCAAAAATGCGGGACGATTTATTATATGTGCAATCACAAAGCATGCGCAATAATTTGATTTTTGGCAACATAACGGAACTTCCCAACGAAACGCACGAGCAGACGGAGATCCAATTGCGTCAATTCTTTGTTGACAAATTAAAAATCGCCCAAGATATGGCCACCAGTATGAAGTTAGAGCGTGTGCATCGTATGGGTCAGCGAGATGTGAGAAGTAAACAAACCCGCAAGATTGTTGCCAAATTTAGCTATTTTAAGGATCGTGAAATTGTGCGCCGACAGCGTGAAAACTTGGAAAATACTGACTTCTTTATGCATGAGCAATTTCCGCCGGAAATTGCTGCGCGCAGGAGGGCTCATATTCCGGCACTTAAGGTCGCAAAAAGGCAGAACAAGAAGGCGTGGTTAGCCTACGACACCTTATACATAGACGATGTTCCGGTCCGTGATGGCAACGTCGCCGGCACACAAGTTCCTGCTGGTCGAGATTAACGACGCGATGAGGGTGGACTTTCTGTTCTCTCATGGAACGTTAATGGGCTTAATCGGTCCAAATTAGAAGACATTCATTTTATTAATAAACTCTCTAATTATGATATCATATTTCTCTACGAATCATGGGGTAGTAAAAACTCACAGTTTGACATTGACGGTTATAAATGTTATAATCTGTACAGAAAATTCCAAAATCGCCGGTCTAAACGTTGTAGCGGTGGTATAGCTTTATACATTAAGAATAGCATTTCCAAGGGTATACATGTACATATTGTACAAAACCATTTTGACACGATTGTTTGGTTGAGGCTCGATAAAACATTTTTTAATATAAGAGATGATATATTTGTAGCAGGCGTTTATATATGGCCTGAAAATTCACCTGCTTACCATTCTATTACTGACGATTTATTTGATTTGTTGCAGATTGATATATTTATGTACGAATCACGTGGTATAGTATTGTTAACGGGCGATTGGAACGCCAGGGTCGGTAATGGGGACAAAAAAGATTATATCGTGTGTGATCGATTTGTTGATTTTATTGACAGCGATATGTACTGTTCGGACGTTCCAATCGACCGGGTATCTATGGACTCGGTACACAATAACAACGGGATTAAACTCCTAGATCTATGTAAGTCCAATTGCCTACGGCTTGCAAACGGACGGCTCGGTAATGACTTTAATTCAGGCTGCTATACTTATGCATGTACTAACGGTTCAAGCGTTATAGATTATCTGTTAGTGCGGGAGCATGATTTTAATATAGTACACAATTTTAAAGTCGAACCATTTAATGAAGGTCGGACCACGCTCCTATTTCATTTGATATTCTAAGTAATACACTTCGCGAAAATGATGATGATTTCTATGAACGAATACGAATATGATGGGAGAATGACCTGCGTGATGACTTCAGGCGTGGTCTTATTGCGCAACTACCTGCGCTTAACACTATTACCAATAATACCAATTTTAATAGCAAAAATGAAGTCTTTTTGTGTATTGAAAATTTTACAAATGTTATTAAAAGCGTTGCTGAGCCATTATTTTGCAAACATGAGATTGTATATAATAAACCACGTGTTAAAGGTGCTTTATGTAATAAAGCCGAATGGTTTGATACTGAATGTATTAACGCTAAACGTACATATGTAAAAGCTATGAATACATATAATATGCATAAAAGCGATGCTAATAGGGTAGAAATGTGTAGTGAAAAAATTATTTATAAAAATATTGTTAAAAAAAAGAAACGTCGTTATGAATGTATAAAAATTAACAATATTGAACGCCTACGTCATTGCAACCCTAGAGATTTCTGGAAGCATTTTTCAAAGAAAAAGAAATCTTCGCAATGTAATATAAGTACGGAGGAGTTTTTTAATTATTGTTCTACTATAAATATGGATCTTCCTGATGTTGTCAATGAAGATGCGGAGACTTTCTGTAATAATCACGATTTTGAAGACAATGATGCTATTTTTGATGAGCTAGATGCACCAATAACTGTGCGTGAAATAGAATTTATTATACACACTTTGAAAAAAACCAAATCATTTGCAGGTGATCAACTGCTTAACGAATATTTTATAGAAGCTTCAGATATTCTATTGTCACATCTAGTAGATATTTTTAATGGTATTTTAAATACAGGACTATTCCCAGAGCAATGGATGGAAGGTATTTTAGTCCCGCTATTTAAGAAAAATGACCCAAGTAACGTTAACAATTATAGAGGTATTACCCTTGTTAGCTGTTTCTCAAACATATTTACTGGTATTTTAAATAAAAGGGTGTCGGATTGGGCCGAAGGAAATAATGTTATAAGCGATGCTCAATTTGGTTTTAGAAAACATCGCTCTACTACTGATGCAATATTTGTGCTAAGTGCCATTGTTAGTAAAATCCTTAATGCAAATGGTCGCCTAGCGTGTGCATTCATAGATTTTAAAAAGGCATTTGATAGTATTTATCGCAACGGGCTCTGGTATAAACTGTATAATTTAGGTTTAAGGGGTAAACTTCTACGAGTAATTCGTGATATGTATTCTAAAGTTAAAGCCCGCGTGAGAGGCTGTAAAACATATTCAGACTATTTTGAGTGCTCGGGTGGCTTAAAACAAGGGGAGGTAATGTCTCCGATATTATTTTCACTATTTCTAGAAGATATAGAACTATTTTTAATGAATGATGTTAATTCTGGTATAAATCTTGATGATATTTCTTTTATTCTTATGCTATTTGCCGATGACATGGTGATTGTAGGTAAATCACCCAATGACCTCCAAAAAGGTTTAGATCTTCTACATTCTTATTGCAGTAATTGGGGACTACAAGTAAATCCCGATAAAAGTAAAATTGTTGTTTTTAGAAAACGAGGTCCAATCAAAAATGACGAGAAATGGACTTACGATAATATACCAATGGAGACGGTAGACAATTTCAATTATCTTGGTACTGTCTTTAATTATACAGGTAATTATAATTTAAACCAAGAAACATTAGCTGGTAAAGGTTTAAAAGCACTAAATACTTTACTTGTTAATATACGTAACTATTCACTGAAACCTAGTACAATATGTCAGCTATTTGATGCCTTCGTTAGCTCTATATTAAATTATGCTTGTGAAATATGGGGATTTAGTTAAAGTAAAGAAATTGAAAGAATTCACCTAAAGTTCCTTAAATCTCTGTTGCATGTAAAACAATCTACTTGTAATGCTGCTATATATGGTGAGTTATGTAGATATCCTATGTATGTTAATAGATATTTCCGTATTGTTAAGTATTGGTGCAAAATTGTTAGATCTGACAATATCATTTTACAACACTTGTACAAGTCATTAACATTCGACTGTCACAGGGGTAAAACTAATTGGGTTTCTCGTGTCAAAACATTGTTAAATGATACCGGTTTTTCTGATGTATGGAACAACCCAGATGGTGGTAATTTACTTACTTTTCATCTTTTGTTCAAGCAACGAATAATCGATCAATTTGTTCAATCATGGTATACTACTGTTAATAACAGTCGATCTTTGTGTACATACAGACTATTTAAGACCACTTTCAATTATGAGTATTATCTCGATAAAATACCACAGAAATTTCGTATTGCACTTACTAAGGTAAGACTGTCTTCGCATCAACTGCGGATTGAAACAGGTCGTTATGGTGTTAACAGAATCGACCATGATCAACGCTACTGTTTAATTTGCAATTCTGGTGATCTAGAAGACGAATACCACTTTATTTGTATATGTCTAGCATACACTGACATTCGAAAACAATATATTAAATCACGTTACTTTGTTAGACCAAGCGTTTATAAATTTATTGAACTAATGCAGTCTATTAGTTTTTCGGTTATCTCAAAACTTTGTATATCAAGCGACAATTATTCGACAAAACATAGTTAATCGTCATGAAAATGTACTGTAAATCTCACTTAAAGTAAATACTACACCATCTTTTGCACATCTATATGCTTTAACGTTCTTCATGATATTTCAATATGTATATATGTACATACATACACATTGCATTGTTCTATTATTTTTTTCAATGTACTTAGTACAACCTCACGTACAATATATGTTTGTATATCTTTTCCGTATAAATCATGTTTTGCTCATTGCCTTCATGCCTATGCACATACTTATCATGACTGACTGTTGTATATAATATTATTCATTGTATCACGTAACAAGAAACATTGTAATGTTTACGTTACTTAATAAAGAATCTTGAATCTTGAATCTTGAATCCTTAAATGAGTTAGCAGCTAACAGTTATTGTGAGTTTACTCAAGCTAATGCCCGAATGTTTAGAATGGTGTTTATTCTAAGAGTATTATGAAGTATTAACATAGAGCGGAATGAGCTCTATGTATATAAATTGAAAATAAAATGTTTAGTTGAAAGTGTCCTTCCTGATGGATTCGAGGATGTATTTTACGCAGACGGGGTCCTAAGGTTTGTATTTTGGACAATATAAAACAAATGTTGATGTGCACTTTATAACCAGCCTTTTTTCTCAATATGGTTTAACCCCGGCTACTTTTTTGCCATTGGCCATTTTAAGACGGTAGTCTATTATCCATTACGTGGTCCGAGTATTAACTTTCATACCCCATCCATCCCCTTCTCCAAGAAGCGGAAACGGGGTGGGCTGGGGTATGAAATAAAACCTTAATTTTGGCTTAAAAGTTTGCATATTGTAAAATCAAAACATTTCAATAGGTAATTTTAAACAGGTTATCACATTTATTCAGTAAAATAAATTTACGAACGTGTTTTATTGTCAAAATATCCATTTTAAAACCCTGCTAATATAGGTTTTCCCATCGCTTGATAGAATTAAAGCGGGAACTAGTAATGTCAATCATTTTATATGTGCGACGACACGTATCTTGCCTCTTATCATTGTGCCCCGTGTGGTTCCCGGGGGCCCCCGATTGGTCACGGGGCAAAGAATAGGGCCACTGCAGGTCCCTTTGGAGGGGTAGGGCAGAGGGGTAGAATCACCCCAAATTCATGTTCATTTTATCCCTTTTTGTTCATGTTCATTAAAGGTATTCATCATGATCCCTGCATTGTTTCAGGTGCTATCTAGCTCGCATCAAAAGAGCAGTGGCAGAAAAACAATAACGTGGCTCCAGCGTAAATGGAGTGCTAATGTTAATGCCTGTTACCCACCATATAACCTTTTCATGTGTTGGTGCGCCTTAAAATCCCAATTCAATTCTTACCATTGTAATTGTTGTTGTTACGATGCGTGTTTTTGATTGACTGCGGCTACTGAATGTTATATTACCTGCTCGACCTTAATATATTCTTGTTAATCTACGGGGACTTAATTTATTATTTTTTTAAAAAAGAAAAATTATCTTGTTCCTCTCCAGATATACTATTATATTCCTGAGGCAGCTATTGTATGCTTGCTTGCATAAAATATGTTTATATTTTACTGATCATGTTCAAAACATAGTTTTAGAAACATAGAATGTTTAGTTTTGTAACACGCATGGATTACCTGGCACGATCCATGAACTCTTATTTGCATCTTAACATGGCTTACCTAAATGGCTTATCAACATAACTTCTCTACTTTGTCTTATCTACATGGCTTACCTACGTCAGCACAGGTGTGTTTACCATTCGTTGGTAGACAAATTTGATGCACCAAGCATTAGAGCAGTAAAAATAAACTTTTAGGTAAAAGAAATTGGCACAGAAATGGTTTTAACTGATTCTGGTTCCAAAAATTATGGAAAAAAATATATCCAAAGTCCTCATCTCAAATCACGTGCTAAATATGTTATTTTGGGGGGAAAAGATGTACAATAATGAAAAAATCACCTTTTTTGGGAATATTTAAAAAAATATATAATTAAACAATAAAAAATACAGTTATATAGTAAATAATGCTTGTAATAGAGAATACAATCAGAATGTATGATCAATTTGACCAAATAAATAAACAGACTCTCAATTCTGGGATAAAATGGTGAAAAAAGTGATAAAATCACCGATTTTTGGAGATAAAATAATTAAATTAAATCTGTGTGTAAATATCATATTTTTGTTTTTGTATTTTACTATTTATGTGGTTCTCTATCAGATATCTAAAATACAATTCACAACTCAAGTTGAAAGTGTACTTATTTTGAGGTTGAAAGTTTAAGAAAAATTGGAAAAAATCAACGATTTTTGGGAACATAATTTTATAATGATATTTACGTATTAATGTTAAATTAAGTAAGATATCCAACTTTTTATAATAGATCTACTTGTTTGATCTCACTCAATGTTTTAGATTGGTTATAACAGTAGATTTGTAGGTAAATATTTCAGATAATCTCCCTTAATTAAAATGTGTTTGATTTGATAGAGTACCTTCCCTTAAAAGTTTGCCGCTCTTTTTGACACATGTTTTGGTACTGAGGTAAACACCAATTAAGTGAACTGATACACACTTGATGGAGCTTGTTATACAGTTACATAGATGACAAGTATGTATATGTTTGATTTTGAAATAAAACATAATTTTAAAGGTAGTAACAGATCTGTGTGCTACTTAATTAAGATTGTTGTTATAAATGTGAAGCAACACATATTAGCCCGAGTGATGAAACCTGTACCTACTCAACATTGCATTTTATAAATGACCAGGCCAAGAAATACGAGGTAACGTCAATCCTCACATTTGACCAACCTCTATGGTGGAAAGCCCTGAGCATCGTTCTATCAGAACCTAGTAACAGCGACCAGCGACACATTGTGCTCAGATTGGGAGGACTGCACATGGAAATGAGTTTCCTAGGCTGTATTGGTCATATAATGACAGACTCGGGGTTAACATACCTGCTAGAAACAATATATGCGGATAATGCTGTTATGAACATGCTAACAGGCAAAACCATATCACGAGCAGTTAGAGGCCGCAATCTTGTAGATATGGACCTGTATTCGTTAATGGCCGCCGAAGTCTTTAATATTGACATACGTAAGAACAAACCGAGTGGTTTGTTTTGAAGGTGACGAAACAAATGACGGAGCTGAGTTCAATGGTGGTTCGGAAAATGATGAGACATGCAATGTTGGACTGGAAACAAATAAGAAGGAAAGTACCTCTGACGAGCAAGTTAACGTATCTCTGGACACGGAAAATCACGTAATCGAGACAGCAGAATTGTTTGCTGAAGAAACATATAGACATGAATGAATAGGCATTGACAATGATACCGAGTGTGCATTGACTGTGTTTGATCAGGTTCTTGCAGGTGAGTTAGATGTTGAATCTGCATGTTCATCTGCTGTAGTAGAGCGCATAAAATAGAGAGTAGATACGCACCGTAGTAACTTAAAACAAAGTCGCACATCAAGATTGTGGCTTCAATACCTGGAGAAGGTTGATATGATTGTTTAAGGCAGAACGATTTGGCAACTGGAAGCTCCATTTGCAGGCAGTATTAGATATGTTACCCTATTTCACAGCATCTGGCCACAACTTATTGCGGTCGGCACACGTATTCCTTGCAAACATGCTAGCATTAGAAACAAGTAGTCCTGATGTGTACAGGTACTTTATGAAGGGGTATCATGTACTAAGACAAAGCGATCGATTTTGTGCAGGACTCTTGACTGATTTAGTCATAGAACAAATGCTCATGAGAAGTTTGAAAACAACTGGTGGGCTAACACGAGGAAGGGGAATGACAAACACAGAGGACGCTGTGGGAACTTTCTCGCCCCGCTGGCTCAGAAATCAACGAAGCTATGCAACAAGTATCAGAAACAGAATTCATCACCAGTGACCAGCATAAAGATATTCAAACGCACGGCAACAGAGAGACAAGAAAGACACGAACATTCTAATAAAATATCTCAGTGAAAGAAACCCCTTTAATAAAGATCCTGAGCTAAAAAGTATATCAAGTGGAGTTGTTTCTGATGATTCTGTCAATGTAGATGATGCGAAAGCTGTTGGGATCAAGATTCTAGACAAAATGGCTGGAAGCACTGTTATGGATTTTGCTTTCAAGTGAAAAGATCAAGTAAAAACAATGTCGGATACGGCTGGTTTGAAAATAGGCGATGACGTTGTCAAGGTAGACTCGCAACTATTATTTCAACGGCTTGTTTCTGCGGCAAGAATCACTTCCAGAAGACGAACTGGATTCGCTATTCTCTTATGAGTTATGCACTTACCCTCCAGCAATATTTGAAACCCCGCACTTGCTGAGAGAGGCTGATAAGCCAGCATTGGCAGAAGCTATATGAGATGAAGTAAAACCACAGTGAAAGACCCACTGGTGAAATGAAATATATACTTGATGGCAGTTCCCATTTGCAATGGATTCCTTGGCCAAAATCTAACAGCTATGGTCAAATATGTGATGTGTATGTGGAGCATGTTACAAAGAAGTATGGAAAAGCGACTATGGTATTTGATGGATATGACAATGTTCCAAGTACTAAAGACACACCACATCTGAGGCGAACAGGGTTTGCGTTGGGACGGAAGTTAAATTCACTGAGACAATGATCATGAGAGGAAAGAAAAGTAACTTCCTCACAAACAAGAAAAACAAACAAAGATTTATTAATCTTCTAAGTGATAAGTTGCAAAATGCGTGTATTGTAACTGTACACTCTTCAGACGATGCGGATCTTCTTATGGTAAAGACAGTTGTGACCTAATCCTTAACAACGCAGACGTCATCACTTGGAGATGATACATATCTGTTGATACTGCTGTGTTACTATACGGTAACACTTCAGAAGGAACGGGTACATATATGGAAAAGCACAGTATGGAACATTCAAGACACAAAACGTAGATTGGGTGAAGAAATATGCTTTATTCTAATACACCCGCACTATATAGCCTAGTTTAAAATATAACGTTAGGAGAATAAGCATTGCGCATTGCGGATTGCGCATTGTAACGTATGCAACGTTAGGAGAGTAAGCAAAGCAATGCGAAAGATTTCAGATGTGTGCGTTATTTTCACATTTTAGGGGTATTAGAATAGAAATAGAACATCGTTTATTGTGAATGATCGTTTAATATATCACGGTTTGGAGTTCAATTGTAAACAATAATTTCACTCGCTCTTCGGGCTCGTGAAATTATTGAAGAGCGAGTGAAATTATTGAAGAGCGAGTGAAATTATTGTTTACAATTGAACTCCAAACCGTTCGGGCTCGTGAAATTATTGTTTACAATTGAACTCCAAACCGTGATATATTAAACGATAATTCACAGTAAACGATGTTCTATTTCTTAAATATACTGTTTCTTCATGCAATTCTTGGCTGCGACACAACATCAAGGATATATGGACTTGGGAAGGGTACTGTTCTGAAAACGTATGAAAACAACTCGGAATTTCATCTGGCTGCAGATATGTTCAACAAAACACCAAGCAAAGTATCTAAAGAGGACATTATTGCATCTGGAGAGACTGCATTACTGCGTCTATATAAGAGTAATTCGCGAGAAGGACTGGACAAACTACGTGTTCATAAATTCGCCGAAAAGGTTGCCAAAAGCACAAGTTTTGTAGACCCCAAAATGTTACCCTTTCATCAGGGGCTGCAAAGTATCACAGTCTACGTGTATTTTGTCAAATACAAGACTGGAAAGGTAATGAAGATGGGTTAATACCGGTTGAATGGGGCTGTGAAATACAAGATAACTCCATGAAGCCGCTTAAAATGGACAAATCACCTGCCCCGGAATTCCTTCTGAAGGTGATAAGATGCTCGTGCAAAACAGGATGCAAAACGACCAGCTGTAGTTGTAAGAAAATGGATTGCAGTACAGCATGTAGTTCGTCTAGAGGAGAAAGTTGTGAGAATTCGGCACGACCCGAAATAGACAGTGATTAAAGTGAGTTGGTTCCGTTGGCTACATGTAAAATACAAACTGATAAGAAGACAATATAAATCAACATACCTAACCTTCTATGTCTATGACAACTAAGATTTGAAGTCTACTGATTACACATGAAGTGTTGCTTGACTCAACAATCCTAACATAATTATATATATATATATATGCAGAAACGACTTGAACAAGTATTATTTAGTTAGTACAGAAATTGATTACAAAAAAAAAGATTTTGATTTTATACTTGGTGTATTTCTAAAATCAGCGATTCTTCTTCATTTTTACAATTTTCTACCCCAAAAATATTATATTTAGAATGTGATTTCAGAGGAGGATTTTGGACATATTGTTTTCTATATCTTTGGGAATCATAATCAGTTAAAATAATGTCAGTGACAATTTATTTGAATTTATGCTATTTTTTATTAATATTATCCTAAAACCATTAAAAAAAAAGTATTTTTTTTTAAAAAAAAGTATTTTTTTTAAAAAAAAAGAAGTTTTTGGACCCAAAAACAGGTTTTGATATTTAAATATACTTTTTTTCCATTTAAACTTAATATTATGTAATATTAACAATAACATTTCATATATAAATACATGTTTTACTAATATTCTGAATGGATATAAATTTATTCCAGAAAATAGTGATTTTCTTCACTTTTTTGACTTTTTACCCCAAAAAATCATATTTAGCACGTGATTTGAGATGAGGACTTTGGATATATTTTTTTGTATATTGTTTCGAACCAGGATCAGTAAAAATAATTTCTGTGCCAATTTCTTTTACCTTACGCTATATTTAAGACTAAAATGACCTGCCTACATGGCTTCTTGCCGCAGGGGCCCGCAATTGTCTACAATACAATATAACAGAGGATCTTAAACAAGATAATATGTGAAGGTAATATGTGAAGAAAGCACATAGTTCGGTAATTATAAACAAACTAATTGTGTAGCACATCATTTCACTAACAAAACATGTATATGATATATATATATATATATATATATATATATATATATATATACAAAGCTGTAATTAGCCCGGATGCCAAAATACCAACCTCCCTCGGCGAACGTTTTTATCCAATCCCTTAAAAAATACTTTCTGGACCAGAAACCATCAACTTGAAGACAATTCTTAACCGGAACCCTCATGTAAACCCAGTCACCACACCATTCTTTGAATATACGTTGAATAGCTATTCTTACGGAGTATAAGGAAACATATATTTTATTAATAGATCTCATTCTAACGTAACGTGGCCGTAAATACGTACATTTGGAGATAAACTTATAACAGGAGAGCATCAAGTTTAATCTCGTTCGATATAGCTACATAAAAATCACTTTCCTAATCATAGCAAAATAGCCTTCTACACGAGACCTCCTAAACTGACAAACCGTATGCATTACCATAAGACTATACAGCCAGGGGATAACCTTGGTTTGATTTATATTCGTGTAGTAATGGATATGAGTTATTCTGCAATGTTATTTCAACAGGACATTTAATTTCAGTGTATATCAATCTACTCTTGGAAAATGCATTAACATATTTCCAACCTATATTTTCTACGTTCGAAGTTTTTTTACTGTACGCATGAATTGAGATAAACATTGAATCACAAACAAAATATAAAGTTCACAATGCTAACAGTATGTTTGGGTTACTGAAATATTTGTGATAGCTGTTATATATTTAATGTGACATGTACAAAGTCGTGTTGTTTATATAATAATATCGTTGACGTGGTTGGAATAAGTTATGGTAATTGTATTTTGTTTGTATAACCGATTCGCACAAACTTCGGGTAGATGCAACAGTCTCTTTCTCATGTGTTCAACGGACTTCGCTTCCAGTTCTATATACATGTATATAATTTACTACAAATGTGCGTATTGACGTCGCTGTAGATTTTCCTCGTATTGCAACAGATTAAAATATATTACACAGTCCGAAATGTTAGGAAAACACATACTTACTTCAGGAAATACAGAGAGGTCGAAGTGATTGAACTTGTGGTCGGCTACAAAGTTCGGAATAAGATTCGTGCTGCTGTTGACTGAGTTAAGTTGACATAGACCAACTGACGTAGCCATATTGAAGGACAAACATTTTGTCAGACGAAAACACTCACGTGCACAATCGGCTGCAGCAGGTACGGTTATATTTTGGATCACGTATCCGTGTCGTCGAACATTCAAGTGGCTCCTATTGAAATTGATGGAATTTTTTTCACGACATTCTTGTGCGGCGTTGTTTTGAACAAGTACACAAAGACAGAAGAGCAGAGTCAATTTTAACACATGTAAATACATGTTTTTTAGATTAAATTAAGAACTAAAATATATGTTGTCTACGACAATTGTGAATGGATAACACCACTAACCTTCATATATTATAGTATTTCAAAGCACATCTGGTTCAAGTATTTACAGTTTTCACAATAATTTCACTATTTAACTATTAGTGTTTAAAGAAAATAAACTACAATTATGTTCTAAAACGTGTATGTTTTACAAAATGTGTTATCCGAATTCAAAATCCATTTAAATATTTATTTAATCTGATATTAAAACTAATACTGTGAACGCACGTTCAACGAGGCAATACTAACGTTGATAAAATGCAACCTCAAGTATTTCACGCGCCACTGTTTGTCATGAATTCAAATACCGATCCAATGTCTCCTGCTGTTCACTCTACACTGATTTGCTGCGGACGTGATGGTATGAAACTAACACAAACAGGTGCTTAGCAACACTTACCACACGTGATCATTCAAACGACCGGTTCGATATTGAATGGAACAAACGCACGTAGAAGAGGTAGTCACTATTTTCCGATATAAATGCTACTAAGTTTTAAGGAGGGTAAATGTAATGTTAACATTGTGGCACAAACATATTCAGTCAATGTGAAATTGCTATGAAAATGTCAATACATATATTTAGGGAATAAATCGTTTACAATTAGCTGGAGAACACCAGCTAGTATCCTTCTGTAAGTAACCAAGTCACCTGGTTTTAGTGCTAATGTGGGCATCGTTACAGTTAAATTATCGAACGCTAGCTAGCATCCTCCCAATCTCATTTTCATCATGCCCTTTATCACGCTACGGTACTCTACACTTACAGGGATCTGACAACACTGCATTGGAGGTCACGCTAGACTGACCTTACGATTAACCAATCAGATTTCAGCCTAGAAAATCGCTCGGTATAGACTGCTTCACTGCACTTGTCCCGTTTCAGTCAAACGCTGCGGAGGTTTCTAAGCTCAGTATTGAAAGGGACAATGTACGTAACCTTTAGCTTAATATAAAACACACAATAATTGCGTTGACAAAAATAACGCATCAATCATTATTGAATATTTACTGTATAAAACCAAGATTGTTTGACGGAATTCAATAGTGTTACAAAACAAATGATCTATAATTACACTTGCGGGTAATAATAACGTCGCAAAAGTCGACATCGCTATCGACTGAGCTAAACGGGCCAGACGCATTAAGTAAAATATATTCTAACGAAAGATAATGTCGCAATAATCTCGGTAGAGTATTTATGTTTCAGAAATAAATAGAATGTTCCGAAAGCTTTTTTTCGTATTCTTGATGTAAAACATACCATTTAGTGCATTTCTTTGAATTTATCGTGCCATCTACAGCAATAAGACACGGTTATTTTATCTTTTTTCGGATATACAATGTATGTGTTTAATGTGGATTTTCGTTTGTTCAGTTCACTCGAAAATCATCTGAAGTGCATATAAAACGCGCGATGCATTGGTTGAAGTTAGTTGATCTTCTCATGAATATTGATTAGATGAAAGGTCGATCTGACGTGACCTCCACGCAGTGTTTTCAGATCCTAGAAGCGGAGAGTATCAAAGAATAATTACAGGATTTGATTTTAATGAGACTGGCATCCTCCCTCAAGTGACCAAGTCATCTGGTTTTAGTGTTATAATGGCAATCGTTAACGTTTCAATAGACTAGCGACAACCACCTAGCATCCTCCTCAGCTAAGCTAGCATCCTCCTCCAAGTGATCAAGTCATCTGATTTCAACGTTATAATGGCCCTCGTTATAATTGTATGAAACGAGAAATTTGGAAATCGTCGAACACGTTAAATACAAAAAAAATATTGCAGTCTTGGTTTATAAAAGCTATCTTAAAGCAAGGTTTATCACAACCCGTCTTTTATGGAGAGTTGATTTACAAACTTTACAAATATTATCGGTCGTGATAATTTTCTTGAGGTGTTTATTAAAATTATTATAAAATGGTTAAACAGAGGTTACGACAAAAGTATTCTTCGGCGCAGTAAATGATTAGTTGTAGACCCTTATACAGTTTGTGATTATGCTTTCTTTTTTGATTGTCCAACGATCCGGACGGGCGGTTGACACTATGACGTGTTCCTAAATCCTTTAAGGCGGGAACCGTTTGATGAATGTCCTTCACTCCTTTTTGTCGTGCCCTTAACGGGTTTCCTACTGATGCTCTGACTACAGATAAGTCGTCAAGTACATATGATATTAGCTTCTTAGGTTAAACTTATTTTTTGATATATTATATACATGAACATTTCTGTGTTTGTTTCTTATAACACCTATCAACGCTTTCTTAAATGTAAGGGGTTAACTCGACGCGGATTATTATTTATTTGCACTGTTCTATTGTTTAGGGGAAATGACAGGGTCATAGTGAGGTTTGGTGCACCCTTGAACCGGTTTAAACTCCCCGGTGGACTCTTTTGCCACTGAACGTTCCAAGGCGGTACCCATGTCAGCCCTTATATGTTTGTGATGTGCTTTTTTACTGGATGTGGTTGTGTTGTACTTTTTGAATCACCTTTGCGTTGTAATACTTGTTGGAGTGACTGTATTCTCTGAATGCTACTCATCATGTTGGACGATTGAGAGATTGAGCCTCGGGTTGAGCAGAACTCGATATTAATCATGTCAAAAGTACAGAAATTGGCCAGCGGCGTATGGTCCCAGTTCTAAGAAAATGCTTTGCCCTAAACCAGCAAACAATGGGCGAAATAAACAAAATAGAATTTAGTTGGGAGCAGAAGTTATGAAGCCTGCATATCACAGGTAACAGTCAAAAGACTAAATTAAAAAGCAGTCACATAATTATAAGGGTGATTAAACAATAATCAGAACTTAGAACTTTAAAGGCTGGAGTAGTGTAACCATCCATTCGAAAGGAAACAAAAGTATTTGTGAATGTCTGTAAATCGGTAAATATCGGGCTCAGCGATCTCCACAGGTCGGAATGAAGAACAGTTCTGATTGAAAGCCCGGGGGAGATGTTTTACAGTCGCAACACTGCACATGGTTATTCATTATGTTATAGAATAGCAATATCAAACACGGGAACTTGAGGGATAATTCAGTGTTAACGTCATTATACCCATATTTAAACAGCAATCAGTCTCGGTGGGAGAGAATTTATTAGAGAATCCATTAGCGAGCGTTCATCTCATGCATACTACATGATAACAGTGGGCACAAACGAGCAATGAACAATTGAAATCATTACTAGAACATGGAACATGCAATTTGCATAAACTGCAACGGTACAAACTATTCTTCCGTGCTATTTGTTTATGGCGACAGTCAAAATAGTTACGATACATAATAGGAAACATATAAATATTTAACATGTTTTTCAACATTAGATGAAAATTGATAAAATACTAATTGTTTAATTTTACGCAGTTTCGGATTGTTTGAAATGTATTTGCTATTTTGCCCTGATGCTTGTAATATGCATTAGAGAGAAACGATGGGTATTCAATAAGTTACGATATATCATATCAATATAATCTCTGCCTACCCATACTGCATCCTTGTCTCGGCCTGCCCATACTGTATCCATATCCTGGCCTAATCATACTGTATACACTAGTATACATGTCTCGGCCTTTCCATACTGTGTCCATGTATCAGACTGCCCATACTGTATCTGTCTCGGCCTGCCTATACTGTATTCATGTCTCGGCCTGCCTATATTTTGCACATACTATATCTATGTCTCGGCATGTCTGTCTAGGCCTGCCCATACTGTATACATGCTCGGCCTGCCCATACTGTGTCCTTGTCTCGGCATACCTTTACAGTATCTATGTCTCGGCTTGTCTATACTGTATTCATGTACCGGCCTGCAGACACTGTTCCAATACATACCGTATCCATATATCGGCCTGCATATATTTATCCATGTCTCGGTCTGCCCATACTGTATGCATGTCTCTGTTTGCCTATGCTGTAACCATGTGTCGGCCTGCCCATTCTGTATTCATGTCTGGGCCTGGCCGTACTGATTCCAAGTCTCGGATTGCACATACTGTATCCATATCTCGGACTGCAATTCTTTGTCTATGGCTGGGCCTGTCTATGATTGTGTCCTTGTCTCGGTCTGCCCATACGGAATGTTATGCGAAAATAAGCAAATGGAAAATTCCGAAATTACTCTACGCAAGGTCATTATGCTTAAAATGCTCGGCTTTCAAAATGAGCGGTTTATTTCCGGAATCGTCCGTGCCGAAAGTAATATTTTAAACTAAGAAGGAATAATTGGGTTATCGTCCGTGCTCACTGTAATAACTGGGACAAAGTAGTAATGTTTTTGTTTATTCCAATAGTAAAAAGGTCACCAAATTAGTATCAGTATATCAAATTAAGGTTAAAGTACGAGCCTCGGTCCCATATGAAAGAATCATTCATGTATGAATAGGCTGTTGTGTGTTATAATTATGATCCGATGTACAAATAATTAAGAAATCTAGCACACTGATATCGGGCCGATATCGGGTGAAGAGCGGATTATCGGCTAAATATGCCAACATCGGACAGATGTTGGGCCGATGTTCTACCGATATTGGCAGATATCGGGTGAAGAGCGGAATATTGGCTAAATATGCCAACATCGGGCCGATGTTGGGCCGATGTTGTACCGATATTAAAATATTTTAGTAAAACATTTTTAAAAACTACACATTTATTGCAAGCAACTATTGCAATAAATTATTATCAGTTAATTTCTTTCAAAATATTTATAAATATATATTTTTGTTTTAATAGCAAGATTAATATCGGGCCGACGATGGGCCGATATCATTTTATTAACAAAGAAGATTCATGTCGGTCCGACTAAATCAATAAAGGGAGGTAATGACATGTCATTTTAAATATTGTGCATTTACTGTTAATGTGAAAAGATATTCTTCCTTTGTTCTTTCTATATATTTCAAAATGATGCTACCTACATTCACAAGAATTTTATGTATTGCTAATGAATATTTTTCCTATTTAGCAAATTGAGATAAACACCAACAGAAAGATATTATATATGTAGTATATATAATGAAATCATTTCGGTATTATTGTATCGATTTGATCAACAATTCCGCGGACGGAAATAAATGTCCGATAATATTGTATGTTGCGATACATATTTTGGATTGGTAATCCGATGCTCTGCCTACTGAGCTAGCTGGGTGGTCAATAAAATTAACTGAAGGGTGTTGACAATAGAATGAATTTGATGTTTAGCTGACATCGGTCAGGGGCCATTTGTTCAAAGAGGCTATGTTAAGCTAACGGAGCACTAAAAGCCTTAACATAGCGTAAGCAAACGCTACATTACTTATATGTTGTTGAAAACAGTTTAACACTAATGTTAAGTTACGCTAACGTTAAAAATTAATACTAGCGTTAAATATTAACAAGCCATGTTAACGTCAGCGCTAAAACTTAACACCAACGTTAACATATTTGTTTTCCCCTGTAACTCCTAAAAAAAACAATGCGCACTCACTTTTTATAAGGTATTTTCGTACAAAAAATAAGTATAATCTTGTTTATCCAATATCTTATAGTATGTCGTCTGCTGTCGAAGTGTATACAAAGTATGTATTTTTAGTAACAACTAAACAAGGGATTCCCCATTTATGTGCTTTTTACTTTTAGCTATACCATCTTAAGAAAGCTAAGAAAGCTAAGTCATTAAATGTACGTTATATTTACCCCTTCTTTATCATGTACAAGTGTCTTATAATTGACTAATTTTTTAAAATATGGTATCTTTCACTGGCAAACTGCGATGAAATATGATCAAATACGCTCGTATGCCCAACTTCGGGATACCGTGTCGCTTAAATCAATAATAATAAAAAAGGACTGGTTAAGTTCGAATTAGACTTTCCTGATTACTCTAGTACATGGGAGTAAAGAATAGTTTCTAAAAGTATACACATTTGCTCTAGCGGATCTGTTATGTCGAGCATTATTATAGTGAACGATGAGGGCAGACCATACTGTTTAAGCGTTATTTTGCAACGTTTACTCTGATCCTAAACGTTAAGGTATATGATGTGGAATACCTTGAACATGTTTTCTCCAGATGGCATGAATTACATGGCCAATCTACCCCAGGAATCTGATGAAGAGCCCCAAGAGACTGAGCTCATGGCAGAGATGTCAGATGAACCCGAGACCTCCGGTGTTTCGTGCAGTAGCAGGCAATCGAGTATATGTAACTAAAGGATCACTTGAGGTATTAATGGTATTATTTTCTCCACTTTTCTTTGAAAATCCTTTCCATGCGTATGTACGACTACAACTACGTCATACATGTCAATATATAAAGACAACCCACTGTCTAATTAGCGCAGCTAGCAAGAGAGGGGGGGGGGGGGCAAGAGATGTGATTTAAAAAAAAGTAGTGGTATGATATTTTACGTCATTTTTAATACATGCAGACCACCTACTTTTCCTGGGTAAAACCAGTACTGTACACCTCCCGCTATCCGTAAGAATCGACAAGTCGAGCTCCCAGTGGAATTGGCAAAAAAGAAGTTGAAGAGATAGAGGAGAGGAAGTCCGGACCCCTCCTCTACTCCTCGCTGAGATTTGGAGAGAGAAAGTGAGAGAGGTGAATTTTAGTTTTTCCACACGTTATTGCAGATGGCACTTTCTCCAGATCACCCCCACGCCCCTAACCTTAAATCCTGGACACTAACCACCGCCCACACGCTGACAAAATTCCACGTATGGGTCACTACATTTGAAAAAATTGACAAGTTATAAAGAAAATAACATTAACTTCAATGTCAGTACGAAATTTGAAAGCAAATCAAAGTACTAAAATTACTGAAAAAATGAGATATAGGGTCCTATAGAAACCACAGCGTCCGAGCGCAATGGCATCGTAGGTCCACACTGTACTACAAACAAGGACTTGACAATACAATGAAAGAGACAAAAAACAACAGAAAGGGTGGTGAAGACAGGGTTACCGACTTGGAACGGTCAGTAGGCAATAAGGCCTACTGCAAGACTCCAGTTATGACGAAAATAAAGCGAGAAATGAAATGGGGTTAATTGGCACGTGGCATGTCGAAAGTTCGGACATAATCATGTCTAATATTGCATAAACAATATGAGTTCACTATGCTTGGTACAATTATCAATGCCCCTCTAAATAACGAGTATAACGCTCATAGATGAATGTGCATTTGTTTAATGAAGTTCTATTTTGCAATTGCATCGTCATCGTTATCCGAACAATACTCAACCCATGCAATTATTTATTTTCCAGTAAATCAGGGGGAAAAAATACTATGAGAATCGCCCAAAAAGATCTGGCATTGGTGCAGATGCGATACTTTGAAACTATATGTATATACCTAACTGTTGGACGTACTGTGATGAGCATCTGGGAACATTCATAACAAAACATTTTATCGTTCAAATTGTAATTATTTCCCGGAACCCCATATTTCAAATGAATAGCTATGTATAAACATATGTTCATAACAATTATTTCACGTCATATAGCATTTTTACTGATACTGAAATACACCACTTAAGTGAATGTCTTCAAGAAAAGAACATGTTAACGATGTGATCACGGACGGTCTGACCGTCACTTCTGTGTCCAGCGTAGATCTCCTCCGGTACTTCCTGGTCATCTACCTCTTCGTCTATGTCTGGTTCTCTCAAAAGGAGCGCAATGTTGTGCAGTATGGCACATGCAGTAGCAATCCTACACACTTTCCTAGGTGCCATCCTCACCTCAAATGAAATGTTAATTACTTAAAACTAAAGTGTTTATAAGGTTAGCCATTGATCAAGTGTGGGATACATTATTTCTGTAATTGCAAAGCCAGACAAGAAAAAGTATTGAGTCAACTAGTGACGACGAAGTTTTATTACATCATATACTGTTTAAAAAATGGAAGCTTTACAAATGCAGTAATGAAATAATATCAATGTTTCAGTCATACCTTACGAACCGCAGTAAAGTTGTTACGATAAATATAAATGGTACTCTATCAGATCATAAACATATAACATGTGGCGTTTCACAAGGGATCATACTTAGGCCTCTATACTTTGCATTATTTATAAACGATCTACCTATAACTCGTTTAAAATGTCTAGCAGTATAGACGTGTATGCTGATGACACTACAATTTACGATGTACAAATAGATATGATCAATCTAGAAGAAAAAAGTACAATATTCGTTAGACCACCTTCAAATATGGTGTAAAGATAATGGTATTTGATTAAATACGGGGGAAAAACAAAGTCATGTTCATTACAACTAGACAGAAACGTGCATATATGAAAGATACCTGACTGAAGCTTAGTTATGGAAATATGAATGTAAAAATAACAGGCGACAAAATATTAGGCGTAAATATTGACGAAAATATGCAATGGAATAACCATTATCAGTATATTTCCAAAAAAATATCATCATGGTGTGGCTTCTATCCACAATACGTTCATCTATATCGCCTGAACATAGATTATTGTTCTACAATACATATTTACAACCTTATTGTTGTGTTATATTTGTGAAATATATACTCATTCGAAGAAATTGGTTTTCTTCAAAAGGCATGTATAACATGTTTGCAGACGATATGGTTTTGTTGGGTCTTACCCAAGGCGATTTACAAGCATCATTGGATAAGCTAAAATAATACTAACGGATCTTACGACGTTGTATTTCGCATATTTACTCTAATAGATAGTGTGACAACAAGAAAATAAAACTGTTTTGTCTTTATCTCAAATCTCATCTCAGATCTCTTATATTAGTGTATAGTTCATGCGATATATGATGTTTTAGCTGAATACTATTCAGATTTAATCACTTATACTCAATTAAAGCCTGTTATATGTGGGAGTGTACCTTAAAATGCTACATATACTGAATGGTAAAATAAATGCATAATCATAAAATTGCCTATACTACACTATTATATACACCTAATTCCACGCAATATTTCAGATATATCTCAAGTTGTCTGCACCAAAAAAGTTACGACTTTTATTACAGAAAGGACAACGCTGTCGTGTAGTAGACCTTTTAACCAAAGTATGCCTTGTGACACGAAATTCAAAAATTTTGAAGTTGCGCTTGAAATAGTCAATCCATTTCAGTATTATGTTAAGAGATTGCAACATCTAAAGCCTAATTTTAGGCTATTTAAGAATATTTGTGTTTCTTTGGCTAAACATTATAACAAAACAACATATACAATAATAACTCTATAAAATAGTATATTGGTACAATAACAACAATACATGCAGTCAATATTACTTGATTTCTAGTCATGATTATGATGCATTTTATATTGTAACGGATGTGTGGTGAATGACATTAAAAATAAACAAGAGGTCAATGACCTTGAAGCTCTACTGATAGGTTTTTGATAGATAGATAGATCAGCATTCCTGTGAAGTTTCATGAAAATGCCTCAAGTAGTTTCAGAGGAGTAGTCGCTGCAAGTTTTCATTATATAACTCTATGCAAGCAAAGATAGCCGCTGTCGGCCATGTTTAACATCAAATCAAACTATTTTTTGACAAGTATCAACATCATGTCATACTGATCACTTTAGAAAAAGTCCCATTTCAATATCACTTATAGTTTTCAAGAAGTAGTCACTACAAACTTGTATTTTAAAAATCTATTTTTAGCCACGGCGGCCATCTTGAATTTTCGACCGACCTGAAATTTTGCTAGGGTCAATTAGACATCAGGAGCAACATTCCTGTGAAGGTTCATGAATATTCGTTGAGTAGTTACAGAGGAGTAGTCGCTACAAGTTTTTACTAGATAACTCTATGTAAACAAAGATGGCCGCTGGCAACCATGTGTAACATCGAATCCAAGCATTTTTTTGACAAGGACCAACATCATGTCATGCTGATCATTTTAGAAAAAGACTCATATAAATATCACTAATAGTTTTCCAGAAGTAGTCGCTACAAACTTGTTTTTTGAAAATCTATTTTTAGCCGTGGCGGCCATCTTGAATTTTCGGCCGACCTGAAGTTTTGCTAGGATCAATTAGACATCAAGAGCAACATTCCTGTGAAGTTTCATGAAAATCCGCCAAGTATTTCCAGAAGAGTAGTCGCTACAAGTTTTCATTATATAACTCTATGTAAATAAAGATGGCCCCTGGCGGCCTTGTTTAACGTCGAATCAAAATAATTTTCGACAAGGTCAACATCATTCCATACTGATCATTTTAGAAGAAGTCCCATATCAATTTCACTTATTGTTTTCAAGAATTACTCGCTACAAACTTGTTTTTTGGACAATCTATATTTAGCTCTGGTGGCCATCTTGAACTTTTGACCAACCTGAAATGTTGCTAGCATCATTTAGACATCAAGAGCAACATTCCTGTGAAGTTTCATGGAAATCCGTTGAGTAGTTTCAGAGGAGTAGTCGCTACAAGTTTTTACTAAATAACTGTATGTAAACAAAGATGGCCGCTGGCAGCCATGTTTAACGTCGAATCAAAATAATTTTCGACAAGGACCAACATCATGTCATGCTGAGCATTTTAGAAAAAGTCCCATAACAATATCACTTAGAGTTTTCAAGAAGTAGTCGCTACAAAAACAAAAAAATCTATTTTTAGATTTGGCGACCATCTTGGATTTCATATCAACATGAATTTTTGCTAGGATCAACTAGACTTCATGGGCAACATTTCTGTAAAGTTTCACGAAAATACATTAAGTAGTTTCAGAGGAGTAGTCGCTACAAAAAAAGTTTATGGACAGACGGACGGACGGACGGACAGCCTGACGGATGTATAAGATCACTAGCCTAATAACCTATATGTATTAGATCACTAACCTAATAACCTATATGTCTTAGATCACTAGCCTAAGTTAAGTAGATGGGTGTTCTGCGGAAAACGTGTGTCGCCTGTCAGCGCTTTGTCAGTATAACAAGGGTTTATGGACCAGATAAATGAGTTTTCGTGAAAGGAAACATGAGTATTTAACCCATATAATGACCTTCAGTGTGCCCTTGAATATTATATTTTAGTATGGTCATGTCGATGTTGTCATGGCAAGTGTATATTGAAAGATTGATGAAGAAATAAAAAGAATTGAGAAAGTTATAGCCAGCATTAAGTTTTCGTGAAGAAAAAAAAAGAGTATTTAACCCATATAATGACCTTCGTGTGATTTTGACTTTATATTTTAATATGGTCATGTTGGTGTTGTCATGATGAGTATATATTAAAAGTTTGAAGAAGAAATATCACGAAACGAGAAAGTTATAGCCAACGGTAAGTTTTCGTAAAGAAAACAACTGAGTATTTAACCTTATTAACTGACCTTCAGTGTGACCTTGACCTTCATATTTTAGTATGGTCATGTCGATGTTGTCATGATGTGTATATATTGAAAGTTAATATTTGAAGAAATATCAAGAAATGAGAAAGTTATAGACAACGTAACGTTTTCGTGACGGATTGACGGAAGGACTGACGGACAGACTGACGGACGGACTGACGGACGGACGACAAATTGATCCATATGTATCGCATTTTTCTTCGAAAAGGCGACACAATAACCTATATGTATTAGTCCACTAGCCTAATAACCTAAATGTATTAGATCACTAGCCTTATAACATATATGTATTAGTTCACTAGCCTAATAACCTAAATGCATTAGTTCACTAGCCTAATAACCTAAATGCATTAGTTCACTAGCCTAACATCATATATGTATAAGTTTTCTAGCCTAATAACATAAATGTATTAGTTCACTACCCTAATAACCTATATGTATTAGTGCACAAGCCTAATAACCTAAATGTATTAGGTCACTTGCCTAATAACCTAACTGTATTAGTTCACTAGCCTAATAACCTAAATGTATCAGATCACTAACATAATAACCTATATGTATTAGATCAATAGCCTAATAACCGAAATGTATTAGATATCTACACTAGCCTAATAACCTCTATGTATTAGATCACTAGCCTAATACTCTAAATGTATGTGATCATTAGCCTAATAACCTAAATGTATTAGTACCAGCCTAGTAACCTATATGTATTAGATCACTAGCCTAATAACCTATATGTATTAGATCATTGCATAATAACCTATATTTATTAGTTCACTAGCCTAATAACTTAAATGTATTATATCACTAGCCTAATAACCTAAATGTATTAGATCACTAGCCTAATAACCTAAATGTATTAGTTCACTAGCCTAATAACCTAAATGTATTAGTTCACTAGCCTAACAACTTATATGTATTAGATCACTAGCCTAATAACCTATATGTATTAGTCACTAGCCTAATAACCTAACTGTATTAGTTAACTCGCTTAATAACATAAATGTATTAGATCCCTGACTTAATAACATATATGTATTAGATCACTAGCCTAATAACCTATAAGTATTATATCACTAGCCTAATAACCTATATGTTTTAAATCCATAACCTAATAGCCTATATGTATTAGATCACTAGCCTATTAACCTATATGTTTTAGTCCACTAGCCTAATAACCTAAATGTATTAGATCACTTGCCTAATGACCTTTAAGTATTAGATCACCAGCCTAATAACCTATATGTATTAGTTCACTAGCTTAATACCCTATATGTATTAGATCACTTGCCTAGTAACCTAAAGGTATTATTTCACCCATTTATGTCACATACTGCGTATCTGCGAGATTAATAAAAACATCTGAGTTTTAAATAACAATACGACAAAAACGATGAATGATGTGTACCGTTTTGTAACCGCAAACCACATTGTTAGCATAAAAAGAAGTGTCGACAGAGCGAAGTAAACAACTAAAGCGTTACAGTGAAATAATTACGGAAGCGAACGTAAGTATTATTTCAGATAATAAATTAACATAAAAACACGTTATGGTCTATGCATGTATACATACGTTACAGGGTGGCGAAACCACGTTACTTTTTGATCGGATTCACGGCAAAAAGATATCAACAAAACGCTCGATTCAGGCAAGTGCTCGCTTCATGACTTTCTTAATATGTATCGAATTGTATTCACCTAAAGTGCACATATTCCTCCAAAGTGAGCTCTTTCCTCAACCACAAATGGTAATTTGATTTATATATAGTACTTTCTGAGATTTGCCCTCCCAAAGTCTTGGAAACAAAATATATATATATGAACGTGTACTTTTTGGGAGGTCTAATCTCAAAAAGTAGGAATGATCTCACAATGTAAGGGCATGTGCGCGTTATTTGAACAAAATTCGTTAAATATTAAGGAGGTTATGAAGAAAAAAACTGAATCGAGCGCTTTGTTTACATTTGTTTTGCCGTGAAGCCTATCAAAATGTCTCATTGTTTTATATACCAGATACATATTTATGAAACAATATTGCAGAGTTAAAGGCAGTAAACGCACCAAATAATGGCAAAATTGCACTTCAAAATTATTTCAGCAAACCCTATCCAGGTGATAAGGTTATAAAATGATTTGTTTAATTATCCTCGTCAATAGGTCTAGGACAGGTCGAGGGCATCCCGCCGTAGACCTTACAATTTTCATAATAGTTCAAGCATTAAGTCTGATAAGACTCATGAATATTTGATAGGCACTTCGACAAATACTCAAAATAGATACAATGACGTTTCAGTGTCATACAGTAGTTCATGTAATACATATAACAACACACAATAGCATGACAAGCAATATATACTATTTAAATGTAATTTTCGTTTCATGCATTATGAGAATTCATATTTACGACAATGGTGCAGAGAACCTAACTTTAAAGAATGCATTTATTGTAATAATGAAATACTATTTGAATTTAATTTAAAAGAATTTTCAGTTGTCACAAAAGGTGTACCTAAATGAAACAATATTAACAACAAAAAAAATTCACACAGGAGGGTAATAGTATTGTTTACCATCACTTAACTGGTATATACAGATATGTTTCTTAAATCAAATGTTTTGTATGTGTACATAGCCAAATCTTTTATTTGTTTCTTATTTCTGGAGTTATTAAACAAAGCAATTTGATCATGTTTGGATTTCTATAAAAATATGATTTTAAGTACAGTTTCCTAAGGTCATTTTTTAAAGGACATTCAAATAAAAAATGATATTCGTCCTCTAACACATTGCATAATTTGCATTTTCTGTTTTCTTTCGGTGTTTTATTTGGTTTATTCCACCTACCAGCTTCTATGTCGAGCATATGAGAAGACACTCTAAGTTTTGTAAGTGCTTTTCTAAATTTAATAATGTTCACATGCAGTATCTAGATAAGATTGGAATTTAAAGTCGGACAAACACGTATAAAATGTTGCTCTGCTAGAACTGTGTATTCGTTCGTTCCAGTTTGTACAAAATCTTTACGGCGTTGCTTCAAGACAGATAAAAATATGTTCATATCCCCTACACCCTGTAATAAGCATACCTCATAGAATTGCAGTTTAATCATATCTTCCAACATCATCATGTAAATGTGATAAATGTATTTGCTTTTATCAATTCGACGTTCCATTTTTGAGGTTTGGCTAGGCTGGTTATAATAGTCTATAGAAGTTTTGAGTAAGTTATATACATATTTCGTCATCAGTAGGTTTAGATACTGTATACATCTGTTTTAAGTTTTGCCTTTTGCTGGCGGGACAGGGACTTTATATAAGGCATGACCAGTCCCATATGGCTTGTAAAAGTGTGTTTACACAAACACATTAGATTCATAAGGTAGCAATAAAATTTACCTTTTAAATGTATTTTTTTTCTTTACAGTAATCTGAATAGAGCTTTTTTAATTTCTATAATATATTATAGGGACACATGGCAATTTTGATTTTTTAAAAATTCAAGGCGTCCTATTAATTTTCCTAAAAGACTTGCTTTTTATTCATTAATTATTAGAATAGTTCAAAGCAAAGTGTTTTAAAAATTTACATATTATTAGTTATGTATCATATTGCACCAATAATATAGTTAAACATTTGATAGTATAACGAAGACAATTGAAATCTCAGATTTTAATTTAATTTTACGCAAGCATCGAAATAGCATCAAGTCTAGGTCCCCAACAGGGTTTTGACTTATTGGAAGATATTGGAAGATACATATATTGTGATCAAGCGAGGTAAACCGTCGACAGTCGACTACCAGAAGCGCATTGTGTATGCAGAAATTAATCAGTAAATAAGTGAATATCAATCATCCGAACAATTTGAATAATTTTAATCGCAGGTCTTCGTTTATTCTAAAATATTCATGGACTGCGAATAACACACTACAGAAAACGAAAGAAGTACGTGTTTCTTCAAAGAACAAACATAACATAGCTACTGCAACATAAAAAAGTATATTGTTTCATCTCGTAGATGCATGTTAATAGTTTATAAATCCTGACCTTACATCATAAATCACTATGTGTATTATTTTCTTACCTATATGACATCGCAATTATCTAATAAATAAAGCGACTTAAAGCTTACCTAAGGTTTCTTTACAGGGTATCACGAATCCCTATAGTAGGTATTTTAGAAGCAAATTTGAACACTTTACAAATGAAACAAACACGTTTGGGCGCTGAAGACAGGATAATAGCGAGGATTGTGTGCATATAAAATCGATTCAAGCTAACCAGTAGGCCTTATTGCCTACTGACCGTTCCAAGTCGGTAACCCTGTCTTCACCACCCTTTCTGTTGTTTTTTGTCTCTTTCGTTGTAGTTTCAAGTCCTTGTTTGCAGTACAGTGCGGACCTACGATGCCACTAACGTTCGGACGCTGTGGTTTCTATAGGACCCTATATATCATTTTTCATTTTATGTTTCAGATAATGCCTTCCGGAGTGATAATCTTTTTGGTTCTTCTCTCCTTGAACCAAGTAAGTACTGTGTCTGCGGAAGTAATCGTAGAGATCGGAGACTGCTTTGCAAACTCATCTAGGTGCGACAGTCATAATTTTATATACGCAGGTTTAACACTGGGTTGTGATGGGAGATGCAGATGCAAAATGTTTGCTACAGGAGAGTGCGTCAGTTCACCTTTAAGCTGCCCACTGACCAATACTCCATACAAATGTCAATGCAGTGGACGAGCTCTTCACAGAGGTGGTTGGTACTGCTATACTACTAATTTGATTTAGTCTAAATCATCTGAGACGCTTACTTATTTAAAGAAGAACGCCTAGAAGCTTTTTTCTAAAACAAAAATGATGCGACAGCAATTTTACCGATATTCTGGTATCGTTTCTGATTGGCTAACACAGACGCACCTGACAGATGATAGAAAGACAATGATTGTTTTATTGTGGAAAACGTCATCAATATTTCGACGAACTAAATACGGATGGATAAACATTACTTTAATATAAAAAAAAATCGTACATATGGCTCCGGTTTCAATATTTGTTCTGCACAAAGGGTCAAGACGTTTGTATTTAGAACCGAGCGTCAAATCTGATCAATACTATTGATATAGCTGTGTACATGACGTGCAGGACACTTCAGCAACATATCACATAGCTCATGGAAATACAGTTTTACATGATATTTCTGTTCAATATTGCAATAGTCATTATTCTTAGAATTATTTTAAAACAAAATCAGAAAACATGTGTTTAACTAGCCATACATATACATGTATTTACATTTTAAAACTTTGAATCAATTTCTGAGTTTAAGAGTACCAATCGGCGCTGGATGTTAGGCGATAATTGCATATCCGAAATTGAGCAATACAATTATCTTGGTATTATTTGTGATAAATACAAAGCATCGAACACTCTGTACACGAATTGAATAAGAAAGTAAGAGGTACTTTCTTAAAGGGACACATGGCAATCTTGTTTTTTTTAAAAATTCACGGCGTCCCGTTAGTTTTCCTCTTAACTTGCTTTTGTTAAATCATTAATATTAATTGTTAGAACAGTTCAAAGCAAATTATGTTTACATATTACCAACTTTTTATAATATTGCACAAATAGTATATTTAAAAACTTGTTAAAATAGTGAAGACAATTGAAATCTCAATTTTTTATTTAATTATATGCAAGCAGTTTTAAAGTCAAAATGACGCAGGATAAGTAAATCGACAAGCAAATAAAACTCAAGATTGCAATGTGTCCCTTTAAGCCTTAATAATAGCGGGCTCCATCCAAATGGCTTTAACCCTTCAAAGTCTCTAACACTTTATAAGTCTGTTGTTATACCAAAATCACTGTTCCGGCGTGAGTTATGGAACACTTTATCAATATCTGACGTAAATCTATGGGAACGTGGGCATCGGTTTTGCGTTAAATTTATATAAAATTTCTCGAACAGATATGGCCTTTAGTGCTCTTGTTTAAGTTACGTCAATTGAATCTGAAATTGATTGTACAAAACTACAATTCTTCGCACAATTATGCAGATTACCTTGTAAGTATATAGCAAAACAAATATTTATAAATATATTATTGAGATATTTGAATGATGACAAGCAAACGCATGGTTTTATTTTTTTATATATACAGGTTACTAGTCAAATATTAGTTAACTAATTATTTGCATATATGTGTTAGCAGCACAAGTTTTCCGTCTAAGTTCGTGTGGAAAACCGTTTTGACTAAAATATATGAATACCAGACCATGCAAATTTCTGTCCTAAAAATAACAATTTCAGAAATATGTTATGGTCAGCTATTTTAGGAATGCAAGAATTGATGTATTTTCTAAATTTATCTCACAAGGCAGCAATGATCAAATGTGTGACTTACTCGCTGGCTTAAGAAACTGCTATACCGGAGACAATGAATAGTTACTTTTAAAAGTGGTTCGTCTTATTCACAAAATTTTCTCAAACCTCTTGTAGTATTGTTTTCACAATGATTATTACTTAATGGTATCTGTTATACGGTATAATAGTTGCTACCTTGAGGTTCGTTTCGACAAGGGCCTTGCTATTGTGGTTTGTTAAAGCCAGCAGACAGCTGAAGTTGTTATCTCGTGTTGCCTGTTGGGAAAGATATATTATTGTTTAAATGATTGATGCGTAATCATTTATGTATGTTACACTAATTTAAACTGAAAATATTGTACCATTTTATTTACTCTTGTGTTTCGTTTCGGCATTGGGCTTACACATGGGAATACATGTAAATATATGGTTTGTTTAGTATTTTTAAAAAAACTCTATATTCAACTGATTGAGTCTGATTGTAAAATATTTGGTAATACAACATGTATTGCTTGATGTATATATTTTGTTCTATATATGTATATATATGTTCACTTTCGTTTAAATTTTGAAGAGAACTGTTACCATTAAGAAACCGCGGTCGGCAGCTACGCTCCATCCCTTTCGGTTTGTTAATGGTGAAGATTTCTCTTCATAGCCTCAATCCTATAAGTAAAGAGCACCAAGCGGGATAGTTTCCCCAGTCAACTTCATAAATCAAAATAAAACAGTATAAAATGGTACCAGAGTATACTGACCAATAAAGGTTTTTTGTTTTTGTTTTTTGGAATATGTTGTGTAAATTGGCCTAAATCAGGTCGCGGAATTGTTTGAAATATTGAAATACTGTGTGATGTATTGTCAACAAGCATGACCATGGCCGCGAGGTCGAAGGCTCTGTCTCAAGAGTGTATGCGTCTGTCACTACACTCGTGATTTCAAAGAATGTTCGAAACGCAAACGTTCTGCGGGACAATGTGTCAGTTACTTACGGAATTCTACTCTTCTCTTACGTATGGTATGCTTGCATTTATGGTTGCTAATCGCTCATTGCTCAAAAAAAAAAATCAATTTATTTAATAAATGAGGATGAAGTTAATATCTAACTTCATGAATATACTCTTAAGGGTGCATTAGCCATAACTTTTAATTTATAAAATGCAAACTAATTACGTTGACAAACATTACACAAATGTCATTATTGAATAATTACTAAAATAGAAATAAAGATGATTTGAAGGAATGCAAGGCTGAAGGAATTCAGGGCGGAAAAAATAAATAACATAATACCACTTATTTGGATTGAACTCCAAGCTCACACTGAAATTATACTTGTATAGCGGGTAAGACGAACGCGTTATCGACTGGGATACAATGGACAGTTATGTGATGCAAGACATACTGTAATACTGTAAGCAAAACATATGCAGAAAATGACATATTAAATATAATATTCCCTTGTCTATTAAGGCCACAAAGTATATTCCAAAAGTTTAAGTTTTATTTTTTGTTTGCTGTTTTTAATTGGCGGGCTGAAATCCCAGGTATTATTGTTTTCGTTCTAAAAAACACGAGAAAAGGCCGGAAAAAATATTGTTGTTGTACTATAAACATTGTGTACATCACTATATACCAGGCATAACTCACCTTATATGCTGTGTACATCACTATATGTGCTAAATACAAAACTATATATGTGTACATCACCATATATGCTGCGTTCATTACAATACAGTCTGTATACATCAATCAATGTATACGAGGTGTTTATCGCTATATACTAGGTGTAAACCACTATATACGCTGTGCACATCACTATATATATACGAAGTTTACATCACTATACATGGTGTGTACACCAATATATACAATGTGAACACCACTATATACGTTTTGTTAAATATTATATACGCTGTGCGCGCCTTTATATACGCAGTGTACAGCAAACTAAGTTAAAGTAGTCAGCAACTGAATTGCAACTATTATTGACTATTAAAAATCCGTGGTTTATTAATAGGCATGTATATCCGTACTCATATTAACATTATATGATATATGTTTATCATACGGATAACAAGCTGTTTTAGTTGACTGTTGTGAATATAATATGATATGTGTAAAGGAAGGACATTTTGATGAATTGTAATTGATTTAAGTAAGGAAGTGTAATATATACGCCTTCTCATTGTTCTTCTATATATGTTTGTTCTATATTTATTAGTTGTACATAATTGTGTGTGTGTATCATTGTTTATGCATATGCTTTCCTATACATGGAGGTAATAAAGAATACTACTACTATATACGATGTGTACACAACTATATACTAGGTGTACACCACCATATACTAGGTGTACATCGCTATATACGATGTGTACATCACTATATACTAGGTGTACATCACAATATACTAGGAGTACATCCCTATATGCTAGGTGTACATCACAATATACTAGGTCTTCATCGCTATATACTAGGTGTACATCACTATATATGATGTGTACATCACAATATACTAGGTCTTCATCGCTATATACGAAGTGTACATCACAATATACTAGGTGTACACCACTATATACCAGGTGTACATCGCTATATACTAAGTGTACATCACTATATACTAGGTGAACATCACAATATACTAGGTGTACATCACTATATACTAGGTGAACATCACAATATACTAGGTGTACATCACTATATATGATGTGTACATCACAATATACTAGGTGTACATCGCGATATACTAGGTGTACATCAGTATATACTAGGTGTACGTCACTATACTAGGTACACTATAGTGTCAACCACTATATACGCTGGGTACACCACTATATACCATGGCCTAAATTCATCAAATATTTTAGCACAAAAATCAGCCTCAGACTCAAAATCTCATTTTTTTGCAAACCCTTTCAACACGAAATAATGTTTTGCTAAATTATCTTTAAGATTACTCGTTTCTCTAAGTATGTATAGTAATTTACTTTAAAAATTGATTGATTTGGAATTAAAAAACAAAAAGCGGTTTTGAGTCGAGTCCGATTCTTGTGCTCAAAAGTTTGATGAATATTAGGCGTCACAACTGAAGTCGTGACGTCATCAACTAGTATAAATACTTGGGAGAAATCTGCTCCGTAGTCAATCTCTAGCCTAAACTTGTAGACACCCAACGTATATTAACAAGGGATTCACTAAATACCTACCAATTCGATTACATGACGTCATCTTCTTGCGTACACCGAGTTAACTCCCTTGATCTCCAACTCTTCAACAGTAAACAACATGAAAACTAGCGGTAAAATGATAAATTCGTTAAAATGTTAACATAACCCAGGGCTTTATATTAATCCCTGCATAACCTGACGTTTAACTAGATTGGTAACTAGCTTCAGATAGTTTAAATGATAGACATATATGAACATTGTTCAAATAGAAATCGACTGTAATCTCTGTTGAAGAAACATACAGCTCAATCGAGGGATTTACAATCCACTCGATTGCCTCCAATTGCGTTTGAGGGTGGGTGAGCAGCGAACAGACGTTAGAGAAAGTAATTGAATGTCACGCCAGACATCAATTGTGCGAATTCGTTTTCTGGTAAGTGGAATTATATAGACCAAGCCAGGATTTCAGCTTAGGGGGGGCGTAATATTTTGGTCAATTTTCGGGTCCGTCTCTAGCCTCATAAAACGTTGGCGGTAGTGCATTTATAGGGTAAAAAAGTCCGTTTTCAAATAAAAGGAGTTAACAATGTGTTAATTAAACCACTTATTAGCCATTATGCGTCGACCGAGCGAAGCGAGCGAGAAAAAATTTTATACTGAGGGCGTCCATCTAAATTGTTTGATGTTTTATCTACAGTAACATGGACATACACGTATGAATAACAAAAGTCCGTTTTCAAATAAAAGAATTTAACAATGTGTTAATTAAACCACTCATTAGCCATTATGCGTCAAGCGAGCGAGAAATTTTTTTATACTGAGGGCGTGCAACGAAATTGTTTGATATTTTATCTACAATAACATGGACATACATGTATGCATAAAAAAAGTCCGTTTTCAAATAAACGGATTTAACAATGTGTTAATTAAACCACTCATTAGCCATTATGCGTCGAGCGAGCGAGAAATTTGTTTATACTGAGGGCGTGCATCAAATTGTTTGATATATTATCTACAGTAACATGGACATACATGTATGAATAAAAAGTCCGTTTTCAAATAAACGGATTTAACAATGTGTTAATTAAACCACTCATTAGCCATTATGCGTCGAGCGAGCGAGAATTTGTTTTATACTGAGGGCGTGCATCGAAATTGTTTGATATATTATCTACAGTAACATGGACATACATGTATGAATTATAAAGTCCGTTTTCAAATAAAAGGATTTAACAATGTGTTAATTAAACCACTCATTAGCCATTATGCGTCGAGCGAGCGAGAATTTGTTTTTATACTGAGGGTGTGCATCGAAATTGTTTGATATATTATCTACAGTAACATGGACATAAATGTATGAATAAAAAAAGTCCGTTTCCAAATAAAAGGATTTAACAATGGGTTAATTAAACCACTCATTAGCCATGATGCGTCGAGCGAGCGTGACATTTTTTTATACTGAGGGCGTATTTGATATAGGTAAAATGGTAAAATGGACATACATGTATGATCCGGAATTTTTAGGGGCGGGGGGGCGCGCCGGGTGAGCCGCTAGTTTACTTCAAAACATGTCACCCATCATATGTATATAGACCAGCCACTTCAAAACATGTCACCAATATTTGTATATAGACCAGCCACTTCAAAACAGGTCACCCATCATATGTATATAGACCATCCACTTCAAAACAGGTAACCTTCCGTAAGTATATAGGCCAGCCACTTCAAAACATGTCACCCATCATATGTATATAGACCAGCCACTTCAAAACATGTCAACCATCATTTGTATATAGACCACCCACTTTTTTGAGGTGGCTGGTCTATATACATAAGATGGGTGACATGTTTTGAAGTGGCTGGTCTATATACAAATGATGGGTGACATGTTTTGAGGTGGCTGGTCTATATACATATGATGGGGGACATGTTTTGAAGTGGCTGGTCTATATACAAATAAATGGGTGACATGTTTTGAAGTGGCTGGTCTATATACATATGATGGGTGACCTGTTTTGAAATGGCTGGTCTATATACAAATGATGGGTGACATGTTTTGAGGTGGCTGGTCTATATACATATGATGGGTGACATGTTTTGAAGTGGCTGGTCTATATACATATGATGGGTGACATGTTTTGAGGTGGCTGGTCTATATACATATGATGGGTGACATGTTTTGAAGTGGCTGGTCTATATACATACGATGGGTGACCTGTTTTGAAGTGGCTGGTCTATATACAAATGATGGGTGACATGTTTTGAAGTGGCTGGTCTATATACAAATGATAGGTGACATGTTTTGAAGTGGCTGGTCTATATACATATGATGGGTGACCTGTTTTGAAGTGGCTGGTCTATATACAAATGATGGGTTTCATGTTTTGAGGTGGCTGGTCTATATACATATGATGGGTGACATGTTCTGAAGTGGCTGGTCTATATACAAATGATGGGTGACATGTTTTGAGGTGGCTGGTCTATATACATATGATGGGGGACATGTTTTGAAGTGGCTGGTCTATATACATATGATGGGTGTCATGTTTTGAAGTGGCTGGTCTATATACAAATAAATGGGTGACATGTTTTGAAGTGGCTGGTCTATATACATATGACGGGTGACCTGTTTTGAAGTGGCTGGTCTATATACAAATGATGGGTGACATGTTTTGAGGTGGCTGGTCTATATACATATGATGGGTGACATGTTTTGAAGTGGCTGGTCTATATACAATTGATGGGTGACATGTTTTGAGGTGGCTGGTCTATATACATATGATGGGGGACATGTTTTGAAGTGGCTGGTCTATATACATATGATGGGTGACATATTTTGAGGTGGCTGGTCTATATACATATGATGGGTGACATGTTTTGAAGTGGCTGGTCTATATACATATAATGGGTGACCTGTTTTGAAGTGGCTGGTCTATATACAAATGATGGGTGACATGTTTTGAGGTGGCTGGTCTATATACAAATGATGGGTGACATGTTTTGAGGTGGCTGGTCTATATACATATGATGGGTGACATGTTTTGAAGTGGCTGGTCTATATACAAATAAATAGGTGACATGTTTTGAAGTGGCTGGTCTATATTATTCTGGTAGGTGACCTGTTTTGAAGTGGTTGGTCTATGTAATTCTGGTAGGTGACCTGTTTTGAAGGGTCTGGTCTATATACAAATGATGGGTGACACGTTTTGAGGTGGTTGGCCTATATTATTCTGGTAGGTGACCTGTTTTGAAGTTGTTGGTCTATATCATTATGTTAGATGACATGTTTTGAAGTGGTTGGTCTATATAATTCTGGTACCTGACCTGTTTTGAAGTGGTTGGTCTATATACAAATGATGGGTGACATGTTTTGAGGTGGCTGGCCTATATTATTCTGGTAGGTGACCTGTTTTGAAGTGGTTTGTCTATATTATTCTGGTAGGTGACCTGTTTTGAAGTGGTTGGTCTATATACAAATGATGGGTGACATATTTTGAGGTGGCTGGCCTATATTATTCTGGTAGGTGACCTGTTTTGAAGTGGTTGGTCTATATACAAATGCTGGGTGACATGTTTTGAGGTGGCTGGCCTATATTATTCTGGTAGGTGACCTGTTTTGAAGTGGTTGGTCTATATTATTCTGGTAGGTGACCTGTTTTGAAGTGGTTGGTCTATATTATTCTGGTAGGTGACCTGTTTTGAAGTGGCTGGTCTATATACAAATGATGGGTGACACGTTTTGAGGTGGCTGGCTTATATTATTCTGGTAGGTGACCTGTTTTGAAGTGGTTGGTCTATATCATTCTGGTAGGTGACCTGTTTTAAAGGGGCTGGTCTATATACAAATGATGGGTGACATGTTTTGAGGTGGCTGGCCTATATTATTCTGGTAGGTGACCTGTTTTGAAGTAGTTGGTCTATATTATTCTGGTAGTTGATCTGTTTTGAAGTGGTTGGTCTATAAACAAATGATGGGTGACATGTTTTGAGGTGGCTGGCCTATATTATTCTGGTAGGTGACGTGTTTTGTTGTTCGCCACAACATTGCGACAAACTTTACCATCCCGATTTTTTTTTTATTGCACGCCGTAACATCGCCACAAACTTTTCAATTCAGATTTGCCGTTTCTTTATTCGCCATAAGATCACGACAAACTTTTCCATTCTGATCTGCTTTATCTCCGTTCTCCAAAACTTCATCACAAAGCTTAAACTTTATACAGATTGTTGTTATTTCTTCTATGTTACTTATTACTCAAGTAAAATGTACTCAAGTTAAATGTGGATTTTATGTCAAAGGACCACTTAACAAGTTATTTTGCTAAGTACATGTATAAAACTTTTAGTGGAACCTTATTTTTTCAATCGGTAGCACGGCGGATTTGTAACCGGAGGCCCCGGGTTCAATCCTCCATGGTGCCACTGAGTTTCGTCGGTGTGTTCTTGGGCAAGACACTTTCCCTAGCTTAGCCTCGTCCATCGGATGGGGACGTAAACGGTCCCATGTATCGGTCTATCCTGCGAGCACGTTAAAGAACCATAGGAATCTATTCGATATAAGAGTAGGGCACGGTTCCCGGATTCCTATGTATCCTTCCCCTCTCTTGGGCGGCTCTAAATAACCTATATTGTGTTGATGAGCCGTTAAACAACATTCAATTCAATTCAATTATTTAAACAATATAAAAAGCCAAAATATGTATTATTGTGTTGCAAGAACATTTTTAAATTCCAAACATCATCATAACTTCAACATTTAAAACCAGAACAATTAAAATTGTGTCCCAATTGCAAAATGATATCAATATTACTCTGCATTAACATTACCATCATGATGACAAGTCAATTTAATAGTTTAAGTCATTGTGAATTATTATATATGAACTATCTACAAATTTAACAAATATAAAATCTACTTTGAAATTTAAGCACAGTCATACTTTAAATAACATGTATTTAAAAGTCAAAAAATGACAAAGATAATTAATTCTTAATATCAGAATAATATAAGTGTACACTACAGTCATGTAGAAACACAATTTATGATAGATTTGGAGGGAAATTAAGCTGGATAATCTTGCTGACTGGGTCAGTTAATTATTATTACCAGGTAGTATGCAATTTCCTTTGATCTGATGCAGTATCATGCAGTATCCTGCAGAGATTATTCTATTAGAAACACATGTGTTCAAGAAATTGTGGTATTTTTGCATAAATAACCACTTATCATGTGTCTATATAGGCAACAGTGTACTTTTTTTCAATGAAATTGTAACAATTTAAAACAATGAATTTGAATGAGTTTATTTGAGTGAATATTCAGAAGGGGAATTGTATATTGTAAGTATATAACTGTTTTATTTTTATATGTCGGAAAATAGCAAGTTTTGCATTTTTCATCTGGTTAGGTAACAGTCGCCTGGAACTTTCGGAATCAGCCCCAGACCATCATCAGACCCATAACCTGACCTCCATTGGTAAATGTTTAAATTTATGTTTTTGGGTCTGTCCTAAGGGTCTGGTGCTGATTCTAAGATATCCAGGCACCAAGTGCCTATTGGACTGCTACAGTTAGGATGAAGTTCGACATTTCCATGAAAATGGGAGTAATGCAGGAATGACAGCGCTCGACATCTCCATGAACATGAGAGTAATGCAGAAATGACTGCGGTCGACATCTCTATGAAAAGGAGAGTAATGCAGGAATAACAGCGCTCGACATCTCTGTAAAAGTGAGAGTAATGCGCAATGACAGCGCTTGACATCTCCATAAAAATGGGAGTGATGCAGAAATGACAGCGCTCGACATCTACATGATAATGGGAGTAATGCAGAAATGACAGCACTCGACATCTCCGTGAAAATGAGAGTAATGCAGAAATGACAGCTCTCGACATCTCCATGAAAATGACAGCGCTCGACATCTCCATGATAATGGGAGTAATGCAGAAATGACCGCACGACATCTCCATGATAATGGGAGTAATGCAGAAATGACATCGCTCGATATCTCCTTGAAAATGGGAGTAATGCAGAAATGACATCGCTCGACATCTCCTTGAAAATGAGAGTAAAGCAGAAATGACAGCGCTCGACATCTCCTTGAAAATGAGAGTAATGCAGAAATGACAGCGCTCGACATCTCTATAAAATGACTGTAATGCAGGAATAACAACTGTCGACATCTCTGTAAAAGTGAGAGTAATGCGCAATGACAGCGCTCGACATCTCCATAAAAATGGGAGTGATGCAGAAATGACAGCGCTCGTCATCTCTGTGTAAATGTTAGTCCTGCAGAAATGACAGTGCTCGACGTCTCCATGAAAATGAGAGTAATGCAGAAATGGCAGAGCTCGACATCTCTATGAAAATGAGAGTAATGCAGAAATGACAGCGGTCGACATCTCCATAAAATGGGAGTAATGCAAAAATGACACCAATCGACATCTCCATGAAAATGGGAGTAATGCAGAAATGACAGCGGTCGACATCTTCATGATAATGGGAGTAATGCAGGAATGGCAGCGGTCGACATCTCCATGAAAATGAGAGTAATGCAGGAATGACAGCGGTCGACATCTCCATAAAATGGGAGAAATACAGAAATGACAGCGGTCGACATCTCCATGAAAATGAGAGTAATGCAGAATTGACAGCGGTCGACATCTCCATGAAAATAGGAGTAATGCAGAAATGACAGCAGTCGACATCGCCATGATAATGGGAGTAATGCAGAAATGACAGCGGTCGACATCTCTATGAAAAAGAGAGTAATGCAGGAATAACAGCGCTCGACATCTCTGTAAAAGTGAGAGTAATGCGCAATAACAGCGCTTGACATCTCCATGAAAATAGGAGTAATGCAGAAATGACAGCAGTCGACATCGCCATGATAATGGGAGTAATGCAGAAATGACAGCGGTCGACATCTCCATAAAATGATAGTAATGCATGAATGACAGCGGTCGACATCTCCATAAAATGGCAGTAATGCAGAAATGATAGCGGTCAACATCTCCATGAAAATGGGAGTAATGCAGAAATGACAGCGGTTGACATCTCCATAAAATGTGAGTAATGCAGAAATGACAGCGGTCGACATCTCCATGAGCACACGTAAAACAATGGGCGTGAGACATATCAACTTTGGTCGGACTCCCGCCCCCCCCCCCCCCCCCCCCCCCATTAAAAACATTAATAAATACAATAAATAATCTATAATAAAACACTTCTGTGTTCTAATTAAGCATTGTTTCGAACATAAATAGTCAGCTCTGAATTAATACAATAGTATGTATTAATACAGAAATCAGGAAATTATAATGGGGTCCGAATAGCCCACGGTCCGAATCAGCCAGGTACCGAACGTTTAACTGGCCTAATTTCAATGTAAATTCATAAATTTTATAAAGCATAATCAAAATAAACTGACCAATCAGTGACCAGAAATGTGACACAGCTCTACATTCTGGTAGGTGATAAACTCGGTCTTTATCCTAGATGTTCAACCAAGTTTACTGTTAAAATTAAGTTATTTACAGTGTGATACTTTTAAAACCCTGCATATGTCATGCACATTTATGCAAATTAATTGAATATATGTATCTTTCAAAATTAAATCTTGAAAATAATCATATGTTTTACTCTGTCAAAGGTTTTTATTTTACTAAAGAACCTAAGGATAAAAACCGAGTAACACACATTTTATCACCTAGTGAAAAAAGGTAAAATCTCAACATTTTGGCAATAGAAAATTATGAATTGGCTAACTTGTAAAATACATTGTACTACATTTCTACAAAGTGTTTTCACTATATGATCATGGATCGCAACACAGAATTGCTCCCATGTGCAGTCTATTGTGTGTGTTTGATTGCGCAATGCGACAATGTGTATACAAAATGACGTCATCACTTTCTGTGTACTCCATATGGCTGGTAACTAGCCTCTCCCATATTAACAAAACAGATGTGCTCCGCTCCAGCTCCAGCTCCGGCTCCCTCAAGAGACACATGGACGACGAGGTGATTATTAACTCAGCACAAAGGTTAATATAAAGAGACCTTTGAGTTTCTGTCAAAGCCTACAGTTCCCACTCATCCCCCATCCCCCATCCCCACCCGATGTCCCATACTTCTTTATACAAGGAAGTGATTTCTGGTGCGCACATTCCTATAGTTTGCTATGCTCTATGGAAAAAGAGATGTATAAACACAGACATATTAATAGGTGTGTGGCATAAATATGAACAACATTTACTGGTTTAATAAATCTATTTACATCCTGTACTGATAATATACATGTTATAAACTGATAAATAAACATAACAGTTTATGTGGAGATACTGATTCTGGTATTCATTTCAATCCAACTTACAAGCAGTATACAAATGTGAAAATACACAAACAAGCCGAACACAACTTTGAAAGTAAGCGTCAACACTGAGCGAACCCCCAATGTTGTGTCGTTACGGCAGGGTCACGGCGTAACAATACTAGGTGTACATCACTATATACTCAGTGTACGTCAGTATATACTAGATGTGCATCACCATATACTCATTGTACATCAGTATATACTAGTTGTACACCACTATATACTAGGTGTACACCATTATATACCAGGTGTACATCACTATATACTCAATGTACGTCAGTATATACTAGGTGTACGTCACTATATACTAAGTGTACATCTCTATATACGATGTGTACGTCAGTATATACTAGGTTTACACAACTATATACTAGGAATACACCACTATCTACTCAGTGTATGTAATAGATAGAGTATGGTTTCATTGAGTTGGTTCATTTAAACATCGAGATGGGCGTAGCTCATCGAGGTTTTTAAATTAACCAACGAGATGAAACCATACTCTATTTGTTTTGTAGCATGTCCATTTCAGCTCTATTTCAGTTATTCTAACTGTTATTCTCACTGTTATTCTCAAAGTTATTCTGACAGGTCTTATTTTCAATTAAACGATTTACACCTGTGCCTGAACAAAAAGAATTGTCTGTGACCATGCTACAAATCAGTATATACTAGGTGTACACCACTATATACTCAGTGTACGTCAGTATATACTAGGTGTAAATCACTATATACTAGGTGTACATCACGATATACTCAGCGTACGTCAGTATATACTAGGTGTACACCGCTTTATTATAGGTGTACACCACTATATACTCAGTGTACGTCATAATAGGTGTACACAGTCACTACTATATACTCAGTGTACGCCACTATATACTAGGTGTACACTACTATATAATCATTGTACGTCACTATATACTAGGTGTACACCACTTTACACTAGGTGTACACGAATATATACAATATGTACACCACTATCTACGTTATGTTAAATACTATATACGCTGTGTGCGCCACTATATACGATGTATACACCATTATATACGCAGTGTACAGAACTATATACGATGTGTACACAACTATATACTAGGTATACACCACTATATACTAGGTGTACATCACTATATACGATGTGTACATCGCTATATACAATGGGTAAAAAACTATATACGCAGTGTACATCATTATATACGCTGGGTACAGCATTTAATACACTGTATAAGATGTGTACACCACTATATACACTTTGTACATCACTATATACTAGGTGTACATCACTATTTACGCTGGGTACACCATTATATACGCTGGGTACATCACTGTGTCTTAGGTGTACACCACTATATACACTGTGTACATCACTATATACTAGGTGTACACCGCTATATACGATGTGTACACAATTATATACACTTTGTACATCATTATATACTAGGTGTACATCACTATATACGCTGATTACATCATTATTTACGCTTGTACATCACTGTATCTTTGGTGCAAACCACTATATACACCGTGTAAATCACTATATACGATGTCCACATCGCAATATACCCTGTGTACATCACTATATACGCAGTGTACACCACTATATACACTGTGTACACCACTATATACTGTACGATGGGTACAGACTTATATACGATGTGTAAATCACTATATTCTGGTGTACATCACTATATATACTGTGTACACCACTATATACTAAGTATGCACCACTATATACTGGGTGTACAGCACTATATACTAGGTGTAGACGACTATATAAACCACTATATACTAGGTGTATATCATTCTATTTGCTGGGTACACCACTATATATTAGGTGTACACCACTATATACGCTGTGTACACCACTATACACTAGATGTATATCACTATATACTAGGTGTACCTCACTATATACTGGGTGTATATCACACAAAACTAGGTGTACCTCACTATACTAGTTAGACTATTGTGTACACCACTATATACGCTGGGTACACCACTATATACCAGGGCCTAAATTCATCAACTTTTTTAGCACAAAAATCAGCCTCCGACGCAAAAACTCTTTTTTTTTTGCAAACCTTTCAACACGAAAGTATGGGTGAGAATTTTCTGCTAAATTCCCTTTAAAATTGTTCGTTTCTCCAAGTTTATATAGTGATTTGCTTGTAACATTGATTTATTTGGAATTATAAAACAAGAAACGATTTTTAGTCGAGTCCAATTCTTCTGCTCAAAAGGTTGTTGAATATTAGGCCAGGTGTTCATCATTATATACGTTGTGTACACCACTATAAACTACTAGTACACCACTATCTACTAGAAGTACACAACTATATACTACTAGTACACCACCATATACTAGTAGTACACCACTACATGCTAGGTGTACATCAGTATATACGATGTGTACACCACTATATACTCAGTGTACGTCACTATATACGATATGTGCATCACTATATACTCAGTGTACGTCAGTATATACTAGATATACATCAAGATATACGCTGTGTTCATCACTATATACTATGTTTACACCATCATGTACTAGGTGCACATCACTTTATACGCAGTGTACGTCACAATATATGCAGTGTCTACCAATATATACGCTGTGTTCATCACTATATACGGTGTGTTCCTGACTATATAGGCAGTGTACATCAGTATATGCATTGTGTACATCACTATTTGCAAGGTGTAGACAACTACATAGTCTGTGTACACCACTATGTACGCTGTGTACATCACTATTTACGCTGTGTACACCACTATATACGCTGTGTACATTGCCGTATACTTCATGTGTACATCAGTATATACTAGGTATAAACCGCTATATATTAGTTTTACACGACTATATACGCAGTGTACATCTCTATATACCAGGTGTACTTCAGTATTTACTATTTACTACATCACTATATACTTTGGGTACACCATTAATACGCAGTGTACATCACTATATACGATGTGTACACCGCTATATACACTGTGTACATCACTATATACACTGTGTACACCATTACATACCCATTGTACATCAATATATAGGCTTGCTACACCACTATATACTCAGTGAATATCACTATATATATACTGTGAGCAAAACTATATACGCAGTGTACACCGCTATACGAAGTGGATACCACAATATACACAGTGTAATCACTATATACGATGTTTACATCACTGTATACACAGTGTACATCACTATATTCGCTTGGTACATCACTATTTACTAAGTGTATATCACTATATACTAGGTGTACACCACTATATACGCTGAGTACATCACCGTATACGATGTGTACACCACTATATACTCAGTGTCCGTCACTATATACGATGTGTACATCACTATATACTCAGTGTACTTCACTATATACTAGGTGTACACCACTATATACTCAGTGTACGTCAGTATATACTAGGTGTACACCACTATATACTCAGTGTACGTCAGTCTATACTAGGTGTATACCACTATATACTAGGTGTACATCACTATTTACGCTGTGTACACCACTATATACGCTCTGTACATCGCTGTGTACTCCATGTACGTCTATTTACTAAGTTTACACCACAATATAGTGTATGTATACCACTATATACGCTGTGTACATCACTTCATACTAGGTGTACACCGCTGTATACGCTGGGTACACCATAATATTCGTTGTACATTATTATATACGCTCTGTACACCACTATATTCGCTGTGTACATCGCTATATACGATGTGTACATCACTTTATACTAGGTGTAAATTACTATATACGATGTGTACATCACTACATACTAGGTGTACACCACTGTATACGCTGGGTACCCCATAATATACGTTGTACATTGTTATATGCGCTCTGTACACCACTATATACGCTGTGTACATCGCTATATACTAGGTGTAAACCACTATATAATAGGTTTACACGACTATATACGCTGTGTAAATCTCATTATCACATAACGTCCCTTGTTAGCAGTGTCGAATATCCATTTAATATTCTATTGTATGACACACGTGTAATACAACCTGGAACGATTTTAATTGGTTGAGTTAATACGGGCTATTACTCCAATAATAGCCAGAGTTATTGGGAGGCAGCACCCACGGTTTTGTTAGCTTGCTCTGCAATTGTATTAATTCGTTTAATTGCGCATGCGCAATCTATTTTCTGCCTTCCCCGGCCAAAACTTAATCACAGCGGTATGCAATTTTGTTCATGTTATGTAAAATAATGATTTTTTCTCCCTTTCCTTGAGGTCAATTTTCTTATTTGTTTGCAATAGCATAATGAGCTTCTGTTAATAAGTATTCCGCCATAATTTCTATTCCAGATGCTTTCAAATTAATCAGAATTTTGATGATTATGTGTTTCGTCTGGATGCTGTGTCTCGTAATGCTGGGCTGATAA
>JAWPHD010002819.1:0-239763 GCA_037043455.1 Cyrtodaria siliqua | reverse complement strand
ATACTGGTGCGTTGATATATAAGTCAATAAACAACCTAGCTCCTAATTACATACTACAACTTTTGACATTCTCATGTAATAATAGGTAAAATCTGCGATCAGCTACACGAAATGATTTAGTTACACAAAAACCTCAACTAAATACATAAAAAACACATTTAGCGACTTTGGCCGACACGTTTGGAACAATATACCGGACGACATACGTTCTCTTCCTACTATCCAGTCATTTAAATATAATTATAAAATATGTTTGTTGCAAATGACATTGACATGAATGATATTAAAGAAGGATAAAAATATCGGACAGGGAAAGCAGCATTCAAGGACGACAGTCGACCACAAAACACAAAAACAAACACACAAACAGACAAACGAAAAGGCAAAATAATAAAAAATGCAAACGACATCACAAACACAAAAGGGTTGACAATAGGACTACCGCCATGGAACGGTCAGTGGCAAAGTAGGCCACTGGGGGTTTAAACCGGTTCTAGGGTGCACCAAACCTCACACTTACCCTACTGTCATCCCATTAAAACAGGACAGTGTAAATAAAGAAATCCCCGCCATGATCTAAACTCTAACCAACAAGGCAGCATCAATAGGCAATATAAGTAAAACACAAATATGCTCGTGTAAATATAATACAAAAAAACAATAGCCTAGAAAGCCACAATGAAGGTACTCAATGACTTGGCAGAAGCCAGAGCAGTAAGAGAATAAACCATTAAGGGCACGACAAGAAAGAACATGGACAAACATCAAACGCCACCGTCCAAATGGGCTTTAGGTAGGCTTCATCATAGGGTCCACAGCCTGTTCGGTCATCGTACAATTAAAGAGGAAAGCATAGTGGCGAACTGTAAAAGGGTCCACCACCAAGCATGCAGTAAAGTCAATATTTCTTTTTTTTTGTTTTGTTTTTTTTGCTTGGATATATATGTATATTATGTAAGACTATTACGATTTCTTCTATATTCATATATAAACTATATTCAAATATAATTGAGTATTTTTCGAAGATTGAATGTTAACTGTTATTGTTATGTATCAACTACACTAAATGTTTGTTAATTTATATACAGAAGGCCCCATTGGAAATATGATGTTTATTTCTTGATATTATGTCATAATATGTTAACCTTCCTTAAATAAAGAATTTATTATTACTATTAGTAGTAGTATTATTATAAACAAACAATAATTTTAAAGATGACTCAAAGGCAAGACCCGGCATCACCATCATAAAAAGGTTGACCGTAGGGCTAACACGTTGGTACCGGTTGGCCGTATTGCCCACTGATCGTTCAAAGTCGATAATCCTGACATCACCACTATTTCTGTTGTGTATTGTCTTTTTCATTGTATATATTAATTTGCTCTATGTTTTGTGGTACAGTGCAGACCTAAGATGACATTGCGTTTGGAGGCTGTAATTTCTATTTGAGCACTTTCTTTCTTCGTATCAACTGTGTTTGATAATACATGTGTATACATAATGCATTGAGGAGTCGAGGACCAGACCTAGTCTACGTTTTCTCATTCTCATTGACTTTTAAGTCCAACTAATGGATTTGGCTTACGAAAGACAAGAAATAAAACATATGTCTAGTTATGCTTTCACAACCTGACTGCTATGCTGACGTGATTTACAGTTCATTTATGCTTTCCTGTTTGATTTGACATATTGTGAACACTATGATGACGTGTACCTCTATCCCGATAGGACGGTAGCGTTTGATGTTAGTCTACAGTCTTGTCTAGTCGTACCCTTAATGGTTTATTCTCTTTCTTCTCTGACTTGTGTCAAGTCAATGATTACTTGCTTTGTGGTTTCTATATATTTTTTAAATTTATGTCCACATGATTATCTCTATGTTATAGTTATATTTCCTTTTAATGGTGCCTAGTTTTTAGAGAATATAGCATGATTATTGTTATTAATACGATTCCGTTTTATTGGGATGAAAATAGGGTAAAAGTGAGGCGTCGTGCTCCGGATTAAGCACACCCAGCGGCCTGTTTGATTTTGACCGTTCCAAGGTGGTAGCGCTTTTGTCAACCCGTTTGTGTTTTTGGTGTCGCGTGCCTTGCTTCATTTTGAAACTTTGACTTCCTGAAACATTTATCATTTAAGTCCATCGGATATTCTGTCCGATAGTTTAATACACCACTATGTGTCGATAGTTTAATACGCCACTCGTTTAATTGTAACATAATTTCATTTGTCCTTCGGGCACGCGGTATTAGTTTGTTTTCTAGAGTAATTCAGTACACTCTATATCACTGTAAACGATGTTGCATTACAGATTATCAGAAACATGGCATTGACCCGAAGGCTCTTTTAATTAAAACATATATCCATATAATTAATTAATATCCGTCCTCATCATCATCCAGGTTTTGCTGTTCCTCCTTGACAATTATATCATAAATGACTAGCGTGTGTGTTTATTTGATATTCCTTCAGCGATGTATATACGCGATGTATACACATTAAGCTTTTATACATGATATATGCAGAATTTTATAACGGATAATTCGACAATAAAACACGTTTAAAACATTTTTTTTCTGAAAAAAATGCGATAACCTGTTTACAGTTACCTACTAAATGTTTTAATTTTACAATATGCAGACTTGTTAAGCCGAAATTAAGGTTTTATTTCATACACCAGCCAACCCCGTTTTTGCTTCTTGGAGAAGGGGTTGGATGGAGTATGAAAGTTAATAATCGGACTACGTAATAAAGGAACGAACATAAAACAACAGCAGTAGATACAAGCAAGGTTTTACGCAAGCGTAAAATAGCTGACGAGAGAAAATAGATTTATTTCTGGGTAGGAACTGGGAACAAAGTTTAACATAATAACAGACCAAGTCACGGGTGTTAAAACAATATTCAAAAAAAAGTTGTCACGGAGACGTAAACACGCCATGACCGTTTTTTTTACCAGACACTTTCTTCCCAATTTGTGCTACCAAACATTTTGAATCAAGGTTGGCGAATCCTTGACATGCCTTACAAATTGATTTCATATTCCCCTTTGTAAAACGATGTGCTAAAGTACACATCAGCACAGCAATACAATTACACACATGTATGGGATGCGTTTGCGTTAGCGTGCATTACAACACAGATGAACTGTTCATTGCTACCATGTGTAATTATAAGATTGCGTTATCAAAGTGAAAAAACTCAAAGAAACTATTCATTACTACCTTACCATGTGCAATTACTAAAACAATATAAGAGTCGCCGCCGTTCCGGCAGCGAATAAAAGTCGAACGGGAAATGTAACAGTAATGGATCACAGTCAACTAAAACACGCATTGAAACAAACAATTACAAAGATTAATAAAATGGCAGGTGATCAGTTAGAGGTATTTCCCAAAGCTAAACAAGAAATCTTGTTTAACAACTGACTATTTAACTGACAATGACAGGAGTTTTAAGTATCATCTAGTTTTTTATGATCATAGCATTGGCAACTTTATCATCCGACATAGGCGACTATCAGCATATACCCTATTATCGACACCATCGCCATGCGATGATGACGATGATGATTACCAACATCATCGTCATCGACAAGCATATTACCAACTAGTCCAGAGGAACAAGTGATTATATGTCGAGACTGGTAAGTAAATGTGGTATATATTGGAGACTTCATCATCTAATATAGTCGACTATCATCGACACCAGCGTCATGCGCGATGACAATGATAACCATTACCATCATCATCGTCAAGAATATTAACAAATAGTCAAGCAGAACAGGTGCATATATGTCAATACTGTAAATATATGTGGTATATAATGGCGACTTCATCAAATATAACGACTATCATCGATACCATCGTCAGGCGACGATAACGATGATAACCATTACCATCATCATAGTCATCAACAAGAATATTAACAAATAGTTCAGCAGAACAGGTACGTGTACGTCGAAACAGGTAGGTATATGTGTATGGACCTATTATTATGAATTAATAATCATTATTAAATCATCATTATCATCATTAACGTATTTGTCATTTATATGAGTTCAGTAAAATTCCTTTAAACTTGATTTGACACATTCTACACAATCTATAATTATCTTTGTAAATAATTCCATCATTATCGTATATATATTTAATAATATAAAACAGTATTTTTAGCACTTACCCAAGTCCTTTGAGGTTGATAATGGATGACGGATGCCGTTATATTCTTTCTTAGAGTGGCAGCGGAGGAAAAACAAATTTATTTCAAACTAAACAGAATTAAATAGGGTTAGTGTGCATGTGCGTTTTACAAAGAACATTATATTTAGATCGATAATGAATAAAACTTTCTAAGTGGCATACAAAAAGATAAAGACAGTCAATGCCTTATATTTGGGTACTTTTGAGAAAAAACTGCGACCTAGCATTGACATAGTTGAATTTATATTCTGTAAAACGCGTCTGTAGACCTATAATATGTAGTGAAAGAAGTGCGTTTCTGGACATGCCACTTGTACTGTGAAGAATCTAACTACCGTTTGAGTCATTGCTTAATGAATGCAATTAAGAATTGATAAATGATTTGTTCGTTGTATAATTACAATTATGAAGTGTCCTGCGAAGTTGGCTAATTTATTTACAGAAAGTATCAACCGTTCAATTGGGATCATCGCGCCTAAAGTTTGCTGTGGTGCTAAGGACGTTAGATGGGTTGCACACAATATTAGCTCATTTGAACAGGCTCAACAAAACCGAGACTGCTACTTTTCTCTCTTGTTTCTGCATGTTGCTTCCATGTGATCCCTCTTTTAAGTATCTAATTATAATAGACCTCTTTTGTTAGAGCTTGTAATGATGTTACAGACTTCAATTATGGCAATCAAGTTATTACAAGTAAACTTCTTCAGCAGGGTTTTCGCTATCACACTCCTACATATTTCTCTACTGCCACAAGGAAAAGCTACTGGAGAACTACAACACAGACTTTATAACACTTCTCCGACTAGGAATATCACAACCCTTATTTCATGTAGAATTGGTCTATAAACTTCGAAAGTTAAAGGGATCTGGCGGGTTTCCTGACCATTGTACACAATTAATCAGGAAGTTCGTCAGAAAGGGGTACGACCCTTTAGTGCATTGCATGTTTAGTGATTGACCCCTCTACAGTCCGTCACTACGTTTCATATTTCCCTTTGAGACTCTATGATTGCACCTACTAAAACCCCGACCAAGGGAGGTATGTACATGTGATCTCGTCCCTCGGGTTTTCTGGTCGTACCCTTGATTGATTTTCTCTTTGGCTGCAACTCCTGCGTTTGTTTAGTAAAATTCTGGATACATCCTGAGTTGTTTCTTATTTTGCATTTTATATAGCTTTACAACAGTATCTGAGTGTTTCTTTTGTTAGTTTCTCTTGATGTGGACTTTATTGTTAGATAATTTATTTTGATGCGATGCAGGTATTTTCGTCAGGTATGGTACCACCGTTTATAGACAAATTGTTGGTATCCCTATAGGTACGAACTGTGCACCACTTGTCGCAGATTTGTTTTTATTTTGCTATGAACGGGATTTCATGTTGAGTCTTTCAACAGAGACCCAGGCAGATGTTATTGAAGCTTTTAATGACACCTCTCGGTATCTGTATGACCTTCTGAACATTGACAACTCTTTCTTTCTAACTATGGTTGATAATATTTATCCTAAAGAACTTCAGCTTAATATAGCAAATATATCTGATAATAACGCTTCTTTTCTTGATTTAGATCTCTCGATTGAAAATGGTGAAATAATTAGCAAATTTTATGACAAGAGAGATGATTTTAATTTTGACATTGTTAATTACCCCCACTTGGATAGGGATGTTCCCCGAGCAACTTCTTATGGGGTGTATGTGTCTCAACTTATTCGTTTTTCAAGAGCTTGTACTCGAGTTGAGGACTTTAATATTCGTAATATTTGTATAACTAAAAAGCTACTCAATCAGGGTTTCCGTTACCATAAACTTCGTAAAACCTTTGCAAAATTGTATTATCGTAACCCTGATCTTCTTTCCAAATACAAAAGTAATTTAAGGACTCTTCTGCGACAATGACTATCACAACCTGACTTCTATGGTGATGTGATTTATAAACTTCGTAAGATTCTTGGTCATGATCACTTTCATACTATCTTTGTTAAACTTGTTAAACAGTTTATCACAAGAGATTATGACCCTATCATTTTGCAACGTACTGCATGCTTGGTGGTGGACCCTGTTAGAGTTCGCCACTATGCTTTCCTCTTTAATTGTACGATGACCGGACAAGCTGTGGACCCTATGATGACGCCTACCTAAAGCCCATTGGGACAATGGCGTTTGATGTTTGGCTATGATCTTTATTCTCGTGCCCTTAATGGTTTATTCTCTTGTTGCTCTGGCTTCTGCCAAGTAATTGAGTACCTTCATTGTGGCTTTCTAGGCTATTGTTTTTTTGTATTATATTTATACGAGCATATTTGTGTTTTACTTTTATTGCCTATTGATGCTCCCTTGTTGGTTAGAGATTAGATCATGGCGGGGATTTCTTTATTTACACTCTCCTGTTTTAATTGGATGACAGTAGGGTAAGTGTGAGGTTTGGTGCACCCTAGAACCGGTTTAAACCCCCATAGGCCTTTGTTGCCACTGACCGTTTCAAGGCGGTAGCCCTATTGTCAACCATTTTGTGTTTGTGATGTCGTTTGCATTGATTATTGCTTTTGCCTTCTTGTTTGTCTGTTTGCGTGTTTGTTTTTGTATTTTGTGGTTGACTGTCGTCCTTGAATGCTGCTTTCCCTGTCCGATATTTTTATATTTCTTTACACTGTCTTGTCTATTTGGGCGCTGAAGATAGGATAATAGCGAGGATTGTGTACATATAAAATTGATTGAAGCTAACCTGTAAGTCTTATTGCCTACTGACATTCCAAGTAGATAACCATGTCTTCACTCCACCCTTTCTGTTGAATTTTGTCTTTTTCATTGTATACCTATATATTGATCCTTGTTTTAGTACAGTGCGGACCAACGATGCCATTGCGTTTGTACGCTGTGGTTTCTATAGGGACCTTTATCTCAATTTAGTTACGAAACATGTTAAACATATGAAAAGGTGCAGTATGTTTCATAGTACGTTGAGTATGAAACAATATCATAACTAACACGTGTTGTAACATACAGTGTATCATAAGCACCTAGCAGAGTATAGTGACTTTGTAAGTACACTATATTCAATTGGTATTGTGTTTGAAATATCATCGAACTATGCTTTCTTCCGTATATTAACCAAACGGGACAGTGATACAGTATGTACCTATTACCTTTAGTTCCACTAAATGAATAGCCGACATTGCATGTGTTTCTTTTACCATTAAGACGATACTGTTACATATCTAGGCATACTATACACATTCAACAGGCAGTAAACAGAATATTATTAATATTATTACATTATTTAGAGCCCATACTATTATTTTGTTATATCTGTATGTCAGTAACATGCGAACCAATCACTTTGCACAAGACGACCCAGCGGTCGTTTTGCCACTGACAGTTCGAAGGCAGTAGCTTTATTGTCAACGCGTGTGAGTTTGTGATGTCACTTACCTTGCTTCTGACTAATCTTGAGGTATCCAGCTGGTGGTTCTACCCAGGAGCCCGCCTGTGCACGAAACTTAGCGGAGGTGAACATGGTATCTTCTTCCACCAATGGAAGCTGGAAAGTCGTCATAATTATGATTTTAGCGTTTGGTGCGACTATAAACTTCGGAACAATTCAATTCAATTCTGACTAACCTTGTAAATGTTGTTTGTATTAATACGTGTTTTGGGTTGACATGATTCGTTTATGATTCTATTAAAACTACATTTCATATTCAACTTAATACACAATTGGTCATTCGGATAACGCTACTTAGGAATATTAGGCATGAGCTTTTATACACGCCAACAATGTACACATTTATTTGTTAAGACGTTTATGTATGAACGAATACTTAGCATGCTCTGTATAAATAACTTGATACTCATATCGATAGGGAGTTTACAACCTTACATATTATTTAATTGTATGTGTCATTTATTTCAACATTTTTAGATCCGGACTTCTGGACTTCTCTTAATGGTTTATTCTCTTGTTGCTCTGGCTTCTGCCAGGTCATTGAGTACCTTCATTGTGGCTTTCTAGGCTTTTTTTTTTTTTTTGTATTATATTTACACTAGCATATTTGTGTTTTACTTATATTGCCTATTGATGCTGCCTTGTTGGTTAGAGATTAGATCATGGCGAGGATTTTTTTATTTGCACTGTCCTGTTTTAATGGGATGACCGTAGAGTAAGTGTGAGTTTGTTGCCACTGACCGTTCCAAGGCGGTAGCCCTATTGTCAACCCTTTTGTGTTTGTGATGTCGCTTGCATTTTTTTTATTACTTTTTCCTTCTCGTTTGTCTGTTTGCGTGTTTGTCTTTGTGTTTTGTGGTTGACTGTCGTCCTTGAATGCTGCTTTCCCTGTCCGATATTTTTATCTTTCTTTATATTCCGGTTTATGGTAACATTTCAGTTAACCGTACATACTATTGTCGAAGTCATCCCTAATCCGTCGCTTTCTTAAATCACTTTTAAATTCGTTTTCTCTGTCTGGTATAACGTTAGTTAACGTACTAGATATCTATTTTGGTACGTACATTTTCACTATTTAGTATTCTCCAACTTTCATTTTGAATTATGATATTGTCTTTTCGGAACAAACTCACCAATAATGTTATAGTGTGGTTTGTATAGAAATAATTGTGGACTTCCGGAAGAAAGCATAAAATTGTGCATGTATGAACCTTAGGGTATGACCTTTAAATAAAAAGCAGGAGACATGCCAGGGGACGCAAGTCTCTTGGGGAAGAGAGGCCCTAAACGGGTACCCCAATTTTTAATATAAAACTGTTATTAATCTTAATATTATGTTATTTTACATTGGAAAAAAGTTTCAAAATATAACTAAAACAAATTAAAAGCAGTAACAAGATAATATTGAAAGTATGTTTAATGATTATCTTCAGTGTTAGCATAATAATTATGAAGCCCACAAAAGGGGTATTATCTTTGCATTTAGCATCCCTCAAATGTGAACTATTTGGATCACCATTCGACCGCCTTTCTTTTTTAACATTTGCTTTAAATAACTTCTCACGAACGGCTTGACTGGTTTTGACCATGAACAATCCTGAGATTAGTGTCATTCAAGTTCGTTAAAATTAGGTCAACATTTGTTCCAATATGTTACTAAAAATAGAAGATAACAATAAAAACAAAATCTTCTTTAAAACTGCAAACACTGTTTTTGACTGGATTTTGCTTACAAGTAATAGCTAGGTAATAAACTGTCAAATTTGTTCAAATGAAGTGGTCAAACATGGCCGCACCAATGGGGGCAAATGGGGTCGGGGTGGCTGGGGGTCCAGGGTTGTATAAAGAGAGTTCATATGTTTTCCATAGACTTATATGGGGAACATCTGAGAATTCTAATATTGAACCCCATGGCATAGAGTTATAATATTTCGCATGTAGCATTAGCTTATGGTCCTCTATCAATTGTGGTCAAATGGTGAGCCTGAGGTCAATTTTTCCCCTTCATGCTGTAACCGCAGCGGTCACAGTGTTACCCAGACTTGTATAAAAAAATCATTGAACAATATTCTTCTCTGAAACTATGAGAGTTGAGTAATAAAATGCCTTATGTCATATTTATATATAGAGTTATACAGGAACATGCAAGGGAAACACAAAGAACTGATGATTAACAATGAAAAACCATGCAATGCCACTAGTATTGAAAGTACAAAATAAAATGAAATAGAACTCAAAACTTGAATTTACTTGGATGTCTCGAACGTCTAGGCTTAGCTGATTGTCCTGGGGTTGGTTATATGATTATTGTTGGTGGCGCTGCAGTGCAATCACTTGAGCCCCGCATATCTCACCACGTTGTAAAATCGAACTTTGCAGACAAGCTTTCCCTCAGTTTCAAAGAAATGGAATGTGAACAGCTGAAGCAGCTACTATAACATCAAATAGGAAGACAATCATGTGAAATGACAAATATACAAGTTCTTGTTAAAGTGCACAGAAGAATATTCTGTACCAGCAGGCCATACTTTGCCATTAACATGTGAAGAATTGAAATCAGTGAATGTTGTTTATCGGCTCATCGACATATTGAAGGTTATTTAGAGCTGTCACAGAGAGGGAGTGGTGGGTTGGTGGTGGGGGGGGGGGGGAGGACAAACTGGTTGAAGTCCATATCAGATGGGCGCGGCTAAGAGAAATGTCGTATGCAAGAACACATCGATGAAGCTTGAATCCAGGTCCTTCCGTTTCAACACGCTATCTACTAGGCCATGCTAGCCCTCGACCTTTGAAGAAAGAATGCCCTGCATTCAGCAAGCAATGAGGATGCAAAATATGTTTTATATATGTGCTCTTCAACCATGTAACCATGAATATTCAGATTACATGTTACTTCACCTTGCCCATGTCTGACTCATTAAACAAGAGAGTAATGATAATATGTCGTAGTCTAGCTCTAACGGTCGCAAGCCTATGTGTTGGATATATGTTGCATTTTGGCTTGCCAGTTCGAACCTTTTCGTACTGAGGCTGCTTGGTGATAATGTATTGAAGTGCACAGTAAATACTTCAAAACACTTTACATGTTTCAATAAACTATGTATTTGTAAACTATAATTTCTATACACAGCTTATATATTTCTGTTTTAATGCAAAATAATGAGGATTTATATTGATAATTGATTGAAATGAAATATCCTTAAAGGGACAATGTCCTAAACGTTTAACTATAAAACGCACAGTAATTACGCTCACAAACATTACCCATTTACTAATTAAATGCAAGGTTTTTAACGAAATTTAATCTCGGTACAAAACAAATGTACCGCTTTGTGCGTTTGATCTCGCAGCCCAAACTAAAATTACACTCGCGGGTAATAACAGTGAGCGCGCAATAGTCGACATGGCTCCTGACTGAGCTAAGCGGGCTTTACATATTACGCAATACATACTATGAAGAAAGAAAAAGAAATATATCAGACAGGGAAAGCAGCATTCAAGGACGACAATCAACCACAAAACACAAAAGCAAACACGCAAACAGACAAAGGAGAAGGCAAAAGTAATACAAAATGCAAACGACATCACAAACACAAAGGGGTTGACAATAGGGCTACCGCCTTGGAACGGTCAGTGGCATCAAAGGCCACTGGGTGTTTATGAAAACCTAATGCGCTAATGGAAATCACGTGATCAGCAGAAAGGTAATTAATGCGGGTCCCACATTATTTACAAATAATAATTAAAACGTGTTTTCCTTCAAATTCACGTATGTATTACTACAGACTTCTGTTTGTAAAGCATTCATCTTCCTATTAGATAATATTTTCGTCAGGTATGGAACCACCGTTCATAGACAAAATGTTGGTATCCCTATGGGTACGAACTGTGCACCACTTGTCTCAGATTTGTTTTTATTTTGCTATGAAAGAGATTTCATGTTGAGTCTTTCACCGGATACCCAGGCAGATGTTATTGAAGCCTTTAATTACACCTCTCGGTATCTGGATGACATATTGAACATTGACAACCCTTTCTTTCCAACTCAGCTGGTTAATACTACTTATCCTAAAGAACTTCAGCTTAACAAAGCCAATATATCTGATAATGATGCTTCATTTCTTGGTTTAGATCACTCGGTTGAAAATGGTGAAATAATTAGCAAAATCTGACAAGAGAGATGATTTTAATTTTGACATTGTTAATTATCCCCACTTGAATGGGGATGTTTGCCGAGCAACTTCTTATAGGGTGTATGCATCTCAACTTATTCGTTTTTCAAGAGCTTGTACTCGAGTTGAGGACTTTAATATTCGTAATCTTTGTATAACAAAAAAGCTACTCAATCAGGGTTACCGTTACCATAAACTTCGGAAAACCTTTGCAAACTTGTATTATCGTAACCCTGATCTTTCCAAATATAAAAGTAATTTAAGGACTCTTCTGCGACAAGAACTATCACAACCTGACTTCTATGGTGATGTGATTTATATACTTCGTAAGATTCTTGGTCATGATCACTTTCATACTATCTTTGTTAAACTTGTTAAAAAGTTTATCAAAAGAGGTTATGACTCTATCATTTTGCAACGTACTGCATGCTTGGTGATGAACCCTTTTACAGTTCGCCACTATGCTTTATTATTTAATTGTACGATGACCGGACATACTGTGGACCCTATGATGACGCCTACCTAAAGCCCATTGGGACGGTGGCGTTTGATGTTTGCCTATGATCATTCTTGTCGTGCCCTTAATGGTTTATTCTCTTGTTGCTCTAGCTTCTGCCAAGTCACTGAGTACCTTCATTGTAGCTTTCTAGGCTATTGTTTTTTTGTATTATATTTACACGAGCATTTGTGTGTGTTACTTATATTGCCTATTGATGCTGCCTTGTTGGTTAGAGATTAGATCATGTCGGGCATTTTTTTATTTACACTGTCCTGTTTTAATGGGATGACAGTATGGTAACTGAGAGGTTTGGTGCACTAGAACCGGTTTAAACCCCCAGTGACCTACTTTGCCACTGACCATTCCAAGGCGGTAGCCCTATTGTCAACCCTTTTGTGTTTGTGATGTCGTTTGCATTGAATATTACTTTTGCCTTCTTGTTTGTCTGTTTGCGTGTTTGTTTCTGTGTTTTGTGGTTGAATGTCCTCCTTGAATGCTACTTTCCCTGTCCGGTCTTTTTATATTTCTTCTTTGAGTCTATTCTAAAGTTTTAATGTATACATTTCACTGAAAAACACAGTTATTTGTTTATGCTCAATATCTGCTTGCTTACGGACAGTGTCCCTTTGATATTGTGTGAAGGAATCAATTTCGTTCATAACATTAGTATGTGGAATGATATAAATTGTGAAAAAGAATCATTTATAAAGCAAAACGGAGTTCTTCTTTAATAATGTGTTTAAGCAGGAAATGCACCGTTTAGGGCATCAATGGCATATATTTTGTTGAACTAGTAAAATTAATAAAACAATTAACGCTTTAGAAGACAGCTTTAAACTTGGTGCTTAAAAAATACGAAATATATGGCAGTGCTGTTCTTTTGACATGAAATATGATGTTACAAAATTGTATAGACCAGGTGATTGTAGCAGGAACATTGAAAGATAGCAATGTATTGTATTAGATAAGTATGTAAAAAAACATCATTTGCGGAAGTGCAGTTATGTTTATGAATTAAATATGTACTCTTTTATCTTCAATTGTGTTTAACCAACAATATACCTCCTTCTGGGTCTCAGTGCCATAATGTTGTTTTTATGGTGACACATATATATATGAAATGATAGTACAATTATTAAATGGTACTGACAATGTTATAAATCTTATAAGAATACATTACTTTGATGACATGTTTAGTAAAGCAGTATATTATTTTTTATCTTAAAACATCAGATACCCCATTTAGGGCCTCATTGTACTGGTATATAGAGGTCTTCATGCCTGTCTCCTGCATTTTGTTTAAAGTACGGGTTGACAATATGGCTACCAACTTGGAAGGGACAGTGGCAAAAAAGGCCGCTAGGGTATTTAAACCAGGTTCTAGGGTGCACCAAACCTCACTCTTACCTCATTGTCATCCCAATTGTCGAAATGTCCGTTATAAAATCCTGTTAAGCTTTCCCATCGCTTAATGGGACCACGTAATGCGAAATGTATTCTCGATTGCCAGTGTATTACAACGGTGCATAGTTAATCATCTGGCACTACCTGGCGATTATTTGCGAACAAGGCGGGATTAATTGAACAATCACATTACATCTGTTGATGCGGACATATCAACGGGTAAAACATGAATCAATATTTTATGTGAAGTGTGATTGTAGCATATCAGTATAAGAATGAAATTACTTATTTTAAAGGTATTGTTCAAAATATATTAAATTCGGAATTGTGTAACCATGACTGTAAATATAGCTACTGTAACGAACTAACAGTAATTCAGTATTCGAATATAATTGTATGTCCAAATAAATACGGATAAAGGTGATCCTTTAAGAGCAACAAACACAATTAAGAGAATAAAGCAGCAGACTCGGTTTTATTGAGTCTGTTCATGAGAAGTAATGAAAGAAGCAACACTTCTCGCGCCCCCTAGCACCGGCTTAAGCGGTATTCTACTTCAACGTCACCTATATTCGGCTCGCCGGTCCCAAAGGATCAGTAAAAAATAACACTACCGATTCGTAGCACGGGGAGACTTTTTACAGCCGCCACACTGCACTAAACGAACGATAGTGTGCAAGCCTCGTGATATATGAGCAAGATAACGGCTAAATGTAAAGTAATTTTATCTTACAAGCGGTTCTCTTTAAATACTCTACAGATTCCCGCTTCGTGACATTAGAAAACATGAAAATACATGGGTATATTATTTATCTGTCAATTCTAACTATGCAAATACATGTATGTCATATCTAACATAATAACTATCAATTAAGCTGACAGTTTGTGTATCAGCATACATTCGTATGAGCCGCGTGCGGGTGTCCTGCCTACTTGAGCAATGGCTGTCATACGTTCATTTACGTACTATATATGTTCCATATTGTTACACTGTTCGCTTCTTCGCAGGCCACACGTAATTACCCTGGATTTCATCACAGGTATGGCTGGAGGAGCATTGTTACTCAGAGTTTTACGAAAGCAGTAAAGGGATTGACAATAGATGTACTGAAATGGTACGTCAGTGTCAAACATAGCTACTGCTCTTTATGCATGCATACGGTGGGTTTTTTATTTGTTTATGCAGAGATTTTCAGAAACCTTGCCGAAAAGAGATTACGCGGGTCCACAGAATATAAATCTATAAAAACTATGTATGATTCTCACAAATATGGCAACACAACCGCTTTGTGTGAGTGGTGGTGGGGAAGGGGGTGTAAAGGCGGGTTCTCAGGTACGCCAAACTTCATTTTGCAATGAGTTTGATAGATTTGATTTAAAACATTCAGACAAGAACATCCTGCATGCTATTCAAAGGCCAGTGTTTTTATTGTTAGAGATTATAACCTGGCGGGACATCTTTATTGACACTGTCCCGTTGATTAGGACGACAATAGGGTAAGAGTGAAATTTGTTGAACCCTAGATCCTGGTTTAAACCCTCAGCGGCCTTTTTTACCACTGTCCGTTCCACGGCGGTAGCCATATCGTCAACCTTTCTTTGTTTGTGATGTCATTTCTTGCATTTCATTCGTGTTTATAGTTGTTGTTTGTTTCTGTGTGTATTTGTGATTGAAAGTCGTCCTTGAATGCTACCTTTCCTGTTCGATTTTATATCTACTTACATTCTAGTCTGTTAAGTATCGTGAATGCTATTCAAAAGGTTTGTCTTAAGACAATGCTCATGTTGCAATTTTTGTCCAGCATGACAAGTTACGTGGCTGAATAGAGTCTTTTGTTATTTTGCATGTGTTTGGGTTTACTGTGTTCTTGTGAAATCTGCATTACTGTTCGACATTTATACTAATTTTTGCATAATTTTAGTTACAAAATACCTTCATAAACTTTGACGAAATGTCTTTGAAATTATTGCTTAGCATAAACGCGCTATATTAGTTAGCTATTTTAATCTGAGGAAACTCGCTTCTCTTCTTTCGTCATTCATTATTTTTCACGAATGGCGAGATAATTGACATTTATACTTATATTAAGAGACTCTAGCTGTATAATGTGTAACCTGTTTGACATATATTTATCTTTCATTTACTGAACACATTAATTTCAACTAACGGTAGGGTAAAGGTATTCAGCTGCCTTTATATCTGTCTATGGTTAACATACTGTGACTCATGTAAGTGGTGTTAAGCATGTTTTACAACTTGAATTCCTAGAGAACTCGTCTGAAAACACATATTTTGTAATGTTGAAAGGTTACCATTTCTCTTGCTGAAATGACGTTTTCGTAAGCCAGTCTACTGAAATGTAACATGTAATCATTATTATTATAATGTGTATACTAGCGACGAAACATTCACCAGCCTCTTTAACGCAGCTGATTGAGGCATCGTGTTAGTGCCGATGAAGGTAGGGTTCAAGCCTGCTGATTTCCTTTTTTTGTTCTAAATTATCATTAGTATGGTTTATTTATGCTGATGGTAGGGTAGCAACAGTTTCTTTACATTTTTCACGTTGATAACGCAATCTTATAATTACACAAGATAACAGTGAACAGTTTATATATGTTGTAGTGCACACTCTAACGCACACGTATCCCTTACAAGTGAACAATTGTATTTCTTATAAACGTGGCGTACTTATGTCTCCCTGACAACATTTATTTCTTTCAATATTGTTTTAACACCCGTGACTTGATATATTATTATGGTAACTTCTTCTCTCTCGGCAGCTATTTTCGCTTGCATAAAACTTTGCTTGTGTAATTTGTTACCGATCAACCAAATTTGCGAGGGCGAGACTAATCTCTTAAATATCGGTTGACTGAATGTAAATGCGATACATTAATGACATCGGTGGCAGGATAAACAGACGATAACAAGCAAACACTTTTAAAAACGCACAAATTTATGATTTGACGCAAACAGATTGTATATGGCTATTTCATTTCTGTTTTGCTCTCGAACCTTTTAATTAAATATGCCTTTGAACAAGTCATGACGCTATATAAAAGAGATAATGACTATATTTATAACTACTAAATGTCATTTCATCCTTAATTATTTACGTATAGTGTCAAATTAGATGATATAAAAACAAGCTAATGCTATGATTCTATAAATGTCATGTTAGGATTTTATGTTGAACTTATTTATTTGGTAGCAACCTATAATTTAAAATACGTCTGCTTACGGTGAACCAAAAATAGAACTGCTATAATTCACAGAAAATAGTCAGTCAACCAAACACACGCATACAAAACAATCAATAATACAAATAAATAATAGACATGACAAGCATAAACAGGTTGATAATAGGTGTACCACCTTGGAACGGTCAATGGCATAACGACCGCTCGGGGCTTAAATATAGATATAAAAATCGAACAGGAAAAATAGCATTCAAGGTTGACAGTCAACAACAAATACACACAGAAACAAAGAACAACTATATATAAAAATGAATAAAACCCTAAATAAGACATCTCATACACACAGGGATGACAATAGGGATACCGCCTTAGAACGGTCAGTGGCACAAACGGTTTTAGTGTGCACCAAACCTCAAACTTACCCTACTGTCATCCCAATAAAACGAGACAGTGTAAATAAAGAAATCCCCGCCATGAACCTACAAGGCAGCATTAATAGGGAATATAAGTAAAACACAAACATGCTCGTCGGGTTCTACGAGCATCAATCATCACTCTTGCCCCTTTGTCATCCAAATAAGACGAAACAATGTAAAACAAACGAAATCCCTCACAGGCAGTTCCCACTTAAAAGCTAGGCGACATCAATAGGCAATATAATTATAACACAACTATGTCGATAAAAAACAATTAATAACAAACGAAGACACGTCCAAAGTCCAATCATTCATGCAATAAAGTATGATGCGCACACTAACCATTAAAAGAAATGACCGCTATAATATAGAAGTAGATATAAGCGTCGAACAGGAAATGCAGCTTTCACAGAAGACAGTCAACCAAAAACACGCACTAAAACAAACTACAAATAAAATGTTAATAAGAAACAAGGCATGTGACATTAAAAAAACTAAAGTGTTGAAAATAGGACTCCCGTCTTTGAACGGTCAGTTACACAATTGCTGCTGGGGTTTAAACCAGGTTCTAGGATGAACCAAACCTTAGTCTTTCCCTATTGTAATCCCAAATAAATATTGAAGTCCCCGCTAAACAATATTCTCTAACACACAAGACAGCATTGATAGGCAATTAGGTATAACATACAGAATATAATGAATATATGAATATGCAAAAAACTGTAGCCCTGAAAGTCACAAAGCAAATACACAATGACTTGCGAGAAGCCAGGCATCAAGAGAAACAACCATTAAGTATTCGAAAGACAAAGTAAGGATTAAATTCCACAAAATAACTCTTCATTTCTTAGAACTAAACCATATGTACGCCTTACACCTGTACATCTTCATTCGGCAACCTCGTTTCATGTTCCTTCTAATAATATTAATAGAATGTTTGTTTAATAATGGCTCAGAAGTTTCCGTATTTCCTCTAGGATCACTCGTTTTGAGGGAATACCATATAAAGTCTCCTTTCAGAAATCATTTAGGTCATTCAAGAAGCAGGGTGTTTCCCTCTATTAATAAGTGCAATGCTAAGAGGTGCAGTTGTTGCAAATATTTATCTTGCATGTCCACCATTAAATCAGCTGTTAATGGTAGATAGTTTAATGTATGTCTAGCTTTGACGCACATTTCACGTCATTTATGTTCTGACTTGAAATGCACCACGTTGCGGTATACAATATGTTGAACAAACAGGTCGATCCTTAAAAGTTCGATTTCGTTAACACAAATATAGTGCAAGTAATCCTAAAAAGTTAAAATATTACTTGTACCAACACTTTCGTCAGTCAGGTCATAATTTTAATAACGTAACTGTTCAACCGGTTGAATATATTTTTTTTGATAATGATGCTACTAAAAGCTTTAATATAAAAGCTAGACATATTGCAGAACTTAAGTGGATGAACAACTTACAGACACCTTATCCACTCGACCTTAATGACAATATTTATCAGGAAGGAAATATTTCTAAAGATTCTAATATTGACATGTTTTCTATATTTTCTATTCGAAAGCGTAAATCTAGGTCTCATGGTCTTAGGCGTAATGGTAACATCAAACGCAAATCGCGTGTAATCATTTCTGTCCCTGATTTACATACTACTTTTAAACAGTCAGGAAAGCGCTCTATGCTTTCAAATCTTACCTCTTTGTTCATTTAGTCACTAAAGTTGATCGACGAGGAAGCGACAAAATGTACATTCGTACAGATCCCTTGTATAATACTGCTTCCATAGTTCAAAGCTACACACAACATGTTCTCCGACCCCATATTGACAAGGAGTCTTGATATAGTACATAATACTCCTAAGGAATGTGCACATCAAAATTTTGCTATGCTCCAGCAGGTCATGTCATCACTGGTAATTTTGATATTGTTGACATTTGTTTTCGAAAGGTCCTAAATATAGATTACCTTCAACTATTGATCTTAATGCCTGTCGTGCCCAGATCGCCCACTCCATTGAAGATTTTAGTATAAAAATGGTGTCGTAGAGAACATGCGGACCCAAACTCGCTTTCTACTTGGAAAAAGTCAATTCCTAATGTTATAGATACACGTATTAACTTTTATAACGTTAACCCCTCTTTACTTCCTCCAAGATATAGGTTTTCCTTTCGTAATTAGAAATCGGGAATGCAGGAATTTCATAATAAATTTGTTTTAGTTCCTGCAGATAAAGCAGCTAATAATGTAATTATTGTTTGACGCCTACATTACGTCAGTGTTTTATCTCTGGAACTCGGCAGCACCAATTCGAATACTCCAGTTAATTCTACTGAGGATGATGTTGTTTCCGCACATATCACTCGATGCATTACTTTCAAGGCTGGTGTAAACGATAAGCAAAATAAACTGCCTACTATGTACTGGATACCTAAATTACATAAATATCGGTATAAGGCTGGCTTTCTTTCGAATTCTAGTGCCTGCACCACAACACACATCTCCAAACTTCTAACTTATTGTCTTACTGCCGTTAAAGATCTTGTTAAACTATATTGTTATAAAACTTATGAAAACTCTGGGATTAATTTATTTTGGTCTATAAAAACGTTCTTGCTAAAAAATTCAATAAAGGTCAAGTTTCATCAATTAGCACTTATGACGGCTCTACACTATATACAACCTTACCACATCACCTTATTAAAGACAAGCTAATTTCTCTTAAATTATATTCAAAAAACATTCGCTAGCGAAAATACTACATTTTTGGCATATTATACTATTAAAGCGTTTTTTACTAACGGCAGTTTAGACAATTATACTATGTGGACTTGCTACGAAGTTTGTGAAGCATTCATCTTCCTTTTAGATAATATTTTCGTTAGGTATGGAACCACCGTTTATAGACAAATTGTTGGTATCTGTATGGATACGAACTGTGCACCACTTGTTGCAGATTTGTTTTTATTTTGCTATGAAAGAGATTTCATGTTGAGTCTTTCACCAGATACCCAGGCAGATGTTATTGAAGCCTTTAATGACAGCTCTCGGTATCTGGATGACATATTGAACATTGAGAACCCTTTCTTTCCAACTGTGGTTAATATTATTTATCCTAAAGTTATCAGTTTAACAAAGCTACTATATCTGATAATAACGCTTCCTTTCTTGATTTAGATCTCTCGATTGAAAATGGTGAAATAATTAGCAAAATCTATGACAAGAGAGATGATTTTAATTTTGACATTGTAAATTATCCCCACTTAGATGGGGATGTTCCCCGAGCAACTTCTTATGGGATGTATATGTCTCAACTTATTCGTTTTTCAAGAGCTTGTACTCGAGTTGAGGACTTTAATATTCGTAATCACGTCTCCCCGCTCTTGCAATCAGTACTGTTATTCATTCGATCTTTGGAGATCGCTGAGCCCGATACTTATATTTAGTTATCGGTGGTACATTTTCAATTTATTTTGTTTTCTTACTTAATTTTTGATTCGGTTGTTCCACTACTCCGGCCGATAAAAGGTTTGGGTATTGTTTAACCACAGGTTAAACGTAGGATACGTATTTAGTCTTTTGGCTGTTACTTGTGATACGCAGGCTTCATAACCGCTGCTCCCAACTAAATTCCATTATGTTTATTTCGCTCTTCGGGGCATTTAATTGTATTAGATACAGGGACCATACGCCGTACGACATGGGGAAGCATATAACTCATGTCCACCGCCGTGTGCATGCCATCTTCGGGATGGTTAAAATTGTGTACTATTGATTTGATGAATATTGAGTTCTGCTCAACCCGGGGCTAGAGGGCGTGAGCGGTAGCTAGCATATTTCACTACCGCTCATGAACAGTCTCAATAAAACCGAGACTGCAATAGTTCGTATGTGTCGTGCTCGGCCGTTTCCAAAGGTCCATTATCATACTATTCTGTTGTATAACTAAAAAGCTACTCAGTCAGGGTTACCATTACCATAAACTTTGTAAAACCTTTGCAAAATGTTATTATCGTAACCCTGATCTTTTTTCCAAATATAAAAGTAAGGACTATCACAACCTGACTATCTATGGTGATGTGATTCGTAAGATTCTTGGTCATGATCACTTTCATACTATGTTTGTTAAAATTGTTAAACAGTTTATCAAAAGAGATTATGACCCTATCATTTTGCAACGTACTGCATGCTTGGTGGTGGACCCTTTTACAGTTCGCCACTATGCTTTCCTCTTTAATTGTACGATGACAGGACAGGCTGTGGACCCTATGATGATGCCTACCTAAATCCCATTGGGATGGTGGCGTTTGATGTGTGTCTATGATCTTTCTTGTCGTGCCCTTAATAGTTTATTCTCTTGTTGCTTCGGCTTCTGCCAAGTCATTGAGTACCTACATTGTGGATTTCTAGGCTATTGTTTTTTTTATTTACACGAGCATATTTGTGTTTTACTATTGATGCTGCCTTGTTGGTAAGATATTTGATTATGGCGGGTATTTCTTTATTTATACTGTCCTGTATTAATGGGATGACACTAGGGCAAGTGCGAGGTTTGGTGCATCCTAGAACCGATTTAAACCCCCAGTGGCCTACTTTGCCATTGACCGTTACAAGGCGGTAGCCATATTGTCAACCCTTTTGTGTTTGTGATGTCGTTAGTATTTATTATTACTTTTGCCTTCTTGTTTGTCTGTTTGCGTGTTTGTTTCTGTGTTTTGTTGTTGGCTATTTTTTTTGAATGCTACTTTCCCTGACCGATCATTTTACATTTCTTTGGTGCAACATAGAACCTGGTTTAAAGCCCAAGTGACTTTTTTGCCACTGACCTTTCAAAGGCGGTAGCCCTATTGTCAATCCGTATATGTTTGTGTTGTCATGTCTTGCCTTAAATTCATCTTTGTAATTGTTGTTCGTTTCTGTGCGTGTTTGTGGTTGACTGTTGTCCTTAAATACTACATTTGCTGTTGGACTTTTATATCTTGTTTTATGGCAAACATCAAACTTTGCCGTCCTTTGAGGATTGAAGTAAACGACGTCATCATAGGGTTTTCGTTTGTAATGTATAGGTAATTGGAATTGGTCAAAGGAAAGGTTATAAGTCCAACAGGAAGAGTAGCATTCACAGAATACAGTCACTCCAACTAATAATACAAATCAAAAGAGATTCAACAAGTACATCACAAACACGTTCAGTAAAAAAACACATCACAAACATATAAGGGTTGACAACAGGGGAACCGCCTTGGAACAGTCAGTGGCAAAAAGGACCACCGGGGAGTTAAAACCATTTCAAGGGTGCACCAAACCTCACTCTTACCCTGTTATTATCCCTAAACATCAGGACAGTGTAAATAAAAAATAATCCCCGCCGAGTTAACCCCTTACATTACAGAAAGCATATCTAGGTTTTATAAAAAAAAACACAGAAATGTTCATGCAAAGGATTTAGGAAGACGTTGCAATAGAGACCATCGCCAGTCCGGTCGTTGCACAGTCAAAGAGGAAACCTTGTATATCACATCTCCATAAAAGGGGTTGTGATAAACCTTTTCGCAGAAGTGTTTGAAAATTGCTATTATATTTGTCCAGCAGATCAGTGCTACGATAATAAAACTTAGAAAAAGTCTTACAACTTTTTTTGTTTTAAAATTAAAGGAGAGTTGAGGAAATAAAAAGTATCGAATACGTGAACCAATACTGTCGCAGGATGACCCTAGTGGTTGGGGCTAACTCAGGAAAGAATCAATGACGGTGAATGCATTTACATAAGTTTAATGCAACATCTAAAATATGATAAATATATATACAATTATCTAAAAAAACAAGCGAATACAAAGATGAAGTATGAAAAGAATGTTCTCATGAACGTTTGAGACGTTCTTAGTATTATAACAAATACTAAAGGTGTCGACTGATTATATACGACACTAAAGTGTTGTTAAAGTTATAACAATGTTGATCTATGATCTAGCGCGATAACTGTGATGCGCAAGAGCTCATGAAGATGATGATGCGCGAATTCAATGAGTGATTGTCATCAAATGCCTTCTATAAGGGTTGATGACGCGATATGTATGATGATTAACCTCCACTGAGGTTGTGGATGATGTTCCTCCAGTGAGGACTGATAACGGACCCAACTCGTGTCCCGGGGGTTGTCGCTACTAGAACCTGGCCATGTTGCGCAGGTACGGGGACCATCTCCACCGCTCTTAACGTTATGCGGGGAAGCTTAGCTCCACTCCGGAAGGCTTACATCCACACCTGGATGGCTTACATCCACACCTGGATGGCTTATATCCAACCCTGGATGGCTTATATCCAACCCTGGATGACATAGGCTGTAATTATACATACGTTTTAGATGTCGGTTGATAAACATAACAATCTTGCATAATAATCATTACCCAAACAAATCATTATTTAATAAATATATGTAAGCTGTACTAATGATGAGTAGCAATGTATACATATTCAACAACGCCATGTATAAGCCATGTACGTCGCTGTTAACCAATGCCCCTAATACATGTAATATACAGCGTTATCAAATCGCTCGTATATTACACTCACTGAGTTATGCATGCACACATGTATGTTGACTAATGCCCATATTATACAACTCTATGCATACGCTTCGAACATTTATACTAGTCACTCATCTCATTGTTAACTAATGTTAACAATCGTGTATTACAATCACTGAGTTATACGCCAACGTTAACTAATGCAACTAGTATCCACTGTTATCAAATTAATATTGTTTTACAATTAATGATCAATTACAATAATTACATCTAATAAAGTAGCTTCAAAATCATATGCTAGTCTCAAGTCAATGTTTGAGAAACATGAAAGCTAACCGGATGTTGTAACCTCGCCAAACAAGATGGCGCCGCCCACTGAATACAAATGTACGATAAAAGTTAATAAAATAAATACTGACCACATATTGCCTGTGAATTTCGCCGTCCAACTCCTGCTCCAAACAAAGCATCTATCAAACAATACCGGCCAGAACTAGAAGACAATGGATTTTATAGCAAACGTTACGCACTAACCATTATTTCCCCCGTTCAGTCCGTGACATAAGTGGCTAAATTCGCAGTATTAAAATCTATATGAAAGGACCCTTACACAATTTTGCCTTTTAAGGAGATAGACATATACTTTTACATGCATTAGCACAAAAGTAAACTTATTAAACGACCCTTCCGGACGCGGCCACTTAAAATGTGCACGGTTTTCCGTGTTACCTGAATATATCATGAACATTGTGAATTTGGTTCAACTAAACAATGAATTAGGGTGTAACTAACATATGCTAACAAGAGCTATGTACGACCAATACGCTCTACCCGTGACATTTTGTGACAACATCTCCCCACTTAAAGAAAGTGCTACACTTTCAAAATTCAACAAAATGATAATTAATATTTAGACGTTAATAATTAAACTATTAATTCTTCCGAGCAAATGAGCGACAAAACGTACAAGCTGATCGCTCAATCGCTTGATTATGTTAAATATTACTACCGAGGAATGCAACCTTCAGCCAGTACAACGACCGTCTTCCGGAAAACATCCACTGCAGTTATAACCTAACTATAATTTGCAATTGTACACTACACTGTCATAACATATTCTACTATTGTACAATACCTTCAGTACACTATTATTCTATTGTATAAAACCTGTCATTATGTGCGGCGACTTAAATAGTCTGCCCCAATATTGTCCTTTCCTCGGATCGCTTCAATTTTCATCCGGTAAGGCTGCAGAGTCAGTGCCGACCTCATTAACCTACTGTTAGCTAGCTTTGCTTTGTTCATATAAGCTAACGGTTAGTAGACAGTTTCCAAGACAAATTCCTTACCGAAAACATATCGGTGGAATTTACTGACACCCCACACTACTGCAAGACACTCCCTTTCGATAACAGAGTAGTTACGTTCCCGGGGTAGTAGTTTCCGACTTGCGTACACCCATCTTGCTCTTGCAGTAGGACTGCACCGACCCCTATATCGGAGGCATCCGTTGTCGTTCTATACTGGGTAGGTACCACTAATTGGTGAAACTGTCTACTACCACTATCTTCAAATTCTCTGTACAATAATCTATTCTTATGTACAGACCCAGTTGCATTCAAGTACCCCAAAAATGCATTCCGTTTGCGTTTCGTTTTCGTTCCGTTTGCGCTCTGTTTGCATTCCGTTTGCATTTCATTTTAATGAATGCATTTTTTAAAATGCAAATCATTTGCGTTTTTGAATGCATTCAGCGTTTATAAACGAAACTATGCGTTCATTTAAATGCACGGAACGAACGCAACATAATGTGTGCGTTTAAATGAACAAACGGAGAAAATGCATTTGCGTTCGTTCGTTCAGCGTTTACCAATCGCAACAATTCTGACGATTAAACTACGCATGATATTCAGTCATGCGGTTCTTACCATGAATCGGTGACTAATGTTTGTGATCACATTAAAGAATGTGTCCTTTGGTTGACATTATTTGGTGGTACACATTGATGATTCTGTTTTCTTCCGGGTTTATGTTATTTTCATCAAATATTTAACATAATTGACACTATATAAAAATATGCCGTTTGATTTTACCAACATTATTTAAGTTTTATAATGAAATTATATAAAGTTTGCGCTACACAATAAATGCATTTCCTATTTTAAATCGGTAAAGATGAAAGTGTGTTATCGTGCTTAAAAAACACCATTTGAACGGTGTATTTCTTTATATTAAAATACTGCAAAACGCACTTCGTTTAAATCGAGACTTCAATTATGTACTCAAAAGGATAATATTGAAAGTTATCCGAAATAGCGAAATGCATTTGCGTTCGTTTCGTTCGTTTCGTGGCGTTCGTTTCGTTCGTTCCGTTCGTTTTCAGCGTTTAGCGTTTTAAAAAATGCATTCATCGTTCGTTCCGTTCGTTTTCAGCGTTTAGCGTTTAAAAAAATGCATTCATCGTTCGTTTTTCAAAACGCTGAACGCTGAAAACGAACGAAACAAACGCAACGAACGAAATGCATTTTTAAAATATAGATCGTGCAACGTTCATTCTGCGTTCGTTCTGCGTTCATTCTGCGTTCATTTTCCGCCCGTTCAGCGTTCGTTCTGCATTTATTTGGGGTACTTGAACGCAACTGGGTCTGTACAAACTTACAACTACCGGACCCTTTACATTTCTTCACTACACCATCATTGGTCTTCACTTTACAAGTCTCTAACGACTCGTCTTGAGTTTGTGCTTCTATAAACTCCGCTTTGGACATGTCACATACGGCTGCAGGAACCTTTACTTTTCTATAAGCCTAAGCTTGCTTCTGAACCTGCGCTCTAGTTTCTACTGCATTACTTATGCTACTCCTAAAATCGGACACTACCGGAAGTACTTAACCTTCTATGCTCCCTATCGTTAAATCATACATCGGGTCGTCCATACATAGTGCCACTGTAGTCCCTTTAAAGAAAGGTGTATCTACATCTATTCTCGCTATTGGCACATTCTCTACCGACATATTCAACAACATACACGGTGACTGTTTACCTACCAACTGGTCATCCGTAACTAAACTACGTTTAACTACCACACCTGTACAACCTTAATCCCTCATTACAATTACGTTCGTGCCATTCACTCTACCATCTGCCGTTGGAAGATTTGCATACGGAAAGAGACATGTTCCGATCTTCGCCATTACACCATCCGATCTAACACAACAGCTACTACTCTCGGTTTTAATAACCGGACTATTACTACCTCTGCCTCTACCTCGGTTTTGACCACCTCTATCTATACCGAAATTCCATGGGTTGTTAAAACCTTGGTTCTGACTACCTACATTGTTGTCCCCTCTACTATTGTCACTAAAATTGTCTACGACAGAGGATACTTTCACCGCTTTCCTACACTCATGTGAAGCATGATTCCCATTACAGTGACGACAACGAATAAAAGGTCTACCTATGTTGTTACCACTATTGCTATCTCCTCTAGCACCCATCGAACTACCTCAACCTCTACAGTTTCCACTCTAGACTTTCTGTTTATTACTATGATCGTCCCCTTGCCTATCTCTAAAAGTTCTGTCTTTCGACACTACATTATGAGCTCCACCTCTAGCCTCGGCAAACTGATCTGCTTGTGTTGCCATTTCTTCTACACTAGCTAATTTTCTTTCTTTTAGAAATAAGAACAGATCTCTACTACAAACATTGAATAGCTGGTCCCGCAATAAGACATCTATCAGACCTCGATAAGTCTGCGCTACCTTCCCTAACTCTAACCACCTATCTAAGTAATTTCTAGATCTACTAATGAACTGAATAAATGACTCTCCTTTCTCAGGTAAACAAGTCCTAAACCGCTTTCTAAAACCTTCTTCAGTTAACCCAAATCTCTTTAGCAGAGCATCCTTTAACTTGTCATAGTCAAGAGAATCTACACTAGGTAATCTAGAAAATACATCTAAGGCATTGCCTCTCAATAACGCACTTAAATGCACTTATCCTTGGTCCATTCTTGTAATTCAGCATAACGTTCAAACCGTAACAAGTAACTGTCCATTTTATCTTTGTCAGCATCAAAGTATGGTAACTTCGGACCTTTTAACTTCCCAGAATAACTATATTTCCCTGCAGTTTTTACTGTCCTTACTATCTGTCTTAGCTGCTTCCAACTCTAAAGCTAACTTATGATCCAACTCTGATTTCTCCATCTCCATCTTTATCTTAGCCTTAGCTAGTCTACCATCTGTTTCGAACCTCTCATGTTCTAACTCTTGCTTCTCCCTTACTATTCTACTTTCATCATCTCGCTTCTCTTTAGCTAACCTACCTTCTAATTCTAACCTCTCTGTGGCTAGTCTACTTTCGAATGCTAACCTATCTTTCTCAGCATCTAGCTTCTCTTTAGCTTATCTACTTTCTAATTCTAACTTCTCTGTAGCTAATCTACTTTCTTTATCTCGCTTCTCTTTAGCTTATCTACTTTCTGATTCTAACCTATCTTTCTCAGCATCTCTTTCCTTAAGTCTAATTCCATTTCCCTAGCTTGTTCGTCTTTAACAAAGGTTCTAAGCTCCTCTCCAGCATACCCTAACTCCTTACCCATCTCCGTAAGTTCCTTTATGGACGTCATCTCAAAACACAGTACACTTTTACTATGTTGGCCTATATGAATAAAGTTTACTGGGCCATTTCGAACCTAAAGTTTCCAAGCTAAAATTCCCTTTTTATGAAACAGCCATTTGCCCACAAAAAAATGTACAAAATATGGTACGTTGACCAGGTTTTTTTTTTTTTAATTGGAGTGGTGGCATCCTTTGCATTATTTTGGGCTTTTACTCCAGAGTTTGTACCATAATTCCTACACTGCTTCAACCCCCATAAAACTGTTATATTCTGGTGCCAGTGTCGTCTAATAGCTGCACATCCAATTTCAGACTGTGTTCATCTCACCTGCAACAGCAATACATATATCTGTCAGCAATTATTAAAAATATTTAAAACCGAACAACACACTACACTTTTTATGGCGCAAGTTGTATCCTACCGTGGCTTTCAAGGGAGCTAACTATGTAGTGAGACCTTATAGACATTGTGGAGTACTCACTACAATAACTACAATACACAAGTCACTAATAATTCTAATCTACTAACTACTAATGGTAAGTCACTGTGTCCTCAGTAAATACCTGGGCATCATCATAGGACATTTGCACTAGCGCTAAATACTAACGGTTATGTATAGATAGTATCTAGCTTCCACAAAACATATACACTACATAACATATATATATTTGATATTGGACATAAACCTTAAACAATCATAGAAATGTGTATAGCATGTACATGTATATTTACTTCTCCCATCAATATAAGTATACTCGAGTGTCACAACATGAGTAGAACGTCTTGTTCGCCAACCTAATTGGATACTATTGGTATATCAAGGGAGGTAAATTAAGCACCCACATTATGGAGCAAAAGTGCCTGAGACCCAATCGTGTAGACCACTGGGACCTCGCGCCAAGGAAAGAACGTACAAAACAACAGTTCGGACTCACCCTACCCTTGTCATGTCTTGACTTGTCTTCCAAGCTGTGACCGTGATCGTCTACAGTCGCCTTGATGGATCAGAGGGTGGTACACAATTCTAAATTAATAAGTAGAGATTTAGTATATCATAATAAAAATCACTTATTGATTCTTTCCCTCCGTAGTTGCCCAAAATCCCACTACTCTGAAAACCAGTTGTCGCAAGATGACCCTAGAGGTTGGGGCTAACTCAGGAAAGAATCAATGACGGTGAATGCATTTACATAAGTTCAATGCAACTTTTAAAATATGATAAAGATATATAAAATTATCTAGTGTTGTTAAAGTTATAACAATGTTGATCTATGATCTAGCGCGATAACTGTGATGCGCGAGAGCTCATGAAGATGATGATGCGCGAATCCAATGAGTGATTGTCATCAAATGCCATCAAATGCCTTCTATAAGGGTTGATGACGCGATATGTATGATGATTAACCTCCACTGAGGTCTCCACCGCTCTTAACGTTATGCGTGGAAGCTTAGCTCCACTTCGAAAGGCTTACATCCACACCTGGATGGCTTATATCCAAACATGGATGGCTTATATCCAACCCTGGATGGCTTATATCCAACCCTGGATGGCTTAGGCTGTAATTATACATACGTTTTAGATGTCGGTTGATAAACATAACAATCTTGCATAATTATCATTACCCAAACAAATCATTATTGAATAAATATATGTAAGCGGTACTATTGATGAGTGGCAATGTATACATATTCTACAACGTCATGTATACGCCATGTACGTCGCTGTTAACCAATGCCCCTAATACATGTAATATACAACGTTATCAAATCACTCGTATATTACACTCACTGAGTTATGTATGCACACACGTATGTCAGCTAATGCCCATATTACTGCATACGCGTCGAACATTTATACTAGTCACTCATCTCATTGTTAACTAATGTTATAAATCGTGTATTACAATCACTGAGTTATACGCCAACGTTAACTAATGCAACTAGTATCCACTGTTATCAACTTTTATCAAATTAATATTGTTTTACAATTAATGATCAATTACAATAATTACATCTATTAAAGTAACTTCAAAATCATATGCTAGTCTCAAGTCAATGTTTGAGAAACATCAAAGCTAACCGGATGTCGTAACCTCGCCAAACAAGATGGCGCCGCCCAATGAATACAAATGTACGATAAAAGTTAATAAAATAAATACTGACCACATATTGCCTGTGAATTTCGCCGTCCAACTCCTGCTCCAAACAAAGCAACTATCAAGCAATCCCGGCTAGAACTAAAAGACAATGGATTTTAAAGCAAACGTTACGCCCAAACCATTAATTTCCCCGTTCAGTCCGTGACATACGTGGCTAAATTCGCAGTATTAATATCTACACGAAAGGACAATTTTACCCAATATTTTACATGCATTAGCACAAAACTAAACTTATTTAACGGCCCTTCCGGACGCCCTCTGGCGGCGACTTAAAATATGCACGGTTTTCCGTGTTACCTGAATATATAATGAACATTGTGAATTTGGTTCAACTAAACAATGAATTAGGGTGTAACTAACATGTGCTAACAAGAGCTATGTACGACCAATACGCTCTACCCGTGACATTTTGTGACAAATACTATCACCGTGCACTGGCTAAGCGCGTTAACCGACTGCACCACTGAGGAGATAAACATAACCTTAAACATATAAAAACATCTGGTATGTCTGTATTGTATGCACTTGTATCATATAACCATTCTTGTTAGCCTTGTCGAAACCCCATTTCATATTCTATAGTATGAACACAAGTGTATACAGCCTGGAACGATGTTAATTGTTAGGGCATAACATCTGTAACGCTACTAAAACAATGTTATTATTATAAATGCATGCGGAGGATTATGTTACCTTATTGGTATTAAGTATATGACTGCAAATAGAGAATCAAACGGACTCGTCATTCAGAAACGTTTGCGCACTATACATGCTTGATATCGTAAAATAACCAAGCTCCAGACATACACAGTTAGTTCGTTTTATTACGGGAACATAGTACTTGCTTCATGTCTTTAGTAATTCAATTAGACATGGTAAGTATTTGCTTTAATTGCTTTGCGCACTCTTGCACTTCAACTTCGTGCCCTCAATGGCTTATTCTCTTGTTGCTCTGGCTTCTGCCAAGTCATTGAGTGACTACTTTGTGGCTTTCTATGCTATATAGCTTTTTGTATTTATATATACCCGAGCATCTTTGTGATTTACTTATATTGCCTATTAATGCTGCCTTGTTGGTTAGAGAATAGTTCGTGGCGATGATTCCTTTATTTAAACTGTCCCGTTTTATTGGGTTGACAGTAGGGTAGGTGTGAGGTTTGGTGCACCCTAGAACTTGGTTTAAACCCACTGTTCCAAGGCGGTAGCCATATTGCCAGCCCTTCTGTGTTTGTGATGTTTTATTTGGCCTTTTAGTCGTCTTTAAATTTGTTCTTTGTTTCTGTGTGTGTTTGTGGTTGACTGTCGTTCTTGAATGCTGCTTTTCCTGTTCGATTGTTATATCTATATTCAGAACGTAGGAAGCAGAGCGTGGAGATCGTATTTTCACTAGGGATAGAAAATCCCCTATTGTAATGATCCATTGTTATTATATACCTATGTACAACCATGTATCTATATTAATGAGGTAATTTTACTACAGGAGACATCATTATTATGCATTCTAAATATTTTCTTTGTATTAATTAAAAGAAAAACTCGTTTTAGATAAACTATTCAAATATTTATAAAATCAGCTCATTGAATTGTGAGGTTAAAAATAGTTAAGAAGACACTTTTCTTGCCGTTTTTTTTTGATGCGTTAATGATCATTGTTTGACACTATGTAATATATATCAGACTCTGGTTGCGGTGGCGTTATTTTGTAGGTCGGGACAGTCCCGGTCACTTGAGCACGTCCTTGTGATGTGTGTTTGAGCATATATTTTATAATAAATTATAATAATTAATATTATCGTGTATATATGTTATGCTATTACCTTTCACAATTGTGTATGACTTTGTGTTATTGTAAATATATTATGTAAATCTCCTACTCTGGAAGAAATAAAGAAATAAACATACAGATAAATTAGGAAAGGATACACGTATCTGTTATTGAAAAGATGTATGTAAAACAAACATAACTAAAAACACCTCATGATGTATCCTGAATTGGACTGAACAACCACAGCATTTTCAGTCCAAGAGAAAGCCAATCTAGCTCCCCTTGCAATATTTCAGAAGGCTCAATCATTGAGTCTCACGAGGTTGTATAGTTTATAATAACGTAAACATTGCTGAAGACGTTTTTTTGTAATAACTTGATTTCGATAATTGATATCCTTAACATCATTACATGCCCTATCAAAACGAACTAGCTGGGAGATATAAACCCCGTATGAGGTAGCACGAAGTACGTCCCCATCTAAATGTGGATAGTTAACAATGATAAAGGTATCTCTCTCATCATATATTTAGTATGTATGTAATCATTTGAAATCCGAGAGATCAAGATCGAGAATGCTGCTAATAACACAGACCAAAATATTTTTATGTATCCCTTTCAGATATGGTTTCATTAAATTCATATAACATATCAGTGATATACGTATACAATGCGAACACTTATTTAGTCCTATCTACTTGTCAATGAGCAATTAATCATAAATGTAGAGGTAAATATACCAAATGCATTTGCGGGGCAATATGTACATCGTTTATTGAGGTACATCTCCTAGCTAACTAGCACATAGCATTTAAGCATAAAGAAAGATACAAAAACATAAAACTCTTTCACGCTTTTAATTATTTCGTTATATTTCAAAAGAAAATCATCTATAATATGTGTTCTCCGATATAACCCAATATGGCAGATGACAATTATTGCCCTCGTTGAAAAACAAGCCTTCACTATATTTCTCATCTAATTAACAAGATAATTACATATTTAAACTGTATGTGCAAATTCATAAACAATAGTAACTGGCAATAACAGCAGACATAAAAGAACAACAAATGACATTACATTCACAAAACATACTCAGCCAAAACACGTATTCAAATCAAACGAAATTTACAAGGATGAATAAAAGCAAAGCATGCTTAACAACAAAGACACAATAGTTGACATTTTGGTATGGAATTGAGTGGTAAAAAATGGCCGCTGGGAATTTAAACCACGTTCTAAAGCGCAGCAAAGTAGTTATGATCTCAAATACATGGGGCATTGGAAATGAATAAATACCCGCCATTCTAAAATTTAAAATACTAGGCAGAATTAATAGGCATTATTAAAGATAATTTTCAGATACTTTTCATTTATCACATGATAACATTATACTGTGATTGAAATGATGTTTTTCTAAACTTCGCAGAATATTAATATGAACTGTGTGAATTATTTAAATTTTGTCTGCAAGCTACACAGCTGAATTGTGCTCGTAATGTTAATGACGTCTCCAATGCAGTAACGATAATGCTACTGACGATTCCAAGGCAGAAATGACGGTACTATTCAAAATAACAAGATTGTTGGACATGACGTCACCCGAACGTGACATTTTACTCTGACGGGAACAGTGTATGAAAAGACGGGATTATTTATAGTTTATATATGTTGATATGAGAAACATTGGTATAACTAATACTGCTGGCCATAACCTATATGAATACCTCATTTATTGAAACCATCATAACATAAACGTAAACAATATCGACGTAACTCATCCATCATAGTGTCTGTTACTTATCTTGTAGATTTGCTGATTTTAGTGATTACCGTTAAAATGTGCGTATTGGCAGAACGATACAACATATATCATTAATAAACCACTTAAGGCGTTTTGAAGTTTATTATTAACATAGTTATGACTAGGGTTTAAAGTCAGCAGGCATTTGCGTTATATTTCAAAGTTAATACCATTGATCTAAGAGAACATATGGAAAACGACTTGTTTTCAAATTATGAAATGAATTACGCTTATGAGATGGTTTATTCCTTCACATTGTTTCCTACACTTGTCAGTACTGTGCACATTCCCAAACTTACTTCGTCTTTGTAGTTTTGTTGATGATTATCTAAATTAGAAAACACAACCAGATACTGACTAATATTTTCTTCTTTTTTTTTACTAGTATTTTGGGATCAACATGTTCAGTATCAGTATAGTTGGCTTTCAAATAGAACACCACTTAAGCCGCCGGAGCTAGGATGGCACGAGAGCAGTTTCTACTTATATTACATCTCATGAACAGGCTCAAATCAAATAGAGTCTCTACTTTATTTTCTTGGTTGTGTTTCATATTTTGCCTTTTATTCATCGGATCGTTGAATGCTTCATTTCCTGTTCGAGTTTTATACCCACTTCTCTTTCTTCCAAAGGATCTCCTTTGTACATACGTGTATATGTACATAGCTTATTACCACAACTAGCTGATTTTAAGTACATATTCATACAAGCTTTAATGGTGTATATGACGCAACAAGGAAAGGAAGTCTTGACATAATTGCTACCTCCAATACCTATAGATCTTCCATACAACAAGGGAAATACGTCTCGACATAATTGTTACCTACAATACCTATAGATCTTACCTACAATACCTATAGATCTTCCATACAGCAAGAAAAATAAGTCTCGACATAATTGCTACCTCCATTACCTATAGATCTTCCATATATGTAAAGACGACGATTACCCGCCAACTACTGGAATACTAACTGTAACTGAATACTAATACTAACTGTAATATATGCTTCCAAGTGGAATATATTGCTATTGTTGTGACACAAACACAACAATCCAGAGAATAACAAGAAAGGCACGCAATAATACATCGTTAGTCAAGTCTGAATAACAAGATATGTACTAGTAAATAACGTGTTGAGAAGAACGCATGCAGAAATAAATAATACACTAATAATTTACGTGTTAGAGTACAACCAACAAATAACGTGTTAGCTTACACCACACAAATAAAAAAGGTGTACGAGTACAGCAAACTAATACATAACGTGTCAGAGAACAACACACTAATACATAACGTGTTAGAGTACAACACACTAATATATAACGTGTTAGAGTACAACACACTGATACGTAACGTGTTAGAGTACAACACAATAATACATAAAGTGTTAGCTTACACCACACTAATAAATAACTTGTAAGAGTACAACACGCTAAAACATTACATGTTAGCATACACCACACAAATACATAACTTGTAAGAGTACAGCACATTAATACATAACGTTAGAGTACACCAAAAAATAATACATAACGCGTAAAAGTACAGCAAACTTATATATAACGTGTTAGAAAACAACACACTAATACATAACGTGTTAGCTTACACAACACAAATAAATAAGGTGTACGAGTACAGCAAACTAATACATAACGTGTCAGAGAACAACACACTAATACATAACGTGTTAGAGTACAACACACTAATATATAACGTGTTAGAGTACAACACACTGATACGTAACGTGTGAGAGTACAACACAATAATACATAAAGTGTTAGCTTACACCACAATAATAAATAACTTGTAAGAGTACAACACATTAATACATAACGTTAGAGTACACCAAAATAATACATAACGCGTTAGAGTACAGCACACTTTTACACAACGTGTTAGAAAACAACACACTAATACATAACGTGTTAGCTTACACAACACAAATAAATAAGGTGTTCGAGTACAGCAAACTAATACATAACGTGTCAGAGAACAACACACTAATACATAACGTGTTAGAGTACAACACACTAATATATAACGTGTTAGAGTACAACACACTGATACGTAACGTGTTAGAGTACAACACAATAATACATAAAGTGTTAGCTTACACCACACTAATAAATAACTTGTAATAGTACAACACGCTAAAACATTACATGTTAGCATACACCACACAAATACATAACTTGTAAGAGTACAGCACATTAATACATAACGTTAGAGTACACCAAAATAATACATAACGCATCAGAGTACAGCACACTTTTACACAACGTGTTAGCTTACACCACACACATAACGTGAAAGAGTACAGCAAACTAATATATAACGTATCAGAGTACAACACACCAATACATAACGTGTTAGAGTACAACACACTAATACATAACGTGTTAGAGTACAACACACTAATATATAACCTGTTATCGTGTATGTATAAATACAAAAACCATAGCCTAGAAAGCCACAAAGAAGGTACTCAGTGACTTGACAGAAGTCAGAGCAACACGATAATAAAGCATTGAGGGTACGACAAGACAAGATTGCAGCAAACATCAAACGTCACCGTCCTTTTGGGCAAACACAAAAGGGTTGACAATAGGGCTACCGCCTTGGAACGTCAGTGCCAATAAATGCCGCTTAGGGTTGAAATCAGGTTCTAGGGTGCACCAAACATCACACTTACCCTACTGTCAACCCAATAAAACGTGACAGTGTAATAAAGAAATCCTCGACATGAATTATTATCTAACCAACAAGGCAGCATTAATAGGCAATATAAGTAAAACACAAAGATGCTCGAGTATATATAATTATAAAAAAACGCAATAGCCTAGGAAGACACAAAGAAAGTACTCAATGGCATGGCAGAAGCCAGAGCAACAAGAGAATAAACCATTGAGGTCACGACAAGACAAGACTGCAGACAAACAACAGCCTGTCAGGTCATCTCACAATCAACGCGGAAAGCATAGTGGCGATCTGTAAATGGGTTCACAACCAATCATGCAGTGCGTTGCAAATTGGTAGGGTCATAACCTCTGTTGATAAACCTTTTAACAAGTTTAACAAGATAGTATGAAAGTGATCATGACCAAGGATCTTACGAAGTTTGTAAATCACGTCACAAAACAAGTCAGGTTGTGATAGTCTTTGTCGCAGAAAAGTTCTTAAAATTGTGCAAAGGTTTTACGAAATTTATGGTAACAATAGCCCTGATGGAGTAGCTTTTTAGTTATACAAAGATTACGAATATTACGAATATTAAATTCCTCAACTCCAGTACAAGCTCTAGAAAAACGAATAAGTCTCTCTCGCATATATTTTGCTAATTATTTCATCGAGAGATGTAAATCAAGAAAAAGAGCGTTAGTATCAGAAATATTAGCTTTGTTTAGTTGAGGTTCTTTAGGATATATATCATTAACCATAGTAGAAAAGAAAGGGTTGTCAATGTTTAATATGTCATCCAGATACCGAGAGGTGTCATTAAAGGCCTCAATAACATCTTCCTGGGTATCTGGTGAAAGACTCAACATGAAATCTCTTTCATGGCAATATAAAAACAAATCTGCGACAAGGGGTGCACAGCTCGAACCATAGGGATACCAACAATTTGTCTATATAATGGTCGTTCCATACCTGACGAAAATATTATCTAATAGGAAGCTGAGTGCTTCACAAACGTCTTGGCAAGTCCACAGAGTGTAATTGTCTAAACTGCTGTTAGTAAAAAAAAACATTTTAATATTATTACAGGCCAAAAATGTAGTATTGTTCCAATCGAATATTTTTGAATAAGAGCAATAAGCTTGTCTTTGATAACGTGATGTGGTAAGGTTGTGAATAGTGTAGACCAAAACAAATTAATCCCAGAGTTTTCATAAGTTTTATCACAATATTGTTTGTGATATGTAACGGCAGTAAAACACGAAGTTAAAAGTTTGGAGATATTTGTGGTGGTGCAGGCACTAGCAATCGAAATAAAGCGGGCCTTATACGGATTGATATGTAATTTAGGATTCCAGTACATAGATGGCAGTTTCTTCTGTTTTTCGTCTACCCCAGCCTTAAAAATAGTGCTCAGAGTGATATGTGTCGAAACAACATCATTCTCAGTAGAATGAACTGGAGTATACGAATTAGTACTACCGAATTCCAGAGATAAAACATTTATGTAATGTAGGCGTCAAACAAAAAATACATTATTAGCTGCTTTATAAGCAGGAACTAAAACAAATTGATTATGAAATTCTTGAATTTCCGGTTTTAAATTACAAAAGGAAAACCTAGGTCTCGGAGGAAGTAAAGAGAGGTAAGCATTTTAAAAGTTATTAATTGTATCCATAATTTTAATTTGGGTCCGCATGTTCTCTACGACACCATTTTATACTAAAATTCTCAATAGATTGGGCGAGCTGAGAACGACAGGCCTTAAAAGTAAGTATAAATATCGAACAGGAAATGCAGCTTTCGCAGATCTCAGTAAACCACAAAACGCGCAAAAAGACAAACAAGAATGGCAATAGTAAAATCGATAGTTGAAGGTAATCTATACGTAGGACCTTTCAAAAACAGATTCCGTATACGTTCATCAACAATATCAAAATTACCGTTGATGACATGACCTGCTGGAGCATAGCAACTTTTGATATGTTACATTCACATTCCTTGGGAGTGTTATCTAACATATCAAGTTCAGAAACTATTTTGGTGTAGTTGAAAATAATGTTTCAAATAGTTTTTTTAGAAAATGTCTGACATGATCAGACTCTTTTTCAATATGGGTTCGGTGAACATGCTGTGTATGGCTTTGAATTATGGAAGCAGTGTTATACTCGAATAGGAAATGTATCATTCACTAAACACACATAAACAAGGATAAATAAAAGGCAGTGTATAAGACTATACTCAGTACAAAAAAGCAACCTTTTTGATTTTCTATTATGTTTAGTCTGCTGACGTTTGTCGGTTGGCCATTATAAAGAAATAATAAAACGTCTACCGCTAATGAAGGATAGGCTGTAACGGAAAATAACGGTACACATAATATAGTTATCCTGTAGATCAGAAAAAATAATACTCGTTTTCGGTGTTAATGAGTTTAGACAGAAGCTCATAAACATTTAGGACAAAAACATTTCGATATACACTAACGAAAATGTGTTTTGAATCGTACACTCTGGAAAATACATACTAAATATAATGATAACACGTTTCACGTGATTCTAATTCGATACTTTATCATAAAAATGTTTTCATATGTAATTTTCGATCTAAATTTGTCGGATTAAAAAATGTCTTAAATATAAGTAAACTTTCTCTGTAGTTTTCTACAGGTGTTATTTGCTAATTCTGAGGTTCGAGGACATCCTCCATGAACTTACAATGCGTGCATTAATGTAATCAATAGCAGTAGGTCAACATGACCCATGAGAATAGACAAATAAACGGTTACTAACACACTCCATTCTGGCGGACAGTGCACTTAAACATACAGTTTATATAAAATACAACATTTTATTATATGCTTATATTAATTATGTTACGTCTATTTACATGCATTTAAAAATTATGGTAAATTGCTGGTAAGTCAAAGGAGCAATATATAATATATCAACAGTTTTAAGGAGACAATGTGGAACTTCCAAAGAGCGCTATCAAATTTAAATGTTATTAGATAGTATTCAAAGTTCATCCAAAGAGTTCAAGCAACCTCATGAATAGTAAGAGTTTACTGCACGAGGATTTCATGTCATAATACACGAGTGCTCTCGGTCAGCGGATAACATCAACAATAATATTTAATCCTATCTGAATTTCTTCCTGTGTGACCTAAATTTATGTTTTTACTAAAAGGGATCGATTACATTGATTTTCGTGGCATTTAGAGGGCATTTTTTAGTTATCTTTTCTTTTAAGACTGTAAGTGCACGTAGAACAAATTGTTAGAAGCGGGTATATGCTATTTCTAGACTCTCACTATGAAGCCAGTGATTACAATGGTGCTTACATACAACAATTGCCATTGGCAATGTACTAATAAGCTGTCATTGACAGTTTATTAATAAACGTACACTGGTTCCATGTTGATATAACATGCTCGTTTATGTAATGGAAAAATAAGTATAAAAGTCCAACAGGAAAGGCGACTTTCACAGAACACATTAAAACCCCAAAACACGCAAAACGACAAACATGAATGGCAATGTTAATAAGGAATAAATAAGGAATAAAGGCATATTACATCACAACACAAACCTGGTTGACAATAGGGCTACAACCTTGGAACGGTCAGTGGCAAAACAGGCCGCTGGAGGTTTAAACCAGACTCTCTTTAAGATAACCTTAACCTAGGGTAAGCGAAGACGAAATTGGGTAAGGATATGGCCTTTTTGCTCACCGACACAGATTCCTTATTGATTATTTTTGTCATGGCAGGAATATTCTCCTTATCGCTGTTCAATATTTGCGATAATCACATATTATTATTGTGGTATTTTTGAGGATCTGTACAATCTTAACGAATGTTACTTTAATCAAGATTATGTTCACTATGATGGATATCTGTTTAATAAATCTATCTTTAGAATGTTCTTTCGAATAGAAATGGGGCATATTTATTGAATTATATGTTCATACATATATGGTATCATCTGTTATCTAAATATAGCTTGCTGTTTTAAAACTGCACACGCTATAACGTAAATAGCACACATTTGAGTGCTCTAAATGAATCTGTGTTTTACTGTTCATGAGCGATTCAAATGCATTTTATTCATAATTAATTCAGTGCACTACATTTGGCTGAACTATTACAGCAATTGAGGTAACGATAATAAATAAGTAATCTAAAGTAGCACATTGACGATAAAGCTATTATAAAAGCAGAATTGCAGTAAATCTCCCGGAAATGTGTTTGCATGTTACTGTCCATAATAGATTAAATAGCATTTAGATAATACTTTAACGCCATACTTTAATTATAAACAAATGGTTAGTGTATGCTGTTTCTCACATTAAGATTAGGTGAGGACTTAAACAAAATGATTGACATAAATTATAATCATTAAATACTAACAATAAAAAGTCACATTAAGCTTTGGAAACGCTTAAAACTTTATTAATGACAAAACTTAATCACTTATTTATGTCTCTCCTCAACCCAAATGAGTCGACGATTAAACTTATCAACAATATTTTATATGCATTTTGTGGGAAGGTCCAGCAAAACTCAAACAAGCTGTCGTAATCAAACAATATTCTGAAGGTGGTTTAAAGATGACCAACTTGCAAGCTTTTATCTTTGGGTTAAAAGCATCATGGATAAAACTACTCATTAGCAATACAGGTAATAGTGGGTGGCACCATATAATCACTAACACTGTCAAAATAAACAATTTATGTTGTTTTGGAGCTACATACAGCAAAAAATAGTTACAATGAAAAACATGTTCCTGAGAGATATTTAAAGGCTTTTTTATAATATCATAGAAAATAATACTACTTCAACAAATCAACATTTTCTGGCAAGTCCACTATGTTATAATACAAACTTGGTTATAGGAGGTAAAACCTTCTTTATGAAAGAATGGTATGACAAGGGAATTTATCTCATAAATGACCTTTTTAACACTGATGAACATTTGTATTCCTTGTTTGAATTTAGTACCATATATAAACTTAAAACAACATTCATGACTTTCAATGGAATTATAGCATCAATTAAATCCATGGCAGGCAACAAAAAGATAATATACATGGACATAACTCAGAAATTATTCGAACCAGCACTGCCATTAAATATCACACCATTCTTAAAAACAACAAAAGGAAGTAAAGAATTTTACTAGATACTTAATAAAAATACAGAACAACCTTCTTCTAAACTTAAGTGGGAACATAATTATAACATGGAGCAAGAAACATGGAAGGAAATTTATATGGCACCTTTCAAATCAACCTCTAGTTCTACATTACAGTGGTTTCAACTTAGAAGTTTACCTACAAGAAAATATTTGCACCATAAATGCAATAGATATCCCTCTATGTCACACCTGTCACCAGGAAGAAACATTGGTCCATATGTTATGGTCTTGTCCTGATACACAGAACTTTTTTACATCAAGTAAACAATTGCTTATACACTAAAAGTGTTTAATTCCATTCACTGAGGAGTTATTTATTTATAACTTTGGAAATAATTTGTCTACAGCTGATCTCAGTGTAGTACTTGAAATCAAGTACTATATATTTTCTTCTAAACGCCTTAATACACCAAAAATACAAAGACATTTTCGAACCTTCCTAAAATACTTTTTATAAAATGAGTTTTGGTAAAATTATGTACTTCACTGTATGAAATATTCACCAAATCATGGGATAAAAGGTAATAATATCCGAATAAAAAGTGTTTACATAGGCCAATTTAGCTGAACCTAGACTGCATCACTTTTAAAGTTGATATCATTTTCATCAATGCTCATATGTTTCCTGTTGTGAGGAGTTGCATGGAGGTTAACATACAGAGTAAGAAAACTAGATCTTCACTACTTTTTTCTCTATTGTTTAACATGCTAAAATACTTCCCCTTAATAATAAAAATATTAACTGCATCTATTGCAACATGTAGTATAACTATTTCTTTACATCTTAATTGAATAATGGAAATATGCTTGTACTTTGTGCTCATATGAATCTTTATGAATTATTAAGATATATCATTATATTTGTAAGGTGTGCGGTGGGATGGTCCTCCCCGACCCATCAGACACCTATTTACGGAGAGAATATACGGATCACCCAAGTGGTGATCGAAAAAAAAAAAATTAGGTGAGGACGAAAACTTCCGAGGACACTAATTGTAATTGTCACCATTATTGTTCAAATGTTGTGTAAGTTTAAACAAATTTGAAAAAGGTTTTCGTCCTTTCAAATTTCTCCTTTCATACTTTTTTTGAACAAGTTTATTATCAAACTTCATTTAGCAACTAGCTCACGACGATATATATTTTTACAAAACATATGACTGTTAGTCAACATATACACTATTCACAACTAAAATATTTTACAAATGAACTATATCATTTTTATTATGATAAAATTGTAAATAGGTTTAATAATAATTCCTTTCACTTAATGTTTTAAACCACTACAGTCATACACAATTTACAGATTTGATTTGCTAAATTTAAACATGCTGGTACCACCAACAGACAAGTATGTGAATTAAATCAATTATTTGCAAACAGAACATTCATTTCGTTTATTGAAAGATGTGTAAACAAACTAGCTACTTTTCTAATAGATGTTTCTAGCCCTTGAGTAAAATTAACAAAAAAAGTCTTTGCGTAGTTGGCCTATTCCAATAAATTGCTTTGATTGTTTTGATATATTGTTTTCTAAACTTGAGTAATGGGGTCAAAGTAGGTAATGCTGTACTAAATATCTAATCCCTATGTTCTAGTTTGGTAATACTCATTTAAACGAAAAGTAAAATAAATAGGTATACAAGTCGAACAGGACATGTGGAGTTCACAGAATACTGTCAACCATAAACACGCATTTGAAACATACAACTATAATAGGGATTATTTTAATACTGAACCTTTGAATACACTTTATATAAAGTGATACTAATAACTGAAAAAGGTTCCCTAGATAGCATCAAGCACAACCCAAAAAATAAAGAAGCGTTTATTGATTCTGTTCATTAGAGGTAAGAAGAAACACCTCTAAAGCTCCTAGCACCGCCTTAAGCGATAGTCTACCACAAAGCGACTTATAGTTCGATAACTCCAAAGGATCAATAAAAACAGCGCTGTATATTATGAAAATGATTTTTTACATTAGTAAGAAAAAGTGTTGAAGTCAATTTTTAAAAACATATGTAATTAATGCATATTTACCAGCTACGAAAAGAAACATTACATCAGCTGACTTGATTGATATTAAAATGATTCAAAAAATCAACTAGACATACAGTTTATTTAGAAACACTGTCACCCGTCTTAAACTACTTATATGGCCACAAATACATTATCACAACACCTCAAAGCAATGGCACCGTAGATCCGCAAATTAACACAAACAAAGAGCAAATTAACTATACAAAAAAAGAGTAAAATACACAACACAAAGAGTGGTGAGGACATAGTTACTGACCCGGAACGGTCAGTAGCACACTGGTTAGCTTATATCAGTTTTAAATGTACGTAACCCTCGCTATTATCCTGTCTTCAACTATCAAATTGACAAATCCTTTCGTCGAAGAATCACATAAGAATCTTATGATAATCATATACAAATAAAAAGTAAAATAAGTACAAAAGTCGAATAGGAAATGCAGCTTTTTTTATAAGTTAGAAAATATGTTTTTCATGATATTATATGAAAATGTTTGTGTTTTCAAAACGAAATTTTTATATATTTATCTGTATGAAACTCATATTATATATCTACATGATATGAAATAGTTTTACATGTGGCTCCTATTGCATACTAATGGTTATCATAAATATGAGAATGAAACATATGTGTATTGTAAATGGCTATGTAGAAAACGTCTAATAATCTATAGTGAAATTGGAATATATACAATAGCATTCATCATAGTTTATCTGTATATTTTAACATGGCATTCATAAGAGAATGAACGTTGTAAATGCTTATATCAATTATCTATACCTAATGATACGGAACTGGCACCATCGATCTTAACTATTTATTCTATCATTTGAAATATGTGCGGGTGATAATTATACAGCATTATCTCATATTCTAAGTGAACTAAATGTACAGTAGAGTAGTTAATCAACCGAAGGAAAAACACAAATGATACACAGCTACAACAAGTTAAAACACACATTCTTAGAAAGTATATAACGTTTCGGTAATATATGCTAAATGTTTTGTTCTTTTTACATTTAACGTCGACAACAATGTTTACAGTATAGGTCAAAATAGTTTCCAGTGTCAAGGATAAGACGATCCATAAATCAATTTTCTTTGATTTGTAGTAAGAACTCCAATATATCAGTAAACATTAAAAACAACCCTTTCCTAGTTTGTTTAACATGATATTGTCATATCGTCTTGTCATTTAATTGAAAAGTAGCACGCATTTATGTTCTGTAATTAAGGTGATGAATTAATCGCTTTGTATAGCTGACCTATATCATACATGTCATTAGCAGCTAAGCCCAGATAATCATGTTGTTTATTCTATTACTAAATATTTCAAATATTCCAAAAATCCTATAAGTTGTTATAAGTACAAAACAACCATTAGAAATATGATTTTCAACTACAACAAAATAGCGGTTGACCTTGATATAGTAAAATAATTAGTTTGCTATGCTCCGTCCGGTCATGTCATTACTGGTAATTTTGATATTATAGATAAACTTATTCGGCGTTTGTTATCTAAAGGTCCGAAGTATAGATTGCCGTCTGTGATTGATTTTAATGCATGTCGTGGTCAGATCGCCCAATCCATTGAGGATTTTAATATTAAATGGTGTCGTAGAGAACATGATGACCCCCGCTCCCATTCTACTTGGAAAAAGACTATTTTTAACATCATAGATACCCGTATTAAGTTATATACGGCTAATTCTTCCCTACTTCCCCCTAGACCTATGTTTTCATATCGTAATTTAAAATCGGGAATCCGGAAATTTCATAGTATGTTCATTGTTTGACGCCTCCATTACGTCAATGTTTTATCTCATGAAAAGTAGATCTAATAAATGTGTATATCTCAGGAACTCGGGAATACTAATTTGTTTATTCAAATGCAATCTGCTGAAGATAATGTTGTTTCCACGTATACCACTCAGTGCAATATTTTCAAGGCTGGAGTAGAATAGACGAAAAGCAAAACAGACTTCCAACGATGTACTGGATTCCCAAATTACATACTTATCATACGAGAGGCGTTCATTATATAATGTAACTATATTCCTAAAATTTAATTATGGTCCATTGTTGTAGTTATTGATAAGGATTATGTTAAAATAAACTTTCCCCATTAATTTATCAAGTTTCAGATACTTCCATCCTATAAGAAATGTGTTTTGAGGGCATTTTTGTAAGACATAAAAGTGATACTGAACATGCCAATTACATTAAATACGGAAAAAACTATTTTGACTAAAAATCTGATTTCGACGGCCAATATGGACTTTTTTTGCCGAAACAACAAACTTTTATAGTGTTAGTAGTTTTTATTTGTAATGTGTTTATTTTTCGGTTTATTGCTCCTTAAATGTTGTCAGTTCGACAAAATGTAGCTTAAATTTTATGCTAAAAAAGCGAAGAGCAACTTGTAAAAGATCGTTTTTAACTTTTGTGTGTAAACCTCACACAACATGAATACGACGGCTAGTTGCATTATATAAGGAACGCTCCTCGTATAAAGCCTGTTTTATTTCCAATTCTAGTTCTCTATAGAGAGATGTGAACCAAGAAAAGAAGCTACAATTTCAGAAATGTTAACTTTGTTGAGGTGAAGTTTCTTAGAATAGATATTATTAACCATAGTAGTTAAGATAGGATTGTCAATGTTCAATATGTCATCCAGATACGGAGAGGTGTCATGAAATGCTTAGAAACTGGAACCATGAAATGGTGTGAAAATACTTCATTGAAGGTTCCATGTTTACCGTCATATGCATACCATTTACGGGATGGCTTAAATTTCTGCACTATTGACAGTTCTGCTCAACACGGAGCTAGAGGGTATGTACGGTAGCAAGCGCGTTTCACTACCGTTCATAAATAGTCTCAATCAAACCGAGCCTGCAATACTCTTTGTATTTAACGTGTTTGACGATTTCTCCTTTCATGCTTTTTTATATAACATAGTTACGTTTCCTTTGCAGTGTTGCGGCGGTTAAGCGTCTCCCCATGCTTGCAATCAGAACTGTTATTCATTCCGATCTTTGGAGATCGCTCGGACCGATATTTACAGATATCGGTCTAACAATCTCAAATACTTTTGATTTCCGGCTTGAATTTGAATGTTGCCTCCTTTTTAATTTAGTCTTTTGACTGTTACCTGTGATATGCAGGCTTCGTAACCTCTGCTCCCTACTTAATTCCATTTCATTTATTTTGTCCATTGTTTTCTCGTTTAGGGTAAAGTGTGTTTTCAGAAACTTGGACCATACGCCGCTGGCCATAGAATGGTGTGAAAATACCACTTTGAAGGTTCCATGTTCGTCGTCATATGCCTACCTTCTTCAGATGGCTTATATTTCTGTACTTTTGACATTATTAATATTAAGTTCTGCTCAACCCGGGGCTAGAGGGCGTGAACGGTAGCAAGCACTTTTCACTACCGTTCATGAACCGTGAATGCAATATATTTTTTGTGTTTAACGTGTGTGACGACTTCCAAATTTCTCCTTTCATACCTTTTCTCAGATGTACTGCCTGAGTATAAGATGAAAGACGCAACAATACACACACAAGTCATCTGCGACAATAGGTGCACAGTTCTTACCCATATACACTACCTACTGACCGTTCGATAACCCTATATTCACCACTCTTCGTGATGTGTACCGTCCTTTTCATCGTATATTTAAGTTGTTCTTAGTTACGGGCCTACGGTGCCATTGCGTTTGTGTCTTGAAGTTTCTGTGGAATCCATTTGTCTCATTATCTTTTGTAAAACACTGACTTATCTGATTATTTTGAGGCACTTTAAACACGTTCCGCAGATTTTCTCTTTGGCTGCGACTGCTGTGGTTCTTCAGTACAAGCCTAGATACATCCTGAAGGTTTTCTTGTCATGTAGTTTTATGTATATTTACCACAAAATGTAAGAGTATCGTTTGCATAGAGATGTTTTGCAAACAATAACTTAAATGTTTTTGTAAAGATATAAGATAAATATATAAAAGCTTAAATGTACTCATTAAAACATTATCAGAAACAGCATTAAAGTATTATTGTTTGTTTTCTACTATATAATGATACACAACTATGCATAACTATGCATAACACCAAGGAAAGCTATGTTAGTATGCATAAGCAAAAAATAAAGCAGATGCTTGCAACACTAACTAATCAGAGTGTTATCGCAAAATGCATTTAAATATTCTTAACATATAAATTGTGTCAACGTTAGTAATATAGCCTCAAATCAGCATCAATTTGTTTTTTCTATATTATTTCTAACATGTGTCCCATAAGTATTGAAATATTGGGTTGCCGGCTGGAATATTTCAATCTTCTGCCCATCCCACCCAATCGAACTAATAGCATTTCGTTATCCGTGTAATGTATCCGTTTTAGAGAAATCAGTGTAGCTTATTGGTTTATACGCGAAATTCGCTAATATTCGTGATAATGCTTACTAACAGTAATCAATAACGATTTCACTAACCAACAAATTACGAAGTTCAACTTTGTTCATGAGTGAAAGTTTTTAAAATCTTCGTCTCTCTCTGGCAATTTTTGTCTGCATTGTGTCATGTCTAGGGACTTCACCTTACCACCCAAACTGTCGATCACACTTTATTGCTGCCTTATTCCTAATACCGCTCTTACTACATCCAAGTGCCAAACAACGGTTGTATAGTGTCTCGTTTGCATGCTACTAAATGATATTTTTCCTGTTCGACTTTTGTATCTACTTTTGTTAACATCCCACTTGTTCAAAGATCGGTTAACTTAACCGAGCTTAAGTCAACATTTAAAATATCTCTGAATTTCCGATAAATGAATATTTCTACCAGAAATTGAGCATGTAAACGCATTATATTAAGAAAGAATGCAAACTAAAAACTTGGAGTACTAAAAAACATTCTTTTATCAGAAAATGTCATTTGAAAGTTTACAATAACCAAGGATTAAGCTAACCGATATTTGAACATCTGGGCCAATATCTTCTTAATGATTTTGAAGCATACTTGTGATAATGATTGTGAATTGATGTACCAATATGTGTGGTTTCGGCCAAATTAATCGACCTGTGGATTATATAATATTGATAACACTTATACTACGTATCTTAATCCCTCTTACATCACACGTTACGTATCACTACAATATTAAACTCGAATAAGTGAGCCACATAACTATTAGCGAATTAAGGTCTCACTACACAGTTAGTTAACTTGCCTGTACATCCATACACCATAAAACGTAAGGGTGTTCTTCGGTTTGAGATAGTTTTAATATTTGCTCATGAATATTTGTTCTCCGTTTTTTTGCATAGGAGAAAAACAATGTATGAAATTGGATGAACAGCGACTGGGCGACGATTACCACAAAATGTGACACATGTATGGGTGATCCAGAGCAAAAACATCGATTAGATGACAATTATAGCAAAATGTGACGCATATATGGGTGATCCAAAGGATAAACAGCGATTGGACGACAATTACAGCAAATGTGACACATGGATTGGTCGCAAAAATACGACAAGCTTTTTAAAATTAAATGTTTTAATAACATACCCCAGGCAACCCCGTTTTCGCTTCTTTGATAAAGGGTTGGATGGGGTATGAAGGTTAATACTCGGACCACGTAGTGTTTCCATGAGTTGCAATAATTATATTTAACCGAAACAATACTATTTAACCGAAACAATACTTTTAGGGTGGACATATCACACTCAGAATGGACAAGTGGGGTTTTATATATAATAACCAGCAATGCAACATCAAAGTGTGTATGAGACCATTAACACCTGCGTTGTGTATTAATAATTAAATATAAGACACGGCAGGCAAAAATACAGCCAAACTATAAATTACGTTCCACCTCAAAACCGACACTATTATATGTAACCGTTACATTTATTTTGTTTCAATAAATGGCTATAAATAAAACACAAAGTAACACAGGATAATGCAATTATATTTTATTGCAATTCTGATTTTCAAATAATCACAATATATATTGATGTATGACTCTCTATAACACATTTACACATATTGTACTATATCCTTACACTATTTGAATAAAGAACTGCCATTCTATATCCATTTATTTCAGTAAAACTATCTTATAATCTTATAAAACGTACATTAATTTCCAGGGCTAAAATGTCAGCAAACATCGGTAAAGGGATTATCATTACTACAGAAATGTGTCCTGGAAGATTGCAGGTTATCTCGGTTGGATACTTCGTATCAAAATTAATCCGCTAGAATCACCAACTACATTATCGTTATATGTAGTAAAGTTGGAGAGAGAAAACGAAATTGATGGGTAGCAGATGATGCAAATCTGAAAATAGCATTTAGTCTAGTGTGACATACTGCAGTAGTAGCATATCTAAAAATGAAATTTCGTGAAGAAATGGACGTTACATATATATCGATTATTAAATATACACTCAAGTGATATGAAAACGCAACACGAGAATTTCCGCTATATATTGTATATACTGCACACTTAATTGCACATAATATTCCAAAGAAATCCCAAGATGTTTTTTAAAAAGAAAGTTGCAGTTAACTAGAGAAAGGACACAACTGTGATGTTGTAGACGTTTTAATCACACTACACTTTGTAACAAGAATTTCATAAATGTTGAAGTAGCTCTTTGAAAAAATTGAGCTAGTTCAGTACTGTATTTAACGTAAATAGTTTGCAAAATGTTGCATCCTAAGTTTGCTCACATGATTGAGCCAAACGCGTACTCTGTGAATAATGAAACATTGAAGGAATACTATTTGCTGTATTATTTGTTGTTTTAGTATTTTTTCCAAAAGGAAAGGTCTTACGTAGCCATGTACCATTCGATTTAAAGCAGCATATTGTACATACAATATATAGCGGAAATTCCCGTGTTGCGTTTTCATATCACTTGAGTGTATATAGAGATATGAAAATTAAAGTCCGTAACAAAACACGCAAAGGTGTCCCGATTTCGGACACCAGAATTCTGAATTATTGTAGAACGTAATTAGGCCGATAGTAATGATACTCACAAATATCAATACAACAAAACACTATAGATATACTTAAACAACTTATTAACCGAAAACTGTATACAAGATATAATCATAATCCTTTTAAACTAATTTCCCCGGAATTGCTCCTTATACATTTCTGATAAAATATGTACAATATATCAATAACGTATTACACATATATAATATTTTTTTCAATAGTTATGTCACCGTCATATTTGTAATAAAACACATACTTGTAATTCAATGATTCTCATAAGTGCAAACAAATGTATGTCATAAAATGGCTTCTGGAAGTGTGAAATAAAACTATGACAAAATATCACAATACAATAGAAGTAACAAACCCAATGACGTCACGTTAAGGCACGCTCTCTGAATAAATACTGAAAAGAGAATCCCTTGGAAGCATATATTTGTATTTTGGGTGTTCTGGCTCAAAGCTCTCGCTCTGCTCGAGTTTGATCCAGAAACACCCAAAATACATATATATAAGTAAATCACCATAAAATGGTGATTTACTTGATTTATTAAAACTTTTTTAAAATAGGGGTAGTGAAAATTGCAAGTTTAAAGTTATCAAACTATTATTTAAACCTTAATACGTCTAAATCTGAGACACTCAGCGTTATACGACTTTAACCTCCAATAATCGTTCATTTTTCTAATTGAAGCTGCACCGCAACCAACACACACTTGATATTTTGCAGAAGTGCCTTTTTTACATATTAGACACGGTAATGCATGACTTGTTTTTAATCTATATTTTGTTGGCTTATTTTTACATGGATTATGTAATCCAATTTTAAGAAATTTACAAACATTGATTTCCATTGTCTATTTTGTATATAATTATTTTTATATTTAATTTTTTTTTTTAAATATATAACAAATAAAGGAAATGGAAAAAAAACGAAGAGACTATAAGAAATTTAATACGCCTGTTTGATACAGGTGTTATAGATAAGCAAACACTATCTAACGGTATAAATGCATTAAAACCTCTTAAAGAAGTTCCAAAGGAAACTCCAGAGGTTAAATCTCAAACATTAGAAAATTTACTTAAAAGACGACGTGCTAAAAAACTACGTAAACGAGAAAAGCAGAAATATGATAAATTACAGGAAAATGTTATAAATGAACTGAAAGAGTTTAATGATAGAAAATCTAAAAAAAGTATCCCAGAATTAAAACTGGTTGACAAACCAATGTGTGGTTTATTAAAAGCATACGAGATGTCTGTTGAAAAATATAAAGACCCTCAAAAACTAGTTTATGATAAAAAATCCATTATTACAGAACAAATTATCAAAGAGCTAAAAAAGACGAATGGATTAAAGTTTCAATTTGGTCTCACTGTAGATTTATTTAAAGACGACGGCGCTAACAAAAAATATACCACAGCAGTGTTACGCAGTGAACAAAATGCCATCTTGAGCTCTGAAAAAATAAATGAGTTTTACGATGAGTCATCTGCATTTATACAAGAAAGCTTAGAAAGATTTACAAATACAGCATCTGGATTGGAAATTGATCACTGTGTTAAGTTTTACTTAAATATAGCAAAAAAAGAACCATTAAAAGGTTCTTCATATATTCCTTTACCCAAAGCAGTAGCTGATAAGAAAGCAATTATAAATGTAAAAAACGACGATGATCAATGTTTGTTTCATGCAATAAATTCAGCTTTAAATCCAGCTAAAAAGAATTCTGATAGATTATCAAAGTATCCTAGTATAGAGTTCTTGAAGAAAGATAACATTGACTTTCCCACTCCAATTTCACAAATTTCAAAAGTAGAAAAATAAAACAACCTTGCTATTAATGTTTACGGATGCACAGGAAAAAGGGTATCTGTATTTCCATATAGAATATCAGAGCAACCGCAAGAAATAAAAAGAATTAACTTGCTTTTAATTTCTGAAGACGTTGAGGTTGATTTAGAAAATGAAGATGAAGATGATCCAAATAATGAAGAAGGAATTATAGATGACAATTATAACCCTGATGATTATTCCAACGAACTAAAAACAATAACAACAAAATATCACTATTGCTGGATTAAAAATCTAAATAGATTACTTTATGATCAAAACAAACATAACGGTAAAACTTATTTCTGCGATCGTTGTCTTTACGGCTTTTCAAGAGAAGATCTACTTACCAAACACAAAGAAGACTGTGATGGTATCAACAAAAATTCTTGCAGAATAGAAATGCCAAAAGAAGGTAAAAATCACACACAATTTAAAAATCATCAACATCAGATGCCTGTGCCTTATGCAATATATGCTGATTTTGAGAGTATAATCAAACCGCAATCAATCAAATTTGGAAAGAAATCTGAAATTCAAAATGTACACGAAGCTTGTGGTTTTGGATACCAGGTTGTCAGATATGATGGCAAAGCTGAAGAACCTGTTATTTACAGAGGTGAAGATGTTTTTGAAGAGTTTTTAAATTAATTAGAATGTGAGAAGAGCAACATTAATAAAATATTTGCTCACCCAAAACCCTTAATCATGACACAACAAAATGAGGAAGATTATGAAAAATCAACACAATGTTGAATATGTGAGAATAAAAATAAAAATGATAAAAACGGTAAAGTAAGAGACCACTGTCATTTTACTGGAGAATACAGAGGTGCAGCACATAAAAACTGTAACCTAAAGCTAAAAATAAAACCAAACAAAACACCTATACCTGTTATATTTCACAACCTCAAAGGATATGATAGTCATCTCATCATGCAAAAAATACATAAAATGACAGGTAATATTACATGCATTCCAAACAACGCTGAAAAGTATATTTCATTTAGTGCCGGACAACTTAGATTTTTAGATAGCTTTCAGTTTATGGCTTTTTCTTTAGAAAAACTGGTTGATGCAACAGGCACATCTGATTTTGAAATTACCAAAAATCAGTTTAGACAAACAAATTTACCTCTGCGGAAAGGTATTTACCCGCATAACTATATGGACAGTGTGGAAAGATTTAAGGAAACGAAATTACCACCTATAGAAAAGTTTTACAGTAGTTTTTCAAATGAAAGTATAAAGCCCAAAGATTACGAAGATTACGAATACGCTCAAAAAATATGGAAAGAGTTTAACTGTAGAACTCTTGGAGACTATCATGATTTATATCTAAAACCTGAACTTTTACGAAAAGGTGTTTATCCATACGAATATATGGACAGTATGGAAAGATTCAAGGAAACGCAATTACCGCCTATAGAAAAGTTTTACAGTAGTCTCTCAGATGAAAGTATAAGTCCCGAAGATTACGAATACGCTCAAAAAATATGGAAAGAGTTTAACTGTAAAACTCTTGGAGACTATCATGATTTATATCTAAAAACTGATGTAACTCTGTTAGCAGATGTGTTTCAAACTTTTAGAAAAACATGCATGAATGCATATAAACTCGATCCCTTGCATTACTACACAGCACCTGGATTATCTTTGGATGCTTTACTCAAACATTCAAAAATAGAATTAGAACTTTTGACAGACATTGACAAGCACTTGTTTCTAGAAAAAGGAATGCGAGGTGGCATAAGTATGGTATCAAAACGATATGCCAAAGCAAACAATCCACATGTAGCTGATTATAACCCTAACGAGGAAAACAACTTCTTAATGTATTTTGATGCAAATAATCTTTATGGATGGGCAATGAGTCAGCCACTTCCATATTCTGGCTTTGTTTGGAAAGCCAAAAACAAAGTAAAATATTCTAAACCAAAACCTGGCAAAGGACCAAAACCTGGCAAAGGACAAATACTTGAAGTTGATTTGGAATATCCTAAAGAACTCCATGAATCTCATAATGACTATCCACTTGCACCGGAAAGATTAGCAGTGAAAAAAGAATGGTTGTCTGAATACCAGACAGATCTGTTAGAAAATAATAGCATGATAAATACAGAACAACTAGTCCCCAATCTTATGGACAAAGAAAAATATGTGATACATCACAAAAACCTGGAACTGTATTTATCTTTGGGCATGAAACTAAAGAAAATACACAGAGTATTAGAATTTAATGAAAAACCATGGATGGAATCATACATAAACCTAAACACAGAACTTAGGAAAAAAAACGAATCAAACTTTGAAAAAGATTTTTACAAACTTATGAACAACTCTGTGTTTGGCAAGACAATGGAAAATCTACGCAAGCGGACAGATATAAAACTAGTCAGAACTGACGGCTCCGAAAATGAAAAGATAAGAAAAATAATAAGCCAAACCCAACTTTAACAGGCGTATAAAATGTTCAGATGAATTGTCAGCAATACATGTAAACAAAACAAAATTAACATTAAACAAACCAATTTATGTTGGAATGTCAGTATTGGATTTATCGAAGTATATGATGTATGATTGGTACTATAATACCCTAAAAAAAGGTACGGAAATGACTGTACTTTATTATACACACACACTGACAGCCTACTGGTAGACAGATAATGCATACTAAGACATGGCTGAAATGAAAGATGAGTATGATCTTAAGTGATTATCCTAAAAATCACCCAATGCATGATGATACAAACAATAAAGTGTTGGGTAAAATGAAAGATGAATGTGCTGGTGTTGCTATAGCTGAGTATGTTGGATTAAGACCCAAGCTATATTCTATTTTGAAAGCGGATGAACAACTTATCAAAAAAGCAAAAGGAGTAAAATAATATATAATTAAAAAACATATTAACTTTGAAAACTACAAGGATGCATTGTTTAACAAGAAATAATACACCCATGAAATGAATATGATGCGATCAATAAAACATCAAATATACGGCATAACAGTAAACAAAGTTACACTATCACCATTTTACACTAAAAGATACATTCGAGAAGATGGAATTACAACTGATGCATATGGTTTCTATAAAAACTTATGAATTTGAGTATCAGCAGGAACAATAAGTAATTCTTCTTTGACAAATCCTCTCTGCGGCGCTGGTAATTTCAAATAATAAACTCTTATGCCTTGCGTCACCATATAACTTTTAATCTTGTGAATATCTACACTCCACAGGATCAGTTGCTCTGCGTCTTCCACCCTCTTGTTCCCCGGGTTGATATAAATATCTTACACTTGCATTCATACAAATAGGATCACCTTTTAATATTTTTGTTTCAACAGGAGGGGGCTTTTTTGTTTCCACATTTATTGCTTTAACAACTTCTGGTAATCTTTTTACACACTCTCTGTTGCGTTTTTGGGAATATATTTCCTTAGCATACTGATAACCAAACAATCTTTCAGCTAATGTTCTGTTAAATCTTTCCACTAAAGCTTGGTCTCTGTGTATTTCTGTTCTGCCCCGTCTGATATTTACTTTGTGTTTTGCCATCAACTGCGATACTGCACCCATAAATTCTCTGCCTGGATCCACTTGTAATAACTTTGGATATTTTAGATGTCGACTGTATATTTTCTCAAATGCTTTAGCAACTTCTTTACTATCCTTGGAAGTCAGCGGCTCTGCTTCTTTGTATCTACTTGCAATATCAACCACAGTCAATGCATATTTATATGTCTTGCGGCCACGGCCAAAGCCAAAAGTATCATGCGGCAGAAATAACAAATCAGCTTGATGCACTCCATTCTTAGTAGAAACATCAAACCTGGGTCTAACTATTTTCTTTGGTGCGGGTAAATAAATCTGCCACACAGCTTGTTTCTTTAAAAATTCTAATGCCTTTTTTTCACTGACACCAGCCTCTTTTGCTATTTTTTTAACTGCTGAGTAACCTCTCCAAAATCCTTTCGGGCTATAATAAATCTTTTCCATTTGTTCTACTAAAGATTAAACTTTATATAACTATAAAGAAAAAATGGATATCACAACTGCACAATTTGAGGAACTGCTTGAAGAGCAAAATCAAAATAGCACAAAGAAATGGACAGACTTGGAAATAAATAAAATATACACTATTACAGATACGAAAATAGTAGATACTGAATATGGTCCATCTATGGTATTGACATTATTAGACAACGGTGAAGTATGGGCGCCTGATCATCTCAAAAATAAATTAGGATGAGTGCTAAACCACCATATTATATGCGACCACTTGGATTGAAACCATGTAAAAACAACAAAAAAAATAGGTATCATGCATATGACTTAGTCTTTTCAAAGTAAACATACTTAGTCATTCCAAATCTAAAGTAATTATAGTTTTAAACTATTTTTTTTATGAAATCAATTTGTACGCCACAAATCCAGTTGCAGCCATGCCCACCACAATAAACTTAATTTCTCTATTCTGTTGATCCGGAGATGGTGTATAAAAATCACTCAACTTGGGCTCCGGTTCTAAAAGCAAATGTTTGCCAGTTATGTAATAATACTGTTTCATAGCTTTGTCTACATCATCAAAAGTCTGCTCTGCTTGATGCTCTTTTTGCAGTTGCTAATTAACAAAATCTAATCTCTCTGTTCTTGTTTTATTCCACGCCACTTGTGCTGCGTTTAATTGTTCCACTGCTTTGTCATGCCTTTGTCTTTCCTTATCTGAATGACTTCCCATTTTTGAAAAGAAATAATTTGAACCGCTAAATGCCAATGCATTTGTTAATGCGCCACCGATCATCATTGCTACTGCACTTGCCAATTTTTTTATATATAATTTTTTAAATTATTTCATAATATCCGCAGGAATAATACCTTGCTTAATCAGCATATCCTTTGTAGCCATTGCTAACATTATATCCACAGACAGCATCCCAACATCTACCATATTAAAATCCACATTAGGGGCTGGTCTTTTTAGTAGTTTATTTTTTATATTATTAATCTTATTTTTTATCTTGAAATAAATATAAAATACAAAACAACCAGCTGCGATATTCATGCAACTAGTTGTTAGTATTGTTAATAGCATTGTTATTAACATTGCTATTTTTTTTATTAGCATTGTTAACTTGCTGCAAGCATTGCTATTAACATTGCTACTTTACTATGAGCAATGCTATAAGCATTACTATATTTTCTGATATTTTCATTATATTTTCAGGTCAGTATTGCTATTAACATTGCTACTTTGCTGTTAGTATTACTATTAGCAACAAAGCAATGCTGTTAGAAAAAAAGCATTGCTGTTAAAAAGTATTCAACCCAATAGCCAGTTGGTTGGTCAATCCTCAAAATTAACTTGGAATATTTAGTCTTTGCTAAAGCTTTTCTTATTCTGGTTCTCTCATCCAGCGTCGGAATAACATCATTCTCTCTCAAACAATTTTCATAACTATCTCTGTCCTTGGTGTAAAACATACACAACCATTTTGCTTGCTCCTGCAAATCTTTCAATACAGAATTATATCTCTGTGAAATAACCCACACTGATTGTTTGGCGTGACGACCAGAGAATGCCAACTCTGATAACATATCCTTTTTCTTTGTTAATTATTTTGTGGCTGAGCAATCATCAATGATGTATAGTGTGGGTTTGCCAGCATATTGTTTGAAAAATAAACGCAACAGTTCTTGTAGCATTTCTTTACCCTTGCTAACGGGATTGACAATTATTTTTTTTTATCTTTTGGGTTTCTCACATCTCCTATCCAGGATCTATTTTTATAAGCCTCATTCCACTCTATGGTTGGACACAATATAATTATATGTTCAAAAACTCCAACATACTCTTGTTCAAGTATGTCAAGAACAAACTCTGTTTACCGCAGCCTGTCTGACCGCAGATAATGGCACTGTGTGGATATTTAGGATATTTAGTATCGTGCTTCTTTGAATCTTCCATCTTCGAAATTGATTTGCGCATCTTGTATTATATATATATAAATATTTAAAGGTTGATCTGCATCTGCTTTTTTATTTATTAGTATCGTTATGCCTACACTGCCGTTTTCTATTCTTCTTCCACTGCCGTGTAATAAGTTGTCATCACAAGGTCAAGCCACAAAGCATATGATTTTGTCAGATAAGTCTCAAGAGAAACATTGGTAAAGTTTAAGTCCCTCGCTGCTATTTCTGTCTCTTTGTTTCTTTTTGAGGTCAAGGCAAAATATTTGTTGATTTCATCCCAATGTTGATATGCCTTCATGCCCTGACTATACAACTGATTTGGTACTCCCTCTATTGTCATTTCAAACTTTTCAATCTTTGGGTTGTAGAAAGATTCTGTGTCTGTTCTTTCTGGGTCTTCAAACAGCATTAGAATACCTTTCATGCTCCGTGCTGGTACATTAATGTTGATATTCCAAAGGGTTTCAGATTTGTTGGCTATTATTTTTTCTATGTCGCAAGATACGATCATACATAAATGACATCTTACCATTGGTTTGCTGTCTTATTTGTCTGGCTAATTCAACATCACTAACTGTATCAAATTCCAAGCAGATATTTTTTATTACATAAGATGCATCAGCATCAGTGCTTTTGATAACTTTGTTATAATCGTTAAACGTTAATTCATATTCTAACCTATCGCCAAGCCCCGCTTGATAAAATGGCATATGACTTTCTAACATTTCAAAGTCCAGTGGAATACAAAATCTATTTCCAAAAGCTCTGCTATAGCTTCATCTTCGGTGTCTGAGGAAGCATCTCCCGCGCCAACTCTATGTTTTAACATGTTTGCTTTACCAATACCTTGGTAAGTTGTGTTTAATCGTTCGGTAGGGCTTTTCCATAAATCTACATAACAATGATATATATCACTGTCATCTATTGACATGACTTCATTGCAACTTATTCTTATTGTCATTTTTTTCAGAATTGCTCTACCCAGATTCTGGAATAGAGTAGCGTTGGCGTCTGTTCTGCTTTTAAGTTCTATTTCAAAGGCAAGACGAGCAGTACGAGGAACTATCACACCATTAGTACTTAGATTGGGAAATCTTACAAGCAGTTGCTGGTTTTGGTCTATTGTTGATGGATTATTAGTTATTACTAAACTTGTGCGGATGCCCTTGGCACCATGAGGTTCTCTTAGTTTTCTATGAGGGTTGAGTTTGTTTCCGTAAGCTGACATTGTTTTTATTTTTTAAATATATTTTTTGAAATTAAATAAAATAAACAATGGCTGAAGGAGGATTTGACAATCCTGTGTACGATCCAGATGATTATGATGAATATTATGATGATGATTTACCAATGGTGCCTGATGAGACTGTTCTAAAAAGTATTCTTAATCAAAGCGATCATCTTGCTGAGCTTGGAGGAAGGCTGAAAGAATCCCAACTTGAAGCACACAAAACAAATCTTGTAAAATCCTTTTATGATGAAATAGGAAAACGATAGAAGATGACACCGGACAAAATGGATTATGACCAGTTTAAAGTATCATCTGATGGTAAAACATTATACTGGTGGTTGTTTGGTGATAAAGAAATAAGAATAACTGCCAAGCAAGGTTCTTTTACATTTCTTGCTCTTGGTTCTTTGGTAATTGAATATAACAGGGTTATTGGCTCTGGGGGAACAATGGCGGTAAGACAATTTTTAAATTTGCAGGAGTATGACAGTAAAACAAAATTATCACAAAAAGCTCGGCAAGCGTTGGAAAGCACAAGAAACGATTTACCAGATAATGTGGATGCTATTCCATTACAAGATTTTTCATATATTATTGATAACACAGCACAGTCAATGGAAAGTGCTCTTTATGACTGGGATGCGGATGAGCGTCCTGATGTTTCAACACAAACAAATATAGACAAGCGCGAAATGGATGGAATAGTAAAAGCGATGACAACTGTCAAGGAAGAACTCACCAATAACTTAGCAAAACTAACACAACTTGATAAAGACATAACAAGAGAAAAACAAAAGTTAGAACAAGCTAAAACTGACGATGATAAATTCCAGATAAAAAGAATTAGCGACCGCATCAAAGACCTTGAAGCTGAGAGAGGTGCAAGGATGGACGTCATCAATGATAACAGAGAAGCTTTTCGTAACCAAGTAAGCATGATAAAAGATACAATAAACAAAATGTTAAACGAGGATACAACTCTTGGTGAGAGGATCAAAACCTTGTTTAGGGAGCAAGGTATTACTATTGTTAGTATTTTGACTGCGTTTGGTATGATTCTTGGGGTATTAGTTGAGGCCATTATTCCTACAACTGGAGGAGGGACTGCACCTGTTCCGACTCCAAAACCTGATCCATCAAGTGTAAAAGACTGGATAAAAAAACAACTACTTAATCTTGGTAAACTTCTTGCCAACCTAGCTGGTAAAGCTGCTGCAGCACTTCCAGGAGTTATTGGTGCAATAGTATCATGCCTTTTATCTGCAACAGGTAATGTTATTAATTGGCTTGGTAACAATCTATGGGCTTTGCTTGTGTTTGTTTCCGGGTTGTTGTATGTGGCAGCCAAAGAGTGGTTTAGTAAATCTCGTAGATAAGTAATGCAGCAATACCTATTACTATAGTACCAACAATTATAGTTGTTTCGTTATCTTCATGTTCAATCGCTATTTTTTGTATTTCTGGTGGGTTATGTTCCACAGTTTTATGTATTGATTTATCAAAGTCAGAATGTTCCGGTAAAAATTTCTTTGTTGTGGTGCCTTGAAAAGGTTGAATATATTTTGGTGGCACTGGTTTTACATTTACATCATTATTCAATCCTAATGCTTGTGCATCGGTTGCTATTACAATTTCATTATTGTAGTCTTGTATTATTCCGATTCTTAATTCCATGTCACTCGGAGACATGTACAATCCACTTCCATAGACAAAATTTACTTTACTTCTTGCATATTTTAAAGTGGTTCCATATCTTGAAATTTGACTGGGCAAATCGATGGGGCTATTTATTGCGTCCTCTACACTTGCTAGAAATTGCTTCTGTGCATCAAATGCCGTTCCAGTTCCAAGTATATCTGTTCTTGTTTGTGATTGTGAGCCAAGGATTGCCCAGCAGTATGTTCTTATGCTGTCATTGATTCTTTCTACTCCAGCTCTTGTAAATCCAGATGAACAATCTAGTATAAAAGTAGACCAACTATTGTCAGCCTCAGATCCTTGTGCAATGTAATCAATGTGATATGTTTTATCACTCTCATAGACTGTAAAACTCATCGTTTTGTTGTCGTATACAGTATTTACCAAAGGATGATAACCAATATTTGTCCAGTAATTATAAATTATTCCTAGACCATCATTATAGCTTTGTTTCTGTCTCCAGTCCGAATTTAAGTCAACGTTAAACTCCTTGCATATTCTCTCGTATGCGTTTCGGTTATATGTGTTACTAAACGCATTTCAATTTGAGTCTTGCGGCATTGCTACACTCATCTCAAATAATATTCTTCTGACTTGGTAGTAGACATGAAATCGAAATAACGAACCAACAAGGGCATCAGCTTTTAGATGATTGTTAAAATCAATGCCACATCCAGTTGTCGCACACCAAATAGCAAAATGCAACTGATTCTGCCAAAATAACATCCAATCTGTTCCCCAGCGTTGGACTATAGCATCTGATTTAACGTAAGGGAGTTTGTATTTTTCAAAGACATTGGGAAATGATGCTTTAAAGCCTTTACCGTCTGATGTAATGACTATGTTTTGATTTATTATATCTATCACTTTCTTGCTAAAAGTATTTGAATAGTGAGCACCCGGGTTATATTTGAATTCTTTAGAAATCATTTTTATTTGTGTTTTTATATATATATATTAAAAAAAAATGTTTCATACAATTTCAAACATAGACAACTCTATTAACTTACAACAGTATATCGATAATAGAGATGGAACTAAGCGCGTCGGATTAAAAGGTTTTACATACACTATCGGTTGGCAAAATATTAATGGTGAAATCGTAAAGACAAGAAACCCAGATAAAATAAAACATTTACCAGGTGGACTCTATAACTTTCAAGACTTGGTAGAAGATTTTAAATTGCTAAATGAAAATATTATCCTGGACAGTATTGTCCAAATTGGTGCAGCCATTATACATACGCCAATCGAGACACGAAAGTCAAGCGGTCTTTCAAAAATGCTGGGATTCAAGGACAGAAAATGGTTGACAGGTACTAATATAGGAGTTTATCCAATTGATTTAGCTCCTTATAAACAGCTATATGTTCATCTGGAACAAGTTAATACGAGTAGTAATTATTTCAATGGTGCACCAAGCACTATTATAGGTCCTGTGCCTGTAGTAAATAAGCAGTTTGGAGATATAGTATATACACATTTTTATCCTGAATATCACTGTCTTATGAATGGTGCAATTACTGAATTGAAAATAGAAGTTAGAGATGAGTATGGCAACAAGATAAATAATCACGGTTTGCCTATGAGTTGTGTTTTAGAAATTATTTAAAAAATATATTTTTATAAAAAAAACAATGAGTATATTTGGACCAACAAGACCTAAAAAAACAGAAGACTTAGAGGCTTTGATAAATGATGTTCAAAATTTATATAGGCGAATTGTGCCTTTTGTTGACCAGTTTAATCATTTGAGAAATAAAGTTGATAATCTTAAATATGGAATTATAACAACATTTGGTAACGGTGGGGCAGAAACAAATGTGGGGCATGTAATGACACGCCGTGGACGGATTATGGGAATAGGTTTAGCAAGTGACCGATTAATTGGTGACGTAACTGTAATAGTTTCTGTCAATGCTGTTGAACAACCAAATTATGGCATAACGCTTCACATCATCCCACGCAATCATGATAACTTTGATAAACCTTTAGAGATTGGTGCTGGTTCTGTTGTTAACTTTGTATGCAAGATTGCCAAAGCTACCGCTGTAAATACGGTGACATCATTATTAATTGAATTAATTAAAACAATTATTTATTAATAAAAAAAATGCCGAAGCAACCGACAGCACCAAGTATATATCCTGAGTTGCCAATGGAAGATGGACAAATATATAGATTACAAAAGATTTCAGAAATTGAAAAAAAGTTAATTACAGAACGAGATATACGTCAGTCACTTTATAAAAAATATAAACGTGGTATTAATATTACAGATGGAATTGACACTACCTTGATATCTGCAGGTGTTATTATGGCTGGGATTGGATTTGTTGTTCCAGTTTTGTTACCTTTAGAAATAGCAGCAATAGTATGTGGAGCTATAGGTGTTTGTATTAATTTTATCAGACGCAAGCTTAATGCAAAAGCTCAAAAACATCATGAAATAAAAACTTTGGCAGAGTCTAAGTTAAATAGTATAAAGCAGTTAATATCAAAAGCGTTGAGTGATGCACAAATATCTGAGCAAGAGTTTAAGTTGATTTTAGATGAACTGGAAAGATACTATAATTGGAAACAAGATATCAAACAAAAGAAACTTGAAATTAGTGAAGTTCAAAAAAAAGAACTAGTGGAGCAGGGAAAGAAAGGAAGCAATGGCAACCTTACAAAAAAGTCTAAAAAGTGTGTCATGAATTGTTTTAGTAATGTGTATGAGTACTATCCACCACCTTTGTATTCAAGGTCGGAAATATAATTTTAATAACTTATAAAAAACAAACTTGCAATCTTCACTACACCTATTTTAAAAAAGTTTTAATAAATCAAGTAAATCACCATAAAATGGTGATTTACTTATATATATGTATTTTGGGTGTTTCTGGAACAAACTGGAGCAAAGCGAGAGCTTTGAGCCAGAACACCCAAAATACATATATATGAAGCAGCAAACACAAACAAGAGGCTAACGTGACAGACTCTGTTCTATCGTGATGAGAGGTTTTACGCCAAAACCCTTTTTCAACCCTATATCTCTAGCTTAGACGTTAGTAAAATTTACGTAATAACGATTAGACTCGAAAACCAGTAAGTAATAACACCTTTGATTCGTAGTTACTTGATGTCATGCGCCGTCAATTAATTGATATGAATAGAATCTCACATTCATGCTAGTTATGTTTTAATTAGTTGGAAAAAACGATATGATTCCCTCAGATCGTCGCATTATATAAGATTTACCAACTCTTTTACTAAATGCAATAATAAATAAGCTTGAATGTACAACGTTCTATTAAATTTCTAGATTGCTAAAAGGAGATATACTTTCAAACATGTTTAAAAAATAACCATTCTTAGTCAAGTTTCTGAAAGAGTATGAGAGTGGACCTTTGGAAACGGCCGAACAAAACACATACGAAATGTTGCAGTCTCGGTTTGAACATGGCATGAACGGTAGTGAAATATGCTAGCAACCGCTCACGCCCTTTAGCCCGGGTTGAGCAGAAAATCGCAGAAGGGTTGCAATATGATATATACCTGATAGTTTTGTGCATTTTTATATGAAACTCTCAAAAACAAGCTTATGAAGGTAGGTATTAAAGTCAAAGAGCAAAGTAGCTTTCACAGTCAGCAAAAAACACGCATAACCACAAACTACAATTACAATGTTAATAGAAAGCAAGGCATCTGACTGCATAACCACAAACAACAATTACAATGTTAATAGAAAGCAAGGCATCTGACTGCATAAACACAAACAGATTGACAATGGGGCTACCGCCTTGGAGACGGTCATTGGCAATAATAATAATCTAATAACATAGGTCGAAAATAAATGGGGATGATATCAATATTAAAATAAAACATGAGTGTTCGATTAGGAACTTGTATCACGAACAATAATTATTGATGATCAAAAGGTAATTAAACAGTTGCAGTTTCAGTCATTTTCCTATGGAAATAAACATCTACGCTATACCTGCTATTATGTGTACTAGCATTTATTTGCATACTTTCATAACGTCCCGTTTTCTTTGAATTCATCTTAACGTTGGTAAAGTCCAGATATAAGACATTGGTAAGAAGCTACGTTCAAATGTAAAGAAAACTCGAAACGCATTTATGGTGAGAAAGAACATTGTTTTGCAAGCTTCTGTGAAAGAAGATACAAAAGTCGAACAGGAAATGCCTCAGGCCAAACGCAGTCAACATATTATTTAAAAGAAGATATTTGTAGAAACAATTGAATTGCTTCACCCACCCGCCGATTTTAACGCTAACGGATGGTTTGAAATCTTCAGAAAATCGCTTGATGACTTTAGCGACGTGACAAATCCTCCACACGAAATGCAGTGAATGACAAGATACGAGTTTCATTTAATGCTACAGAAATATTATAAAGTAATAATCCAACAATACTGGAACCAATTTGAAAGTATACAACACAAAGTTTAATGAAAGTGAATCATGAAATATTACATGTATCTTGTTGTTTTGGCGCTAGAGACCACACTCGCAGGCTTGTCGTCCTTTGTCAAAACAACTGGTTCAATGCAATATCGCGCCATACAAGTTCAATAACCTATTCACATAATTAATAAAGGGTCACGTGACTACGTCGCCCAAAGATTTATTTTCTTTAATTTTTTTTTCTTCAATCGATATTTAATAAATGCTTAAAAGAATAGTTTGTAAATGCTGGTTGTGATATAACATTCATCATGCTCCTACATTTTTACGTGTCTACTTTTCTTGTACGCCAGGCTACGCTTATCGACATAGACTGTAAACTGCGTGAACATCGTAATACATATGCACATCATCTATTTATAATGTGCCCAGCATCATTCACTTTGTGTTATTTAAACCGGTATTGATTCAGTTCTTTCTTATCATTACTGAACATCATCATACAATAATTTTTGTAATAGTATATCAATTAGGTACACAACAACAGTACATGAAGTTTAAAATATCACAGTTGATCAAGCTTCCAAATAACTGTTAAACTAGTGTATGGAACCGCTTTGGGGATTCCTAACCATTAATTATATTTGATCAACGTACATCCATTTCACATGTTTCAGTTACGTTTATGCAAACTTTCAGTTGCAATAGTCATCGTTAAAGACAACAGCAGTTATAATTGATATAGAAAAATAAACACCCGAACTGGAATCGTTAAATCTGATTTTTCTGAAATCTATTTCAGGTAGTGTCTCGGCTGATATATATTCGTATAAACTACAATACTTTGAGAGCACCGTATAAACCCACACGTGGACACTATTGATCTGTATTTACTAGATTACACGATATCCTTCTTTACCTTTCACATGATCAACACGATATAATACATAATTTCGTTGAACCAGATATTCGCAGGAAGCCTCGATGTATTAATTACCGAGAACACAGGTAAAACCAGATAATTTCCTATTCACTTGTTTTACTAATTAGACCAGATAACTGCCTATTCACTATTTTACTAATTAAACCAGATAATTGCCTATTCACTTGTTTTACTAATTTCCGTGCAACTCATCGACGCTATATTGTTTTGAACTAAGCTTCTTTGACTACATCCTCGTTGATGTCATAATAATATCTTTCTAAATGTCTTCATTGTAGGGATTTAACCACTTGGTCAATAATGCGTTTACTGTTTTGAGTAATCCAAATGTCCGTCCATTTTCCGTGTGCAATGTTCTAATAAAAACTGTATATTCAATAACTGTATCTCTTTCTGAGATAGTATTATGTACGTGTATGTCTTCTGATTAAACTTTTGCTTTGCTGTATTAAGCATTATCTGAGATATCAGTGTTTTTGACAGATTACAGAACGCCATATTCCCCACAATCCTGTAAAAAAATCAAAAAGTGACATTAAACTTTCATTTTAAAGGTTTATCATTGTTCTGTAAAATGTAAAGAAAATATTTCGTACTTCAGTTCTTTGTTTATCTGTATCAATTGGATGATTATATACTCTAATGTATTTCATTCACGGTTTAGGACCATCGTTATATGTTGGACAGTTTAAAACGATCCTGGGTTGTGGTTTAATAATCAGTTCGATAGAACGGAAATTGTTGTTTAAATATTTATACGTTGACCATTTCCGTTTTATTAAATATGTATCTTCGTTTATTAAACGAAATCAAGCTATTACAAGTAAAACCATTTCCAGTATTATCGCAAACTGCGTAGATCTGTCTCAAAGTTATATCGCTGCAACGAAAACCCAATTAGTGATTTTCAACATAAATCTAAACACATGTCTGCGAAAATTAGTATATCGTCCTGTTTATTCAATATACACCTTCCTAATTTTTTTTATAAAAACATTCTCATTTACTTTATTTTTTACTAACATTTTTAAATATGCCACTTTTCATGTTGATTCCTTCTCATGCTTTTTCTTTAACACCAAAAGAAGATCTTCAAATATCATTACGTGGTCCAAGTACGAACTTTTATACCCCATCCAACCCCTTCTCCACGAAGCGAAGCCGGAGTTGGCTGGTGTCTGAAATAAAACCGTAATTTAGGTTTATTGTCAACCCTTTTGTGTTTTTGATGTCGCTTGCATTTTTTATTACTTTTGCCTTCTCGTTTGTCTGTTTGCTTTTTTTTTTTTTTTTGTATTTTGTGTTTTGTGGTTGACTGTCGTCCTTGAATGCTTTCCCTGTCCGATATTTTTGTCTGTCTTTAAAAGCTATGCATATTGTAAAAAATAATAACATTTAATGGGTAATTGAAAATAGGTTATAGCATTTATTTCAGTAAAAAATGTGTTTAATCATGTTTTATTGTCGAAAGATCTGTTATAAAATCCTTCTAATATAAGCTTTCCCATCGCTTAATGGAATTAAGGCAGGCCGTCGTAATGTTAAAAAAACAAAAGCAAGATATAAAAATCGGACAGGGAAAGAAGCATTCAATGACGACAGTTAACCACAAAACACAAAAACAAACAGACAAACGAGAAGGCAAAAGTAATGAAAAATACAAACGACATCACAAACACAAAAGGGTTAACAATAGATCTTCCGCCTTGGAACGGACAGTGGCTAAAAAGGCCACTGGGGGTTTAAACCATGTTCTAGGGTGCACCAAACCTCAAACTTACCCTATTGTCATCCCAATTAAACTGGACAGTGTAAATAAAGAAATCCCCGCCATGAAATATTCTCTAACCAACAAGGCACCGTTAAAAGGCAATATAAGTAAAACACTTAGATGCTCGTGTATATATAAATATAAACACAAAAAGACAAAAGCCTAGAAAGCCACAATGAAGGTACTCGATGACTTGGCAGAAGCCAGAGCAACAAGAGAATAAACCATTGAGGGCACGACAAGACAAGACCGCGGACAGACATCAAACGCCACCGTCATATTGGGCTTTAGGTAGACGTCATCATTGGGTCCACAGCCCGTCCGATCATCATACAATTAAAGAGAAAAGCGTAGTGGCGAACTGTAAAAGGGTCCACCACCATGCATGCAGTACGTTGCAAAATGATAGGGTCGTGACCTCTTTTGATAAACTTTTTAACAAGCCTAACAAAGATAGTATGAAAGTGTTCATGACCAAAAATCTTACGAAGTCTATAAATCACATCACCATAGAAGTCAGGTTGTGATAGTCCTTGTCGCAGAAGAGTCCTTAAATTACTTTTATATTTGGAAAGAAGATCAGGGTTACGATAATAAAATTGTTAGATACAACTTTTATGATCAGCATTTATTAAATTTTAATCTCGTTCTCGGTGCTTTCTTATAGAATAACATATGAATAACATATGCTCTATTGAAGTGCGTTTAAAGTAGATATTAACATCGAACAGGACATTCAAGGACCACAGTCAAAGAAAGCAAACAACATTACAAAGGAGGAATAAAGAACCAGAACCAGATGTCATACACATAAAAATGCTACCGCCTTGTAAAGGTCAGGGGCAAAACAGGCCACTCGGGGACATTAAACAAGGCTCTAGGGTGCACCAACCCTCACTCGTACCCTACCGATTGACATTTTGCCACCATGCTTTCCTCTTTGATTGTGCAATGACCGGACAAATTGTGAACCCTATAATGACGTCTAACTAAATCCTGAAAGAACGATAACGTTTGATATTTGTCTACAATCTTGCCTTGTCGAGTCTTTAATTTGTATTTCTCTTGTTTCTCAGGCTTCTTCAAAATCATTGATTACTTGCTTTGTTGGTTTCTAGGTTTTTGCTTTTTATATTCATATATATATACAGTCGAACCTCGAATTTGTGTACCACCCGAAATAGTGTTATTTGTGTACGTGATGTATCGTTCTCGGTATGTTTTTCATGCTCATGCATGTTTGTTTAAACCTCATAATAGATATATAACATGTAATTCTTACACTAAAAATACAAGAAAAACTGCAATAATGTGTGTTTTATAATTTATTTAAAAAAATATCACACTATTAGAATTTAACATACATTCCGGAAGTCCGAATAATGAGAACAAGGTAAGACTGGTTTCGGTACATAAAATTGAATAGAATAGACAATAGCGTAGCACATAATTCATTGTTGAAATATCTTACTACACATACGTTTTTGTTTATAGAGTTGTTTTATTTTAAAAAGTTTGTAATAAGTGATTGCTTTGCACACGACTTCATCAATTCATCTTTCACAACTAATTAAAAAAGTGAACACACTTTATTTTAATTATTGTTTTTTTTATTAAAACCAATCAACAGACATTATTTAATTCGAAAATCAACCGTGTTTAATTTATCGTAATTAACTGTAAACGAAGTTCACTAAACATAAATTGTATCTGTCTATTATCGCTTTTCATCATACATCTTCGCACCTTTAACAATCAACTTTATCTGTTTTCGCACTATGATCGAACTTGCTACAAACACATACAAACGCGTCGATACAATTAATATGGCCGACGTCGCATGGCAACGGATCATCACCTTCGATTAAGCGAGGTTTAAATCCACACAAAAATGGATCTTCGGACCGTAAAAAGTATTCGAGCGAGCCGGTGTATTCGAGAAATAAAATTCGAATAATCGAGGTTACATTACATTGAATTATACAGGAGTTGTGTCAGGACCGGAAAATGTGTTCGAGTTACCGATGGTATTCGAATCACCGGTGTTCGAGCTATCGAGGATCGACTGTATATATGATAATCGTTGTATTATAATTAGATTGTATATTAATGCTGCCTAGTTTCTTAGAGGATATAGTGTGGCGGGTATTTCTTCATTAACACTGTATCGTTCTATTGGAATGACACTCAACCACTAAACATGCAAAGCGTTGCAAAATGAAATGTCATAAGCTTTTTGATAATCATTTTAACAAGAAATATAAAAAGATCGGACAGGGAAAGTAGCATTCAAGGAGGACAGTCAACCACAAAACACAGAAGTTTAATAACGATTTTATGACGTGTTCATGACCAAGAATCCTACAAAGTTTGTAAATCACGTCACTATATCGTTATGATAGAGATAGTGATGTATCTAATAAACAGTAATATAACATACTGTACACCACATTTCGGAAATGCATGGTACGTGATACAAGCTGTAATAAACCTCCTGTAGATGTTGTTAGACTAATAAAAGTAAGTATAAAAATCGAACAGAAAATGCAGCTTTCACGAAACACAGTAAACCCCAAAACACGCAAAAAGACAAACAAGAATGTCAATAGTAATAATAAAGGCATATGACGTCACAAACACAAAAAGGGTTGACAGTAGGGCTACTGCCTTGGAACGGTCAGTGGCAAAAAGGCCGCTGTGGGTTTTAACCAGGTTCTAGGGAGCACCTAGAAATCCACAAAAAGGTAAAACATATTATTCTAAAGAAAATAAAGCAATAATACATTACCCTTTCTCTGTTTGAGCGTAGTTCACTGCACAGCAGAACTATTTGGTAAGGCAGCCAACATATTCCAAATACCGCCATGATTGTGACCAGCATTCCAATGACTTGTACAAAACATAATATACGAGGGTGCTTCAAAAAGTTCTGTCACTAGGCATATATCCTTTGAACTGGATATCACACTGAGATAAAGTAATGTATTTATAGTACTACTGGGTTCGCTGTCTTAAATTTCCGGTTATTTATACCCCTGAATTACCTCCCCCTACCACACCTTTTGGATACTGGCATCTCTGAAAAGTCCTTGTTACAAAACGTTGTAATTTTTTTTTGAATAAGTCTATGCTTTTAAATTTTCTTGTCAGCCATCTGTTGTTATTCACCCATAATCCCTGAAAGTGATTGTCGCGAATTCAGAAAGGTCTTGCTGCAAACCAGATATGAGTGAATGCATAACCCTTAATTTTAGCAGAAATAAAACTGATTTTCTTAATTTTGTTTACGGAAATGTTATAATATCTTTTAAATGTCGTAATTATTCTCATAGTATTAATATTTTTTCATATTTGTTTACAAATCATAGTCCTTCAGTGTTTAAATTTCATATTCAACACATTATTGTAGAATTTTGTACAATGTTTAGAGAAAATATTGATCATCCAAAAACGCTATTTCAGAAGATTGCCCTTCCATTTAATTTCCATTTATCATTAAATTAATTTTACACGTTAGCTTAAAATGTTAATTTCTAAGACAATGCCTTTTCATCTACCATGCTTAAATTCTGAATCTTGTAATGCACAGATATAACTGGTAATGTATAAGAAATTTCAAAGGTCTTCGACAAGTACTTAAAGAAAAACAGGCATTTAAAAAAGTAACAGTTAACAAACCTGAAAAAAACTCAGGACGAAAATGCCTCAGTGTGTGTAAGTGATGTGTATTAAATGTTCCATAACTTTCATCACACAGAAGATACAGCATTTATTTTACCATCAATGGAATGGTATTGAAAATCTCGTTCGTTTGGTATATAACACCAATACTCACAATGAGCACATAATTGTTAAAACGCGTTAGTGACAGAACTTTTTGAATGACCCTCGTACACATAAATAAATGCATTCGTATATAGCCAAACAGGGCCATACTACAATATATACATATACAAATACATCAGTATTGTCCAAGACAGGACAATATACAAATTAAAGGCCGTCACATAGTCCTCCAACTGCTACATCAAGTTAACTCTTTTAAAACAATCAGAGAAACGGACTAGATATTTATTCAGTATAGTCAATCATTCACTTGAACATTTGCATATTACTGTTTGTTTGCCAAAGAAAGATAAACGCAGATCAGCTGTGGAACACTGTATACAAAATAAATGTTATCAAAGAGAATGCCTATTTATAACCCATATTACATTCAAACATGCCGGTAAAACCGAATCTTGATAAAACTATATTTGATTGCTTTTCGCTAATATACCGATTCCGATTTCTTTAACAATAGCATGTTTTATATCAATTGTGTTTATAATACTCTGAAATATCCACAGGTGTCATTTAAATGGCAACACTGACGTAACGATTTCTTTTAGAGTACTATATCAGTCATGAATTCCCGATAAAACAGGATTTAAACAGAAATTAAATGTTAATGTGGTCATTAAACGAACACAAATATCCCTGTGAAATATGTGTTCAAAAGCCATGGACAAAGACGTTAGGTTCTTTCAAAAATATCCTCAGTTTATCTCATATTGCTAACAGTCTGTAAGTTATGACAGTTATGGTACACAGTTTTGAGTTCTGAAACGATATGATCATAGCATGTCTAATTTGTCCAAGTAATCTTTTTTATTATGATCAAATATGGAACACGTTGCATTGACTTTGACTTTACCCAATGAAGTTATATTGCGTTGTTATAGATGCTTCTATGATACCATAAACTGCCAGGAATATATCCTATTTCTCATATGCTTAACTATGGGTTGTGGAACGTGTTCGCTATCATTATAAAAAGTGTTTGCTTGTATTAAATTTATACACAAAGCACAAAAACAGTATTTTATGTAAATTTTGTGTTAAACAAACACATCATTATATATTTCGGGACAATCTGTGCAAAACACGTATACATTACAGTTAAATAAAGGACACGAGAAATTTTAGAGCTGGCTAAATGATGACGCAGTAATTTTCAGTGACACGTATTCCTTAGCGGGTACGGTAATCGTTAAGGTTCGACTGTAACTCAAGGCACTAAATTATTAAATCACAAGATAACATTTAGCATGCCAATATAGCGTGACGACATTTCAAATATGAAAGATGTTTCAGTAGAAGTAGATGAAAAGGTCAAAAAGGAAGTTAAGTATTCACAAAATGAAGTCATCCAAAAACGCGCGTTTACAACAAGTTCGTAAAGTATTTATGTTTTAGATTTAAACTAACCAGTAGGCCATATTGCCTACTGAACGTTCCAAGTCGGAAACCCTGTCTTCACCACTCTTGTATAATCCTTTTCATTGTATAGTTAATTTTCTCTTTGATTATTGTAAAGTGCGGATCTATGGTGCCATTGCGTTTTTGGTTCTGTGATTTCTCTAGGACATTTTTTCTCAACTTTAAAAATGTGCATCAAAGAAAGAAATATAAACAAATCGGACAGGGAAAATAGCATTCAAGGAGGACAGTCAACCACATAACACAGAAACAAACACGCAAACAGACAAACAAGAAGGCAAAAGTATTAATAAATGCAAACGACATCACAAACACAAAAGGGTTGACAATAGGGCTACCGCCAAGTTGAAAATAGTAGTAATGCATTGGAACGGTTATTTATGTATCTTTCTTTCAATAGATTCTACGTTATAACTATATTATATTTCCTCATGTACGAGTGCAATGTAATATCCAAAATGACAACTATTAGTACATCACTGTAGCTTATCAAGTTACCTTATTTTTGGATTTCTGCTGTACAGTTATGCCTGTGTCTATCCGTTCACCTGGAATGGTACTGAGTCGGAGCTTCCTTATTCAATTGTCATCGCTAACATTGGAACAAAGTAAAGTACACCAGACACAATGGTAAAATACACAGTACGTGTCATCATGTAACTTTGTGTAGTGTTTGTTCTTAGATCCCATTCATTAACAACGGGCCATGTGTCATCGCACCAACGCTCAGTGTAATCGAGCCACTTCCTCTCCTTGAGTTCCCGGACCACAGCAATGGTGCTGCAACGACGAAGGATATTAACCAAATAATCACTATTGACGTCCGAGCTTTTCTGTCTGTCATGTGCGCCTTTAATGCAAATACGATTCCGAAGAATCTGTCGTAAGCGATAAGTGTGAGAGACAAAGCACTTGCCACAAGACATAGCACTGAAATATAAAATACATTCAAAATTGTTGGTTTTTGTATTTTTTTTACAAACAGTGGAATAAACTGATATCAACTGGCATGGCAATATCGTCAATAACAACAGCTATTCATTGTAGGCACGAGCCTAAACATGAGTAAAAAATAACTTCTTGTATGAAGCACTTTAGTTCAAATACCAATGTCAATATAAAATAAGATGTGTTGGTTGTATCGATGTTTCAGTCTGTGCAAGTGGCCAGTATATGCGAATACAAATTGAGATGTCTGTCTACATTCGTGTTAGAAGCCATTTGTATTGTTTTCTATTATGTTTAATGATGTAATACATATTTCTGAAAACAAGTTTGACCCACTAGCGTATTCGCGACGTAGTCACCCAATAATATTGTGCCAGCACATCATTCCAGACACAGCTACGACCCTAATGCAACATATATCAAAGAGAGGAACATCACACTACTTTTCCATTACGTGGTCCCGCATTAATTCCATTAAGCGATAGGAAACCTTATCAGAATTTTATAACGTATATTTCGACAATAAAACACGTTTAATAACATTTTTACGGAAGAACAAAAAGCTATTACCAGTTTAAAATTAGATATTAAATGTTTTAAATTATCACATTACGTTGTCCCGCGTTAATTCCATTAAGCGATGGGAAAGCTTATATTAGTAGGGTTTTATAACGGATATTTCGACAATAAAAAAAATTAAAAAAAATTTTTACTGGAAAAATTACGATAACATGTTTAAAATTACCTATTAAATATTTTAATTTTACAACATGCAAACTTTTTAACACGCAATTAGGGTTTATTTCATTTTCGCTTCGTGGAGAAGGGGTTGGATGGGGTATGAATGTTAATACTCGGGCCACGTAATGCGAATCCAATTATATAGATGGATGATTGACTGTATCGGTGATGTGTTTACTTCATGTTTATATTCCAAACCACTGTGTATTTGTCTTGTTTACCACATGTATATATAATCGTTTTGTACACGCTTACTTTTCACCAATATAATTATAATATGTCAACATTTGTAATTGCTTTGAATCTCGCCTTAAAAATAAAGCATAACAACCCTGTTTTGATTTGTATTGCCGTCATTTCTCTCCCTTAGAGACACCAAAGCACGTAATGTTCGTGTAATGATCCATAGGAGTATATTATTTATTAATTTGTTCATGTAGACTGATTGGCCTCTCATTCGAGCTTTAATTCTTTTTATTGGCATTGATGAACAATGTTGTTTTGTCCAAATATGGATAGCGTTCACTGGGTAATTGTCTAGTAGAATACAGCATTAACCTCAATACTGTACAACAAACATTTTAGTATCACAATTACAAGGGACACATGTAAAGCTTGATATTGTTTTTAAATCTCATTAGATTTCACTACAAATCATATTTGTATTTGTATTTGCAAATCATATTTGATAATTATTAATAGTTCAAAGCACATTGTTGTTTTGACATATTACAAAGTTGTAACTGGCATTACTAATAATTTGTTATGAACTGAGTTTTTAATAAGACGTCATAGATATTTAGTATTGAAACAACCTAGCAGAAAGTTGTGAGGTTCTTCAGGAGTCAAGATTGTCGTGTGTCCCTTTAATATCAAAAGTTAGTTGCTGCATGTTATAATGTGTCGAAACATTACTGACGCCGTTTTATATCGGGGAAAACTGATAGCAATTGAAAATACGGTGAGTAATGTAATCCTATGTATTTGACGTTCTGATTGTATTGTTTCTGTGGAGAGAGTTCAATTATGGTTTGATCTGTGGTTCGTCATTTAGTTTTTCGTAGATTAGCGTATCTATTGATTGATTTACTCCAATTTAAAATCAGTTACTGAATGTTAATGACGTTCTTTTAAATAAGGAGGAGTGTCCATCATGAAGACTGAACCTGCATTACCATTTTAAATACCATGCAATTTACATCGCATACAGCATAATAACACAATCTGGTGCAAGGGATGAACATGTTAACTATCAAATCCATGACAATTACAAAATTTATAGCTTCCACAACTTAGCCCAAAAACTGATGCAAGTTGTGTTTTCGAAAAATGATTTCGTTATCTGTGGCATGTTGTGTATTCATGAACTGGTGCATGTTGGACACATGTTTTAATGGAGTATGATATCAGTAATTCACCTAATATGCATTCTCACGTTTCATCTGTGTCAACTGTTTATAATCACTTAAATGGACGGGAGTCGCCTGAAGTTATGAGTGTTAATAAAACCATCAAGATCGGCTTAGATACGCATACACTTTGCACAAGAACTAAATGGGGCCTCAGTTGCAGGCACAGAAAAGGTGAACTATTCGTTCCCCAATAATTTATTCTTCATGCGAATGTTGAATGTATTTAACACATGTTGCAAAGCAATTTACACGTTTTTATTTGAGATGTATTTACCATAAACGATGGTAAATCATAATTAAACATATGCTGGTCTGTTTTTAAAGATAGCAAGTAAGTGATGTTAGTAATAAATAAAAGTAATATTTGTATTTCAACACAACTATTTACATTAACTTGATCATGTTGCTATATTCTTTGAAATAGAATTAGCGTTTACTTTCAGATAAACTTCACCTTTAAGGAGGCGGAGCGACTGCGAACCTATCCAATACGTCTAAATAGATCAAAGCTGGTCTACTGTCTGAAAATACTCAAATGGTAATTGTCTCTAACGAGCTTCACGGAATGTGTCGTTTAATACCATTTACTACCGGCATTTTAAAAACGTTTAAACGAATACAAAATGTGTTAGCACTTTATGGTAAATTTGACCTTCTCATGTGGAATTTAAAACTGTATAAAGCTGAATGAATCCAAATCAATTTGTAATTAAATATTATTATATAGGAGGATGTTGCACGTGTGTTTGACTGTATCTTTAATATATAAGATACCTATTAGTATCAAATCGAAGCACACATGACGCCAGTGCAGTAACTACTGTTAAAAAAACACGTATTTTGTTTTTGTCCGAATGAGTATTCAAAAGCGCTTACAGAATTTGTAACAGCATCCACCAAGGAAATTACGTTGTTTGTGAGATAACAGTTAACAAATTACCAATAAGAGTAGATAAACAAAACGATATAGGAAGAGCCTATTTTAGCGTGGATCGCAATGATACATTTCCAGAATACAGAATATCGCAAACAGTTTATAGTACATGGAACCATGAAGCAATATTTTAAAACAAATGTAAATAACGAAGTGTGATTAAAACATGATCCAAAACCGTTCTTATTATTTAAAACAATGAGACGTTACTCCATAAAGCATCTACAGAAATATAACGTCACATAGTTACAAATTGTCTTCTAATGCACACGGGCATTGAATGTTTGGAAAACTAGATTCAAACCTCCTCAACATTTTTGTCGCCGGATGTGTAATCCTTCCCGACTACATGGACTAGATGATCAATACTGTTTTATTTTGACTGTAGACCAAAGTGCCATTATCGGCTCCATCAGTTCTATTAGGCACGACGGAGCATATTCATCTTCGGTTAGTTTAAGAACATATGAGTGTGTGCACGATATACGCAAATTACATATAGCGTTACATTTTGTGTTTTCTCTTTTACAATAAATACATATTAACCGAGCACAAACGAAAACAAATGCTTGTATAACTAAATATTCCACTTTACTCTTTGGTAATTTGTAGTGTAGCAATACTCATTTTTTATGTATTATTAATTCAATTAACTCGTTCTTGCCAGAGAAAAGCCGATAAAGTAAAAGCAATAAATAAAAGGGCGATAAAATCTTCAATGTTGGCCCGAAAACATGCGTGTGAAACACAATTCCGTTCATTCTTGCAATTGCATTCTTGCAATCATGTTAAATATAGAATAAATTACTAACTAATGTAGCTATATGAAATGGATATAATGCATTGTGTAATAAAAAAACAGAATGACCTTCCACCTGTTTACACCGAATTTCACCGAGAAAATGTAAGTAGAGCGTTTCGGAATAGTTGTTTCTGTTTTGTTAAAGAGCATAACCTGACGGATGTATCTTTATTTACACTGTCACGTTTATTGGGATGACTATAGGGTAAGAGTGAGATTTGGTGCACCCTAGAACCTGATTTAATCGCCAGCGGCTTTTTTGCCACTGACCTGTCCTAGGCGGTAGCCCGTTTGTTAATCCTTTTATGTTGGTGAGTCTTATCTTGCCTGTTTAAAGTTGTTATATGTGGTTGACTGTCGTCCTTGAATGCTACTTTTCCTGTTCGATTTGTATATCTACTTTCATTGCTCGTTCATGCGATACATAATTATCTCCCATATTACTTTCAATTACTGTACCTAAATGCCGATATACATGATATCAAATTGATATTACATTTCTATGCAGCACTGATCAAATTACGACCGGCAGTCTAAGTATGTTATTAAATAAAATACCAGATTATGTGCATTCATGTGCTTGTACTGAAAGTAATTTAAACGCATAAATGACTCCAGCATTCTGATATAAACTGAGAAGCGTCCTTAACGAATAAAATAAAACACAATACAAGAATGACCTTTGCCGAAAACAACTAGTATATATAGGATAATGAAATATACACCGCTTAACATGTATGTATATATAAATGACTAAATGTTGATGCTTTTAGGATTAATTCACAAGTTGAAATTATTTAAACTGTAGGTTTATTGTCTTTTCCTCAAAAAAATAAAACATTTACATTATATCGTGTTGCCACTACAATGGGCATCATGGGAGCGACATAATATGTAAAACAGGATTTTTTCTCATATTCAATCGACTTCGACATGACATGTCTCGTTAACTATAATTATGCACCGTGATCATAACATGTTGTCTTTAATTCCGAAATTGTTCTGGTCTCTCATCAAACCGAATTGATTCAGACATCATTCTTGCCAGTTTATCTCATCCACATAAAAATGACAACACAATAAGATATTGTTACGTTTTATCTCGTCAAGTTTAACGAGTTGTTTCAAGGCAACTTGAGCTTCCATCACCTCAAATGAATGTGCCAGTTATCTGCAGGATATGTAAGTTACACAAGGCAATTCTTTTCTTAAACTCACGGCGCACCGTTTTGCTTTTGCCTATTTTCAATCATTATCCATAAATAATTGATAAGTTGATATGAAACAGTTGTTGGCATATTACTAACTGTTGATGATGTTGCAAAATTAATACATTTACACCTATGGCAGCATATCGAAGAAAGGTTCCAAATTTTAAAAAGAAATCTTATATGAAAAGTGTGTAGATACCACAGACGAACAGGACATGTAGCATTTAAGGACCACAGTCAGGACAAAACGCATAGATACTAAGACTAATTACAAGATAAATCAATAATAATGATAATGTACATATGAACATGAAAAACGAAAACCTAGAAAGTCAGAAAACAAGTACTCAGTGACTTGACAAAAGCCAGAACAGCACGCAAACGGCTCTGAAACACTTGAAGACAGCTAAAAAGAATTATCAAAATATCATGAAAAGTAAATGATAAATGAAAAAAATAAAAACTGTGCAAAGAAACATTAATGAAGGCAGCCACGGATGATGACGGAAGGATGACGCCATCGCCCCTTTTTTTACCATATATGGCATATTGACAACTTATCTTTTAAATCAAAGAATATCACTGCACATTTATTAAAAATAAATATACAAATTTCAAATGCAGGCATTGTATGCTTATGTTTCATTTGCAGTGATTTTTTTTGCTTGAAAATATGTTGTTTTTTTTCAATATGCCAAATATGGTAGAAAGGCGCGATGACGTCATCGTTCCAAGATGTCTGCCTCCCTTTCTGTTTTATTATAAATGTTCAATATCTCCTTTATTTTTCATGGTATTTTGATAATTCTTTCAGCTTTCTTCACGTTTATAAGAGCCCTTATAAATAAATCTTGTTTACAAACAGTGCATCAACCCCTTTAACGGTATGAACCACAATACTTTAGATAAGTATGCAACGCTAACGTGCTGTGAGATTTAGGTAGACGTCATCATCAGGTCCACAATCTCTCCGGTCATCGCACAATCAAATAGGAAGGCATAGTGGCGAACTGTAAATGGGTGAAACACTAAAAAAACAGAGTATTGCAAAATGATAGGCATAGGTGACGTTCTATGTTTGTCTACAATCTTGTCTTGTCGTGCCTCAATGGTTTGTTCTCATGTTGCGCTGGCTTCTGCCAAGTCATTGAGAACCTTATTTGTATGCTATTGCTATGCTATTGTTGTTTTGTATTTATACACGAGCATTTTTGTGTTTTATTCTATTGCCTATTAATGCTGCCTTGTTGGTTAGAAAATAGTTCATGGCGGGACTTTTTTTATTTACACTGTTCCGTTTTATTAGGATGACAGTAGGGTAAGTGTGAGTTTTAGTGCATCCTAGAACCTGGTTTAAAATCCCAGCGGCCTTGTTTGCTACCGACCGTGCCAAGGCGGTATCCCTATTGTCAACCCTTTTTGTGTTTGTGACGTCATACGCCTTTATTATTTGTTAACATTGCCATTCATGTTTGTCCTTTTGCGTGTTTTTGGGTCTACTGCGAAAGCTGCTATCAAAACTAAGTGTTTCGCAAACGTCATTGCAAGTCCACATAATGTACATGTCCAAAGTGCCGTTAATAAAAACGCTTTAATATTATTACAGTAGTAACATGTAGTATTTTCCCTACCAAACGTTTGTTGAATGAGAGCAATAAGCTTGTCTTTGATAAGGAGGTGGGATAAATGTGTATTTAGTGTAGAGAAGTCATAAGTGCTAATAGATAAAACTTGACGTTTATTGCAAATGTTATTAAAAAGTTATTAAAGTCTGCTTTGCTTTCGTCTATTCCAGACTTCAAAATCTTGCACTGAGTGATATGCTTCGAAACAACATTATCTTCAGTTGATTGCACTCGAGTATACGAATTAGTACTCCCGAGTTCCTGAGATAAAACATTGACGTAATGGAGGCGTCAAACAATAATTATATTATTAGCTGCTTTATCAGTAGGAACAAAAACAAACTTATTATGAAAGTCCTGGAATACCGATTTTAAATTACGAAATGAAAACCTAGGTCTAGGGCGAATAGGGAGGAATTAGCCGTATAGAAGTTAATACGGGAATCTATGATGTTAAAATAGTATTTTTCCGAGTAGAAAGGGAGTTAGCGTCAGCATGTTTTCTTCGACACCATTTAATACTCAAATCAATCAATGTATTGGGCAATCTGACTACGGCATGCATTAAAATCACAGAAGGTCGTTTATCAAACTTACCAGTAATGACATGACTGGCCGGAGCATAGCACACTTTAGATGTCCTACACTCGCATTCCTTAGGAGTGTCAATATGGGGTCGGAAAACATACTGCGTATAGCTTTGAATTAGGGAAGCTGTGCTATACAAATGATCTGTTTGAATGGAAATTTGTCTGTTTTCTCGTAAATCAGCTGAAGTGAAGAAAAGGATAGATAAGTGAGACGAGAAAGCTATGTACTCGCACGTATAAGGGACCCATTCTTAATTGTTTAGAAATAACCTTAGTATCATTACAAGGAGAGAGGAGACAATGATCACAGAATATTTACAAATACAGCCTTTTCTAATGACGTCGTTTCCTTTATTGTCAGGTTGGCATTTATATATTATTCATAAATGCGTGTGTGCAGCTTGGCTAGGTCATTTCTCTCTAAATCAAAGTGCAAACTAATAATAGTCATATTATATCGAGAAACAAACAAATAATGTTTATTTCCCAGAGTTAGAACTAAGTGTTTATTAACTTACTGTTTATGCGACTTTAATATGGAGAGTAACATTTCCGCTCTCGCGAGACATTATCTTAAGTGATACTGTCCGTATAGGAGATACGTCCCGGATACAATCGGCCATGAAAGCTCGAACATTTCTTAAAGTTTACCATGGTCATTCGATTTCAATTAGAAAATGACACACAGTCTAGTAGTCTAATACAGTCTATCATGTGTCAAGCGACTTGATCAAAAAGTTGATCAAAAGTACTTTATACAAAATAAAAAATGTTTCCTGACATTGGCCGGTGTCATTGTTCTATGACACCAAATTCATACGTTACAAGAAGTCTAATCATATTCCTCAAGGTTTACCAAACTATGTGTCAACCTGAGCAATTGTTTCATACACACTGAAATCCATTAGTTGGCCATGTCAAAGTGTATTATTCTGTGTAACGTACGATTTGATAATGTTCACTGTCGAACTCCTCCAACTTCTAAATGGTACAAACATGGTTAACCCATTTTATCACAAACCTTTTATTATTGCTAATTTTGAATTAATCCAGACAACACATGTGTATTACATGCGTCTATTTTACTCATTGCCAACTTAGATCTTATTATAACAAATGTTCAAACCAAAAATCCAATATACTAAGAGGCGCAGTACTAAACTTTGATCTGGGAAACACATTGGAATTTTCTAACGTTAATGCGTAAAAATATGCGATTCGTTATTTTAAAATATTCATGTGCAATAGCTCCGTACTTCATTTGGCGAGTTGCTGATTGTCAAATTGAATTGGAATCTTATTAAAATAAACCTTGGTAACATTTGGTGAAAACCCGGAACTGTTTTATACGGGTATCGCGTCAGCAAGGGTGTTTTAACGAGCGACAGATGATGAAGACAACGATGACGACGGTCATAGCATCAGCTCACATGAGTTTTGACCAGTAAACCTTTACTTTTTATAATGAGTTTTGTTTCTATAGGACCCTATATATCATTATCATATTGACCATTAAAATTTACTTTTTGTAATGAGTTTTGACCAGTAAAACTTGTAACGGTGTTATTTTATTTGAGAGATTATGTTTTTTTTATTACAGACTACAGAGGGTTAAAACATTATTTATTTAGTAATGTTCAAAAAGATACAATGATCAAACTATCAATAATAAGGAACTGAAAACAAACGTATCACAGATTATAATATTTTATCTCCTTTACAGACGTTAAAGCTTTTGATTGGCATTATTTCATTTCTTGCAATGCAAAACTGATTAAATTAAAATGATCAAAGTGTTATGAAATGACGAAGAAATCTAGAACGGCATGTAGAGAAACTACCCGTAGGAAAAGATAGTTATATCTTTATATTTCCGGAATATGAAATAAATGATCTGTATTCGTCCTTGAAATCCATTCAAAAGTCTTTCCGTTTTAAATTAGATAGCAAAATTGTAGAATTCTATCTCTTTCGTAATCTCGTCGGATTATATTCTGAAGAAAATAAATTGCTTTCGTACGCATAAAGAAAATGCTGGGTTATACCAGACACATTTGGATTAATTTGATTTCAATTGTTAATACCGTAGCATTATCTGCCTTTAAATGCTTGTTCATAGTCAATATATCATCCATGTGGAGATTCACATACTAATATATCAAAGATAGGTCTATTGTTCGAATGTGGCACAATCTCATCAGACTAACTGTATTATTTACGTAGTACAGTATAAGCTGTATTGTATTACTTAAAATATCGTTAACAGTAGAATTCTTAGTAGGAGATAAAAAAAGAGATATAGGGTCCTATAGAAACCACAGCCAGGGAGTGCAATGGCATCATAGGTCCGCAGTGTACTGCAAACAAGGACTTGATAATACTATGAAAGAGACAAGAAACAACAGAAAGATTGAAGCTGCCACTGTAAATGAATGTATTAATGTTTAATGTGTTTTTAACTTTACTTTTTTTTTAACTTTATGGCACTGGTTTAAGTTACGCAGTTAGAAATAATATGTAGGAAAATCTATTCAAGCATGTGTTTCCAAATAAACAATGTCATAATAAAAAAATAAAAAAATGATCATATAAATGTTCAAAAGTAAAACAAATAAGGGAAACGGTCCTACAGAAAACATAATACCAAATCGCAATGGCACAGTTGTTCCTTACTGTACCACGAATTAAAAATAAATGAAAAAATTAAGTGATAATGACAGAATGGTGGTCAGAAGGCAATATGGTCTACTGGTCGATATTATGTTTACACAACCTATCCATAATCCTGCCTTCAGCCAGCAAATTGACAATGTAAAATAATGAAAGTATATCCCATCAAACGAAATCTCTAACAATAAAGTCCACGTGTTGTGTATTGTCCTTTGCATCGTATACTTAATTGTTCTTTGTTTGTGGTACAGTGCGGGCCTACGGTGCCATTGCATTTGTTTGCTGTGGTTTCTATAGGACCATTTTTCGCACTTGAACATTTATTATACTGCGTGTAAATTGTTGGATATATTAAGAAACAAAAGCCGCCTGAATATATAAGATGTCAATGAAAAGAACAGTAGTAACACAAAGAGTGGTGAATACAGGGTTACCGACTTGGAACGGTCAGTAGGCAATAATGCCTACAGATTAGCTTAAATCGATTCTATGTGTACACAACCTCGCCTGTGTAAGTTTGAACTTGATAAACTGTATATGAAAATAGTCTTTTATTGTTACCTTCTTTCACCTTACAGGAGCAAACTCATTAAATAACAAGAGCTGACGAAGAACAGCGCAGCTCGACTATTCGATTTTTCAGAGAATAATAAATTATATAGCTAGTATATACCATCAGAAAACACGGCTAAAACAATGTGGGGGTGGGGTTGGGGGACGGGGCTTGTGTAGAAACTCGGGCCGATATAAATTTATGTGTGAACTTTTATTATTTTTATCTGTCTTAATCCACAATTGATGTCATTTTAAAGATATTAGTCGACGAAAGCAACTCGGGGAGGGAGCTGATATCTTGCAATTTTTATTGTGGCCTCCTTTCATTTTTTTTTTATTGATATTTCATCTGTGTATCTGAATTTAATCTAAATTGTTTTATATGTAAATGATTGCGTTTAAATTAAAATATTAATATCCAAATAATAAAAGATAAAATGAAAACAATTACCCTCCCCCTGTCCTCCATGTAAAGGGAGCCCAAAAACCAATGGGGCATGTGGGGGAGGGCAGGACGGCTGCGCATCATTGATGAAACAAAACAACACAGACATCTGTAAAAAAAAAAAAAAAAAAGGGATGATGGGATGGTTGGTTGGTGGTTAGCGGTGGGGAGGCGGGGGAGCAAGTGGGAGCGGGGGCTACATAGCTATATGTGTAAGAATTGACCAAATCAACACAGAAAAATGTAAAAAAAAAAATTGAGTTTCGAGTGGGGGGAGGGGGCGAGCTCGGGTGTGGTGGGGGAGGGCGGTTACGTAGCTATATGTGTAATTCTTGACCCAAACAACACAGAAATATGAAAAAAAATCGAGTGGGGGAGTATGGTGGGGGAGGAGGGGGTCAACATGCAACATAGCTATATATGTGCATAAAGATACAAACAATTTGAGTTTCGCGTGGGGGGAGGGAGTTGGAGGGCAACATAGCTATATGTGTAAGAATTTACCAAAACAACACAGAAATATGCAAAACAAAATAGAGTTTCGAGTGGGGGGAGAGAGGCGGGGATCAGGGGGCAACATATATGTGTAAGAAATAACCAATCAAACACACGAAATATGTAAAAAATAAAAATAAAATAAAAATGGGCGGGGGTGGGTGGGGGGCGTGGGTGTGTGTGTGAGGGGAGGGGGGTGCAGGACATAGCTATGTGTAAGGATTGACCAAAACAACACAGAAACTTGCAGAACATTTTTTAAAAAAGTCCAGTTTTGAGTTGGGTTGGAGGGTTGGGGGTGGTGGAGAGGCGGTTGTGTGTGTGGGGGGGGAGGGGGGGGGGAGGGCAACATATATGTGTAAGAAGCTATGTAAACATTGACCAAAACAACACAGAAATATGTATGGGGGAGGCGGCGCAGCATAGCTATGTGTAAGAATTGACACAGAAATATATAAAATAAAAAATAAAAAATAAAAGAAATCGAGTCTTGAGGGGTGAGGGAGAGGCGGGGGAGGGGGTGGGGGGGGGGGCGGGGGGTAGGGGTGTCACAAAATGTCATGGGTAGAGCGTACTGGTCGTACATAGCTCTTGTAAGTTATCGGTTACACCCACATCTATTGTTCGAGTTGAAACAATTTCACAAGATTCATGATCTATTCATGTAGCACGTAAAAGCGTGCACATTTTAAGTGGCCGCCAGAGAGGCCGTGTCATAAGTTTAGTTTTGTGCTAATGCATGTAAACGTATAGGTATATTTTCCTTAAACGGCAAAATTGTATAAGGGGCCTCTCGTGTAGATTCAATACTGCAGATTTCGCCACGTTTGTCACGGACTGAACGGGGGAAATAATGATTTGGGCGTAATGTTTGCTATAAAACCCATTGTCTTCTAGCTCTCGCCGGGATGATCTATAGTACTTTGTTGGAACAGAGATTGGACGGCAAAATTCATAGGCAACATGTGGTTAGTAGTTTTATTAAACTTTTATCGTACATTTGTATTCAGTGGGCGGCGCCATCTTGTTTGGCGGTTACGACATCCGGTTAGCATTGATGTTTCTCAAACATAACTTTAGACTAGCATATGATTTTGAAGTTACTTAATTAGATGTAATTATTGTAATTGATCATTAATTGTAAAACAATATTAATTTGATAACAGTGGATAATAGGTGCATTAGTTAACGTTGGCGTATAACTCAGTGATTGTAATACACGATTATTAGCATTAGTTAACAATGAGATGAGTGACAAGAATAAATGTTCGACGCGTATGCATAGCGTTGTATAATGTGGTCATTAGTTGACATGCATTGATTAACAGGGGCATTGATTAACAGCGACGTACATAGCGTATACATGGCGTTGTAGAATATGTATACATTGCTACTCATCATTAGTACAGCATACATATATTGATTGAATAATGATTTGTTTGGGTAATGATAATTATGCAAGATTGTTATGTTTGTCAACCGACATCTAAAACGTATGGATAATTACAGCCTAAGCCATCCAGGGTTGGAAATAAGCCATCCAGGATATAAGCCATCAAGGGTTGAAGTAAGCCATCTAGGTTTGGATATCCAGGAGTGGAGCTAAGCATCCATGATTAGCGTTTACGAGCGGTGGAGACGGTCCCCGTACCTGCGCAGCGACAACCCCCGGGACACAAGGTGGGCCCGTTACCAGTCCTCACTGGAGGAATATCACTCACAATCTCAGTGGAGGTTAACTGTCATTGCATCGCGTCATCAACCCTTACAGAAGGCATTTGATGACAATCATCCATTGAATTCGCGCATCATCATCTTCATGAGCTCTCGCGCATCACAGTTATCGCGCTAGATCAACATTGTTATAGCTTTAACAACACTTTAGTGTCTTAGACATTCAGTATTTATAACAATACTAAGAACGTCTTAAACGTTCATGAGAACATTCGTTTCATAGTTCATTTGTGTATTCGCTTGTTTTTTTAGATAATTGTATATATATTAAACGTTTTAAAAGTTGCATTAAATTTATGTAAATGCATTCACCGTCATTGATTCTTTCCTGAGTTAGCCCAACCACTAAGGTCATCCTGTGACAAGGGGACAACATATATGTGTAACAAGCTATATAAGAATTGACCAAAACAACAAAGAAATATGTAAAAATAAAAATAAAATTAAAATATTCCAGTTTCGAGTGTGTGGGGGTGGGGTGGGTGGGGAGTGGGGGGAGGGGGGGCACAACTCAGAAATATGTAAAAACAAATAAATAAAAAAATCCAGTTTTGAGTAGGGGTGGGGGAGAGGCGGGGTGTGTGTGGGGGGTGGGGGAGAGTGAGGGCACCATATATGTGTCAGAAGCTATGTAAGAATTGACCAAAACAACACAGAAATATGTAAAAAAAATAAAAATAAAATAAAACGAGGCGAGGGTGTGGGTGGGGGGTGGGCGGTGCAGGACATAGCTATGTGTAAGAATTGACCAAAACAACACAGAAATATGTAAAAATAAATAAATAAAAAAATCCAGTTTTGAGTGGGGGTGGATGGTTGGGTTGGGGAGAGGCGGGGGGGGGGTGTTAGATGGGTGAGGGCAACATATATGTGTAAGAAGCTATGTAAGAATTGACCAAAATAACACAGAAATATGTATGGGGGCGGCGGCGCAACATAGCTATGTGTAAGAATTGACACAGAAATATGTAAAAGAAATAAATAAAAAAAATCGAGTTTTGAGGGGGTGGGGGAGAGACGGTGGTTGGTGAGTGGTGAGTGGTAGGGGGCAACATATATGTGTAACAAGCTATATAAGAATTGACCAAAACAACACAGAAATATGTAAAAATAAAAATAAAATATAAATATTCCAGTTTCGAGTGTGTGGGGTGAGTCGGGGTGGGGAGGGTGTGGGGGCAGGATATAGCTATGTGTAGTGTAAGAATTGACTAAAACAACACAAAAATATGTAAAAATAAATAAATAAAAAATCCAGTTTTGAGTGGGGTGGGGGAAAGGCGGGGTGTGTGGGGGGGGGGGGCGTGGGGGTGGGTGAGGGCAACATATATGTGTAAGAAGCTATGTAAGAATTGACCAAAACAACACAGTTTAATTGTAAGAAATGTTGCGATTGGTAAACGCTGAACGAACGAACGCAAATGCATTTTCTCCGTTTGTGCATTTAAACGCACACATTATGTTGCGTTCGTTCCGTGCATTTAAATGAACGCATAGTTTCGCTGAATGCATACAAAAACGCAAATGATTTGCATTTTAAAAAATGCATTCATAAAAATGAAACGCAAACGAAACGCAAACGGAATGCATTTTTGGGGTACTTGAACGCAACTGCGTCTGTATCAGGAAGCCAATATGAACAATTTTGTTAATTTTCATATTTGTCTATTATACTTACGACAACATTACAATTGCAATAACTCAACTTGCCTTAATCCACAAACGGAAAAACGTCCCCCAAATCCCCTTCCCGGGAGTCCCGGCACCAATGGAGCCGCCAAATACACCCGTACATGCAGAGTTACTTCCCTTTTTCCGCAAATAAGTCCTAAATTTAAGGAGGGGTGGGTAGTTAATGTTGTCGTAAGTATAATAGACAAATATTAAAATTAACAAAAAGTTTCATATTGGTCTTTAGATTACTTACGACAACATTGCAATTGCGACTTTAACACATGAACAATGTAACCTGTTATGAGTGCCCGAATATGTCAAGGGGATTTGAACAACTCTGAACAACAAGTAACAAAACACGATCAAACCTGCTCTAGGAGGAGCCTCTAAAACTTCTTAAATGGGCAGATGAACGTTACAAGGTGAATATGGTACCCTCATAAGTCCTTCAATTCGGTCAAGGACAATAAGTCCACCATCTAAAATCATAATCGACAATTTCAAGTAAATCTATGGAACAGAAAATTGCTAGTATTACCTAGATCATCTAAATAAGTAGCGACCCCTTGATTCAATACTTAAATAACAGCTACATAACTGAGCTGTAAATGTACCAGAACTATGAACACAAGCTAAAAGGTAACTGTGTGAAACATAGATAACTATAAACAATATGTATAAACCAAATACATTTGAAACATGTGGTATGAAGTGCTTACAAACCAAGATAAGTAAAATAACAAATAAAACTGCAATCGATTAGTATGCCTATCTTTATAGACTTAGGCAAGGCCAAGTCAGCTAACTGGTAGAGCAGCACAACTCCATGCCTGACTGGGTAGTAAAAACTGAACCTAGTGAAACAATATTTAAGATAGAACGTAACAAATAATTTGTGAATTTTAAGGAAAAATAAAGGCTCTGACTGGTGCCGTCTTATTGGAATTGAATTATGTAAATACCCAGACGAAAACCAGTCAGTTTGTTACTGGAATCTCTCTAAAATGATCCCTTTAGTAGCATAAGAGCGATGACGCTTCAGTTTCCAGAATGGGCTCACTACATCTGAGCCACAAGGCTAAGGCTGAAAGAAAGATAATCTAAAGTGTAGTCTATCTACGTTTAACCTAAATGTTCAAAGGAGGGCCGGAGAACAGAAGTCAAATGGGAGGCTAAAAGAGCCACTTGAAACTTCAAAGTATTCTAAAACTAAGTAGAATAGTGATATAAGTTCAAAAGGGGAGACAAGAACAAAAAACAAAATCGACTACAGTAGAAGTGTAACAAGCACTGCGCTACACTATTCTGCCCAGCTAAACCTCTGTGCTCTCAGAGTAAACCAGTGAAGGACCTCCTAGAGGTACACTTATGTGACCAACTATTACAGAAAACTAAAGTCTGAAGATGTAGTTTGAATAGACAAACGTGAGGTTGCATACTGATTCGAAATGAAGGGTAGTCGCAGAGGTAGACCCTGGTAACTTCGCTTAGGGATACAGCAGTGGTGAAGAAACCAAGGTGGACAGAAGTGCTGAGAAAGGGGAACCCTATTAAAATAATAATGATAGAATTTATTTATTGAGGGTAACACATTAATTTAATGAACAAATCTTACATGTGGCCCTCAAGGAAGAACTTTAGGGTTACTAAAGCCAATCCGGGAGATCCTTCAACATGCATTTAGGGCAGCTCTACTGAACCCCTAGACCACGGCAGAAAGTCACCATGAATGTGGATGTGCACACGCACGCATGCACCCCCCACCCCCTTTTTGTTCCGACCACGGCAGAACGTCACCTAGAATGTGGATGTGCACACGCACGCACACCTCCCCCAAGTACAAGGCCAACGATACTTTAACATAGCATGAGTAAAGAAGTGGCCTTCCAAAAGATCTAGCCATACGAATGTGGTATATAGAACCAATAAATAAAGAGATGCCGGATGTATCTCAAAACCGCCTAATGGGTAAGACTTCAACAAGGAGAAGTATGGTTCTTATGGCAAAATTAATGTACGGATTAGAAGCCGGGCCTAAAACACAGTATAACCTACCATGACGTTAGGAACTTACTCATACTGGTAGACCTCCTCTAAACTGATAGAAAACAAGGATACTGTATCCTGGTTCTAACAAGATTAAACAGGCAGAAGTCTGAACAACAATTACGCCAACTATCATCAGTACCCGTGAGGGCTAATGGAGAACGAACCCTGGCACTACAGCCCATTAACCGTATGACTGTATGGAGAAGTGGGTGGGGTAAAGAATCTAGAATCTGGACAATAATCGTAGCTGCAAGAATTGGAGTGATATTCCTGTAACCGCATCTAAAAAGATAAACAAGGAAAGCAACCCCAGAGGGACGAGAAGAATGACGAAGAACTCCATCAGACAAGGCTAGTCAGGGAGACAGGAAACAAACCAACATAGGGTTGAGGACAGTAGCTTTGAAGCCAACGAGCCAGCTACCGAAACTGACATTAATCAACCCTCGGGTAATCCCAAAAAACCGCAGGTGTATAAGTGAGGAAACTCGCATAATTCACTCGTGCAAAGGATCTGGTGAAAATAAGTTTCTCACTTCTCGAAGAAAAATTCCTATATTCAAGACGAACCAACAATTATTCTATTAATTAATGTATTATGTACTATCAACCTTGATACTTAAGCAGCAAAACATAATGCGCTAAAAAGAGATGACAATAACGTCAACAGCGGCATTAAGGCATTGTCGATATTTCACGAGTGAAAGTTAAGAAACACAAACAATGAAATATAAGGTTTATTATAAAATCCACAATAAAAACAAGACGTCAGTTGTCTTTGTCGCTGTTATGGGAGACGAACTCGGGACTCCTCCTTACAAGGCGAAAGCTCTACCAACTGAACTAACCGGGACACCATCATAAAACAGCGGTGAGTGGCAGTGATTTAAAGTAAGAGACTAACCACTCAGCCACGGCGTCCCCCATATCAACTTACCAGCAAAAGGGAAGCCTCGCCAACAACTGCATGTGCACATGTATAAAAAAGCATGAGCCATCATAAATAATAAAGGCTATTGTAAATATAAACCTACATAAACAAAGGTGGTGATATACAATGATATCATTAATTTTACAAGTAAGCGGCCCACAGAGCAAGGTAGCCGGGTATTTGATAGATACTTGTATACAAAATTAGTAAAAGTATTCATATTAACCGGGTAGACGAGTCTAAGTAGCAGGAGGAAATCCCCGCCTACCTATTCATGACACCCCTGGATATAAATACTACTGGCGCTAAATAAATAAATGCTTATATACCTGCAAGTCTGATGAGCATAAAAAATAGACCTGCAGTCATCATCTACTCAACCGTAACCAGGGCAGGATACAGTTACTTGTCCATAATTAATAGACCATGGCGGAGAAGCCGTAATAACTAAAATCATCCTTGATAGGTCAATTCTTGTGACGGACCTCGAAAGTAGGTACTGACTTCTAACGAGGTTACCTGCAAAACTAGTTCTATAGTTAAGTCAAAAAGGACAGAAAAGAACAAAGTTCATTCACTAAGAATATTTAGTTAAAGACAAGATATCAGACTCCTGTAGTGGATATTAAGTAAGACCACGAGAGGAATATGCATTTAATTTAAATACTCTTAACGATATTTAGTAAACACAGATATTCCAAAGATATGAAAGCATTCAATAAGTTTCTAAAATCGAGAACATAGGCGGACATTGCTTAAGAAGTGTTAACCAATAAAAATAGTATTATTACAACTTAAACTTGTATTTGAGGATGGAATAACTCCAAGCCTGCTAATCAGAATCAGAGGTAAAAAAGAGATATAGGGTCCTGTAGAAACCACAGCGTCCGAAGGCAATGGCATCGTAGGTCCGCACTGTACTGCAAACAAGGACTTGAAAATACAATGAAGGAGACAAAAAACAACAGAAAGGGTGGTGAAGACAGGTTTACCGACTTGGAACGGTCAGTACGCAATAAGGCTTACTGGTTAGCTTGAATCAGTTTTGTATGCGCACAAGCCTCGCTATTATCCTGTCTTCAGCGCTCAAATAGACAAGACAGTGTAAACAAAACTACATCCCATCAAAAGGAATTCTCTAACAATAAAGTCCACATCCAGAGAAACTAACTAAAGAAACACATAAATAAAATAATAAACATCTCAGTATGTATCCAGAATCGTACTGAACAACCATAGTAGTTGCAGCTAAAGAGAAAACCAATCTAGGGTACGACCAGAAAACTCGAGGGACGAAAGCTCATGCACACACCTCCCTTAGTTGGGGTTTCAGTAGGTACAATCATAGAGTCCCAAGAGGTAGTCCAGTCATCGCACAAGTGAAAAGTGAAGCGTAATGACTGAAATTTGTAAAACGATCAGGAAACCCGTCAGACTCCTTTAACTTTCGAAGTTTACAGACCACATCTCCATAAAATGTGTGTTGTGATATGCCTAGTCGCAGAAGTGTTTTAAGGTTGGTGTTGTACTTTACCAGCTGGCCCTCGTTGCGGCGGTAGAATTTAGAGAAAGATCTACGTAGTTTGTGATAACGAAAACCTTGTTGAAGAAGTTTACTTGTAATAACTTGATTTCGATCATTGAAGTCTATAACATCATTACACGCTCTAGCAAATCGAATGAGTTGGGAGATATACATCCCGTATGAGGTAGCACGAGGTACATCTCCATCCAAGTGTGGATAGTTAACGATGTTAAAATTGAAATCATATCTCTTATCATAGATTTTAGTATGAATACAATCATTTGAAATCGAGAGATGAATATCGAGAAATGCTGCTACTGTATCCGAACTGTTGGCTTTGTGGATAAATGTTAGTAACCATATGAGCAAAGAACGGACTATCAATATTGAGTATGTCATCAAGATACCGAGAAGTATTATTAAATGCATCAATAATTTCACCCTGGCTAGCAGGTGACGTGTGTGTGTGTAATTCTAAGGTTTATAGTCCGTCCGCCAACGAACACGTCAGGGTATACCTGACGCGATGGGCACAATAGAGTCTGGACTTGGCTAGCAGGTGACAAACTCAACACAAAATCTCTTTCGTAGCAGTACAAAAACAAATCTGCAACAAGTGGCGCACAGTTAGTACCCATAGGAATAACAACAACCTGGCGGTAAATAGTTTTACCGTATCTTATAAAGATGTTATCCAGAAGAAAAGATACGGCTCTACAAACATCAGTACAAGTCCACAAATTATACTTATCAATCGGGGCGTTAGTAAAGAAAGCCCTGACATTCTTACAAGCCAGAAAAGCTGTACCTTCTCTAGCAAATGTCTTCTGAATAAGCTGAAGCAATTTTTCTTTGATAAGATTATGTGGTAGTGTAGTATACAAACTTAGGTAATTTACCTTCTCTGATTGTAGATGGTCTGTCTACCCAGACAGCTACTAGATAACTTCACTCTTGGAATGCGGTTATTATTTCCTTCAGCCTGTAGAGCGCCCTGTCAGTAGAAAGGTATGACTTCCGTACCATGAAAAAACCTATCCCAATAGAGAGCAATGTCTAGGAAAGTATGATTTCCTAAAGAGTCTCAGTCCTATTGTTAGTAAGTGTTTCTGACATAACACTGAGATGTGTCGAGACAGGTGGCGGCTTTTGGTGGGACTCCCAACTTGAGGAAGTATCGGGCGCTGTGATGGGTTATCCTAGAAATAAGGTGTACTCGTTTCATCCCTCGGGCAGGACTCCCCACCCAGCACTCCTAGACCGCCCACTGTTACTTGAGTCGTCGTGATCCACCCAACTACCTGCCAGCCTCTTACTGTGTACATTAGTGGTTGGGGTATGCGACTGGTTGATCCCTCCAGAGCATGCCAGCCTCTTACTGTGTACATGAGTGGGTGAGGTAAGACACTGTATTTGACCTGATACTTAGCTTGGATGGATAGCCCTGGGCGTCAGAAGAAAGATACCATAGCCTCCTTTCGGTAGGACTATCCAACCATAGTCGACGTGATCCCCCTCAAGTAATGCTCGCTGTGGACATTATTCAGAGGTGATACGGAGACTGTGTGATCCCCTGAAGCACATGCCAGCCTCTAACTGTGTACATGAGTGAGTGGGGTAATACACTGTATCTGGCCTGATACCTAACTAACAACTGTACTGCTCACTGAAGTATAAGAAAGAGAGGCACTACTGTAATTATATAAGGGTGTGACTACACACACACAGACACACATGAACCTCCTCAGAAGTTCTATATCAACTGAATATTGTAATGAACTTTATTGTAAACAACTTTAAAAACATTAGGGAGCTATTTTAAGTAGTCTGGGAATGTCCACTAAGCGTGTGGAGAAAAACAGAAAAAACTGCGACATTTCTAAAATTAGCGTAATAAAATGCAATTATTCGCTAGAAAAACGGTTCCTTAACTCATTATATCTTTAATGGTTCTTTCATCCAGTATAGGAACTAAATAGAGGTTAATGCATTGTTTATCAGCTCGAATCAATTCGGTTTAGCATATGAATTTTGGTTTGGCATATAATAATTATGTCAAAAATGTGAAAAATTATAGAAATATAGAAATCAAAGCACCCAAAGGAAATGGCACTGTAGGTCCACACTGTACCACAAAGATAAATTAACTTTACAATGAAAATGACAATACACAACACAAAGCGTGGTGAAGACAGTGTTACCGACTTGGAACGGTAATCATAATGGCCAACTGAAAAGGGGTAAACATTAAACATATATCCCTTACAACATTGTTCGGGGAATATGTCTGACTTGTTAATGTTAAAACATGTGACTCTATAACTACCACATGGTATACCAGCTTACGTAGATATAAACTGAGATTTTACCATCTAGATGTATGTGCATGTCTGATCCTATATGTATGTTTATGTCTGATTGACTTTGAATAGTTAACTAAAAAAGTACTATAGCTGACGATAACGTCGCCTAATTTGTCAAATGTATTGAACGTTTGAAGAAACCTATTTTTTTATACGTCTAACGATATTTCGCTGCTTTATATAAATGCATCAAATAGTAAAGTAAAACAGTGTTAATGTTCCGATATGTCTCTGGTTAGTAAATACCAAATATAGATCAATTAGTCGTAGCAGTTCGTGCCTATGTCAGTGCAACATTGACACCATAGTCTTACCCTCCAAGTTGTGTTATGTGATAATCAAATAAATTCAAAATCGTCTACATTTTGACATTGCCATTCTAAAAATATAGGGAAAAGACACACATTTACTTCCTTTCTTGTTATAAAAAATCTCATTATTTCCTTTGTGTATCGGTATTCCAAGTATAATATATTAACAATTTAATAAAAGAAACTACATCCTGTAGTGAGTTCCGTACAACGATTAAAAATGATTAAAAATGAAACATTAAAAAACAAACTGAGATACCATAAACCACAGTATATTATTTACGTTATTTTAAAATTATAATAAAATGCAAAATCTCGAGCATCTATATTTATCATTGTTTAATTGTGCACTTAAATTTAGGAAATGAATACTTATTGTTTATAGTTAAATTATTTTTACAGATTGACGAAACGACGAACAGCAATATCTAGTGTGGACAAATTGCATTTATGTGCATTTGCTAAATAAGAAGACATCGATGGGTGGGAAGGGCACGTACATGACTTATTATTGCATTCTAATTTCCAATGACGTTTATACAAATGAGACATCCGCGATACGATACATTCACAGAAACAATATTAATGTAAGCACCAGCTTGACCGGACATAGGAAAGAGCATGCGGCTGGTGGCATTTAGACAGACTGATATCTCTTTTGCATACCAAATGAAACAAGTACGCAGTCATGGTGGAATGCTATTTCCGACCATTATGCCTTATTTATATCGGTTCTAATTGTTACCCTTAGGAGACATATATTTATACCAAAAGTAGATCAAAAGGTTGAGTAGGAAGTATATGACCTTGAAAAGGTGGATAAATATTTATAAGAGTGATCCTTTGGAAGCAACACGCACAACCAAGAGAATTAAGTAGCAGACTCGATTTTACTGAGCCTGTTCATGAGAGATAATGTTAGAAGAAAGACCTCTGGCACCGGCTTAAGCGGTATTCTACTTAAAAGCCACCTTTAGTGGGCTCGTTAGTCCCAAAGGACAGTAAAAGATAGCGCTACTGATTTTTAGTACGGGGATACATTTTACAGCCGCCAAACTGCACTAAATGAACGCTAAAGTGAATATTAATAAACACTGATAAGGGTGAGTACACAACCAAGAGAGTAAAGACTCTGTGTTACCATAATATAACTTTTGTATATAATTTGCTTAAAATATGTCCTTCACCTAAATTCGGTAAAATTATGACCGAAATCTTGGATCTGCCTAATAATTTAGTGTCGCAGCTTTGCAGAATATTGTATTGACTCTAGAATAACTAGGAAATGTGGCTAAAGAGTTATCGGTTGCTTACAAAATGTTAAGTGTAATATTAAAAGGCAAGTTATATGGACCTGATTAGGGTAGGAACATAACGGTGCTATATAGATGTAAGTGTGTAAGAAGTTTGAATACTGGCTTTTGTTATTGGAGTAATTGACTTAATAAACAAGAGGGCCAAGATGGCCCTAAATCGATCACCTGAGTATTGGCCCATTTTCGAACTTCTTCGAAATCGTACGGTCATATACAATTTGTGCAAGTTTGGTTAAGATTGTTCAAGAAATGTGGCCTCTGTTGTGTTAACAACATTGATATAAAGACACTGACAAAGTTTCGTAAAGATCAAATACAAAATGAAGGTGCTAGAGTGTAACCCTGGGGCAGGGCTAAATGTGACTCGAGGGCTACATGTAATATATGAGAGCAGCGTGCCTTGTGGTTTCAGAGAAAAAAATAAGTGTTTCCCTATGCAATTATATGTAAAACATGTGACCCCATGGGGCAGGGCCAAATGTGACCCATGGTCACAATTTAAATAATTTAAATAATTTAAATAACTTGGTAAAGGACCATATGCTCATAGTAAATGCAAAATATTAAACCTCTGGCTCTAGTAGTTGCAGAGAAGAAGATTTGTTTTACTATATAAATATATACATGTAAAACTGTGACGCGTGGGACGGGGCCAAATTTGACCCCAGGGTCACCATTTAAACAAACTTGGTAAAGGACCATAAGCTTAAAGTAAATGCAAAAAACATCTGGCTCTTGTAGTTTCAGAAAAGAAGATTTTAAATGTGTTTTACTATGTAAAACTGTGACGCCTGGGACGGGGCCAAATTTGACCCAAGGGTCATCATTTGAACAAACTTGGTAGTTGACCATTAGCTGATATTATTTGAAATATATGAGAGATCTGTACCTTGTGGTGTGAGAAAAGAAGATTTTTTTTTAAGTTGTTTCCTATGCAAGTCTATGAAAAACATGCAAAATCTCAGTACAAAAACGTTGGACGCCGTGGCACGGCTATTTTTAACCCCGGGGACTTCAGTTGAACAAAATTGATAGTCTAGGCATTGTCAATTATTTTAAAAGAAAAACTGTCGAAATATATCCAACAGTTGTTGAGAAGAAGCTTTTATAAGATTTCGAACATATATGGTAATGGCGGCCATCTTTGATGTCGTGCTAAATACCATTTATCTAAGGCTCATCCATGTGAAGTTTGGTCAAAATTGGCAACGCGGTTTCTGAAGAAAAGTCGTTTGAAGCAAAAGTTAACGACGACGGACGACGGACGAAGATTGATCCCAATAGATCACCTTGAGCCTTCGGCTCAGGTGATCAAACAACGTCAATGTAAAATTTTAATGTACATTAACAAACTGTAAAAAAATAGGTCAAGGTCAAGGTCATTTATATTAACCGGATTTGGGTAGAAACATATTGCTGTTATATAGATGTAAGTGTGTATGCAGTTTAAACGATGTACTGCTTCTGGTATCAGAGTAATGGACATAATTACTCTGAATGTAACATTTTAAAGTAAATTAACAAAGCGTAAAAATTAGGTCAAGGTCATTTATTATATTGACCTGCTTTGGGTAGGAACATATTGCTGTCGTACTAATGTAAGTGTGTATGAAGTTTGGAAACTATAAGGCTTTTGGTATCTAAGAAACTGAGTTAATAAATAATTTGAATGTAAAAGTTTAATGTTAATTATCAAATTGCCAAAGGTAGGTCAAGATAAATCATATTGACTTACTTTGGAAACGAACATACTGCTGCCATACAGATGTAAGTGTGTTTTAAGTATGAAAACTGTACGGCTTTTGGTATCTGAGAAATTGACTTAATAAAAAACTTGAATGTAAAAATGGAAAGTACGGACGTACAGACGTGTCGTACGGTCATGACGTACGTCTGGACGGACAAGGGTAAGACTTTATGCCCGCACCACTTTCGTAGCGGGCCATAAAAATAGACAGCACGTAAATTGATAGGCTACATTATTCCATTCAGAAACGCATTAGCTAACTAAAATGTGTAATATTATTGCATATACATTTCTGATTATATTAGATTAATACATTTTAATTGTGGACTCCAATATTATATATCAATAATTAAAAAATAATTAAGGTATATATATTTTACCTTAGAGAAACTCATTGCGATGTTACTGACGAACAAAATCACATACGGAAAATTGATTTTAAATTGAAGAGTTCGACAAGAACCTATGAAATTCAGTTATATCCAATCGGCACATTTCCTTTTTTTCTTTTGTTTTCTCTTTTGTAACAAGCATCACCAAAGTGTAGTGCTTGGGGTTATTAATAACATTAAGTCTAACGGCATATCGCTTATAATGATATTAGGTCATCGCGTTCATATGAACTGATTAGTATATGATAAACCAATTAAAAAACCAACACTATCGCTTTTTGTTTCATATAAAATGTTTGTCATGTTCTGGATGTTCTCCATCTTTCACAAACAACATTAATCCATTACGCGAGTACTCGTTCATTACATTATGTCTCAGCAAGTCGTATTGACGATATCATTAGCTCGAAACAATTAGACCGTCCCGCGTCTTACCCTATTGCTTTGAATAAACTAGATTTGGTATGTCAGTGAATTGCTTCATGAAAACATCATTGAAACTGCAGTTTTCGATAACAGTCTTTGATTTATTGATATGCTATTAATTGTATGGACAACTGATGCATATATACAAGGACAACAAATAAAAGATCAGAGCGGAATCATATTAACTCTTACTAAGTTCCTTTCCTTAAAAAACAGTATTTGATATTTGTATATTCAAATAAAAAATAAAACATGGAACTTTTAGTGATTTACATAAATATATTTATATGTCTGAACAATAAATTAAAAATGTAGATATATTAAATAATGCAATTCCTCTAAATTTGTTTTGCACACAGACATGGAAATCGTAAGCGAATAAATGATTTCCAAAGCCTGAGGCTGAATAGCAAAATGTTTTTGTTAGGTTAAAATCAGTTATGGAATAAGTACGCCAATACAATTATATTGATTGTTTGGAATGACATGACCCTACCCTACCAGAGAATCGGTGAGAACACAGTAAACCATCAAACATCTATTACGTCTATTTCAAGGCTATGTTACATCTATTGTTTTTATTCGTGTGCAAATTCAGGTTATTTACTAATCTCATTGTCTCGTATGGTACACATTTATTGCATTATATCGTTACCAATAGTTGCATTTGGTCAAAACAAAATTAACAAATATGAATAAAAATAATCGACCATCTCGTTATGTTAGACGATAAGCATTTCTAGGCTACATAACATAATTGACGTCGGTCAGCAACCAGAAATACTGTGGATGAGTCTGTAAATCCGCTATTACCGAGTGTCTATAGTATATGGATTAGATAGTGGTATTAGGAAAATAACCGATATGTACGGTACGGGGACTAAAATGAATGAGTTTCCCCAGACGACACATTTCTGTATATCATTTCCCAAGACGGCACATTTCCGTTTACACAATGACAGTGTTCGACAGTATTATTTCATTTGTAGTCATATAAACAATTCACATATATTTGTGTACAACAAAAACACACGAGGACAATTTCTAATAAGATAATAACCTGTATTTTTCCATAATTTCCTTGATGACGCCTACCTAAAGCCCATTGGGACGGTGGCGTTTGATGTTTGTTTATGAACTTTCCTGTCGTGCCTTTAATGGTTTATTCTCTTGTTGCTCTGGCTTCTGCCAAGTCATTGAGTCCTTCATTGTGGCTTTCTAGGCTAATGTGTTTTTGTATTATATTTACACGAGCATATTTGTGTTTTACTTATATTGCCAATTGATGCTGCCTTGTTGGTTAGAGATTAGATCATGGCGGGGATTTCTTCATTTACACTGTCCTGTTTAAATGGGATGATGGTAGGGTAAGTGTGAGGTTTGGTGCACCCTAGAACCGGTTTAAACCCCCAGTGGCCTTTGCTGACCGTTCCAAGGCGGTAGCCCTATTGTCAACCCTTTTGTGTTTGTGATGTCATTTGCATTTTTTATTACTTTTGCCTTCTCGTTTGTCTGTTTGCGTGTTTGTTTTTGTATTTTGTGGTTGACTGTCGTCTTTGAATGCTGCTTTCCCTGTCCGATATTTTTATCTTTCTTGTGTTTTATATTGTTTTATTTTATGTCTACGTTCTGGACAACAGTTAACAAAGAAGAACAAGTAGAATAGCAGTATCTAACATTTATATAACTGGATAGATACATGATTTAGAACTTTAGGCCTCACTACACAATTAGCTCCTTCGGTTTTAAATATTTTTGATAATTGCTGACATAGAAATGCTTATTGTTGTTGCATGTGATATAAAGAGAGTCTGAAATTGGATGTGCTACTATTAGAGGACACTGCCACCTAAATATGGCAGTTTTATGGGTGTTGAAGAATTCTGATCAAAACTCTGGAGTTAAAGCCCAAAATAGTCCATTGGAGGACACCACTCGAATTTAAAAAAAAATTGTCAACGTACCAGATTTTGTACAGTTTTGTGTGGGCATATGACTTGGTTATTTAAAAAAAGTAACTTTTAACTTTGAAACTTCCTGTTCGAAATGGCCCTGTCAACTTTGTTCATATAGACCAACATAGTAAAAATGCACTGTGTAGTGAGACCTATATATGACAAGACAATGACAAAACATAGAACATGTTGATCACCGATATACAACAATATTCCCTTGACTAATAATACACGTACATGATGTTACTGCAATGGCAGTATTTAGATAAGCATTGATTCGAGCGCTAAGTTATTATGATTTTACCGAATAGCGAGACATCTACTTCCGAAATATTCAGATTTTCTGGTCCAAATAATTAACATATATAAATCAAACATTGCTGCGATTATAACTGTTATGTTTGTTTGAAATCGGCATTTCTTGATGCAATGTACTAATTGACATTTGCACTACGTTCACACCGAAGTCACATGGGATGCATAACAAATAATTGATTTAAGAATATTAATTAACGCTAGATTAAGTTCCTCGGATTCGGGGGAATATTATTTTGAGGATTTTTTTAAGAATTTTGTAATATTTAAAGAAGCATATTTTTGTTTGATTTCTTTTCCTGTAAAACAACACCAATAACAATCGATGTCCGCCCTCAAACACATCGACGCTAAAATGAGCGGGTGAGTGCATAAAAGACATTGAATACATAATAAAACCATTGACCCTATGCTTTTTTCTATATATACAAAATAGTTATTCATGAGAAAATATGTAGTGACTGAGTTTTAAACGAGCAACAGTAGTTATAAAAGGAAATGCAGCATACAATGACCACAGTAAACTGACCACTGTAAACTCTCCTGATACATGATTTACGACTCGTCTGCGCTTATCTGATTATTAGTGCGTTGTACTCTGACCATTTATGTAGTAGTGTGCTATACTCTTACACATTATGTATTAGTGTGGTGTAGGTGTAAGCTAACACGTTATGTATTAGTGTGTTGTACTCTTACAAATTATGTATAAGTGTGGTCTAACCTAACACATTATTTATTGGTGTGTTGTACTCTAACACGTTATTTATTAAAGTGTTATTAATTTCTGGATGCGTTCTTCTCAAACACGTTATTATCTTGTTATTCAGACTTGACTAACGATGTATTATTGCGTGCCTTTCTTGTTATTCTCTGGATTGTTTGTGTTTGTGTCACAACAATAGCAATATATTCCATTTGGAAGTATATATTACAGTTAGAAGTCCAGTATTTGGAGAATAACCGTCGTCTTTACATATATGGAAGATCTATATGTATTGGAGGTAGCAATTATTTCGGGACTTACTTTCCTTGTTGTTTGGAAGATCTATAGTTATTGTAGGTAGCAATTATGTCGAGACGTATTTCCCTTGTTGTATGAAAAATCTATAGGTATTGAAGGTAGCAGTTATGTCGAGACTTACTTTCCTTGTTGCGTCACATAAACCAAATTAATGCTTGTATGAATGTGTACTTAAAATCAGCCAGTTTTGGTAATAAGCTATGTACATATACACACAAGATTGGATATATAATAAATACAAGCACGCACAGAAACAAACAGCAACTACAAAGATGGATAAAAGGAAAAATATAAAACAAAACCAAGAGAATAAAGTATAGACTCTATTTGATTTGAGCCTGTTCATGAGATGTAATATAATCAGAAACTCCTCTCGCGCCATCCTAGCTCCGGCTGCTTAAGCGGTGGTCTATTTCAAAGCCAACTATATTGATACTGGACATGTTGATCCCAAAGGACTAGTAAAAAATCAAGAAAATATATTAGTCAGTATCCGGTTGTGATTTTTACATTATATAATCATCAACAGAACTATGCGGACAAAATAAGTTTGGGAATGTGCACAGTACTAACATGTGTAGGAAACAATACGAAGGAATATGAAGGAATAAACCTTCTCATAAGCGTAATTCATTTCATCATTTAAAACCAAGTCGTTTGCCATATATTCTGTTAGATCATTGGTATTAACTTTGAAATAAAACGCAAATGCCTGCTGACTATAAAGCCTAGTCATAACTATGTCAATAATAAACTTCAAAACGGGTTAAGTGATTTGTAAATGATATATATTGTATTGTACTGCCACATGTATACGGTAATCACTAACTCAACAAATCTAAGATAAGTAGATTTCTGTGTTTTTTCTTATAAAAAATGAGATATAGGGTCCTATAGAAACCACAGCGTCCGAACGCAATGGCATCGTAGGTCCGCACTGTACTGCAAACAAGGACTTGAAAATACAATGAAAGAGACAAAAAACAACAGAAAGGGTGGTGAAGACAGGTTTACCGACTTGGAACTGTCAGTAGGCAATAAGGCCTACTGGTTAGCTTGAATCGATTTTATGTGCGCACAATCCTCGCTATTATCCTGTCTTCAGCGCCCAAATAGACAAGACAGTGTAAACAAAACTACATCCTATCAAAAGGAATTCTCTAACAATAAAGTCCACATCCAGAGAATCTAACTAAAGAAACACATACAAAAAAAACAACATCTCAGGATGTATGCAGAATCGTACTGAACAACCATAGTAGTTGCAGCTAAAGAGAAAACCAATCTAGGGTACGACCAGAAAACTCGAGGGACGAAAGCTCATGCACCCACCTCCCTTAGTTGGGGTTTCAGTAGGTAAATTCATAGAGTCCCAAGAGGTAGTCCAGTCATCGCACAAGTAAAACGTGAAGCGTAATTACTGACTGTAGAGGGGTCAATCACTAAGCATGCAGTGCGCTGTAAAACCAAAGGGTTATATACTTTTTTGACGAACTTCCTGATTAAATTTGTAAAGCGGTCAGGAAACCCGTCAGACTCCTTTAACTTTCGAAGTTTATAGACCACATCTCCATAAAATGAGGGTTGTGATATGCCTAGTCGCAGAAGTGTTTTAAGGTTGGTGTTGTACTTTTCCAGCAGGCCCTCGTTGCGGCGGTAGAATTTAGAGAAAGATCTACGTAGTTTCTGATAACAAAAACCCTGCTGAAGAAGTTTACTTGTAATAACTTGACTTCGATCATTGAAATCTATAACATCATTACACGCTCTAGCAAATCGAATGAGCTGGGAGATATACACCCTGTATACGCTTTCTGTAATGTAAGGGGTTAAGTGGGCGGGGATTATTTTTATTTACACTGTCCTGATGTTTAAGGATGATGACAGGGTAAGAGTAAGGTTTGGTGCACCCTTGAAATGGTTTTAACTCCCCAGTGGTCCCTTTTGCCCCTGACCGTTCCCCCTGTTGTCAACCCTTATATGTTTGTGATGTGCCGTTTTACTGAATGTGTTTGTGATGTAATTTTTGAATCACCTTTGCTTTGTATTATTAGTTGGAGTGACTGTATTCTGTGTATGCTACTCTTCATGTTGGACGTATAACCTTTCCATTGACCAATTCCAATTACCTATACATTCCAAACGAAAACCCGATGATGACGTCGTTTACTTCAATCCTCAAAGGACGCAAACGTTGATGCTTACCATAAAAGTCCAACAGGAAATGTAGTATTCAAGGACCACAGTCACCCACAAACACGCACAGAAACGAACAACAATTACAAAGATGAATTTAAGGCAAGATATGAGCAGAACTTACTTTGTCTTTCGAATCCTTAATGGTTGTTTCTCTTGATGCCTGGCTTATCGCAAGTCATTGTGTATTTGCTTTGTGGCTTTCAGGGCTACAGTTTTTTGCATATTCATATATTCATTATATTCTGTATGTTATACTTAATTGCCTATCAATGCTTCCTTGTGCGTTAGAGAATATAGTCTAGCGGGGACTTCCTTATTTATTGGGATAACAATAGGGAAAAACTAAGGTTTGGTTCATCCTAGAACCTGGTTTAAACCCCAGCAACATTTTTGTAACTGACCGTTCAAAGACGGGAGTCCTATTTTCAACACTTTATTGTTTTTGATGTCACATGCCTTGCTTCTTATTATCATTTTATTTGTAGTTTGTTTTAGTGCGCGTTTTTGGTTGACTGTCTTCTGTGAAAGCTACATTTCCTGTTCGACGCTTATATCTACTTCTATATTATAGCGGTCATTTATTTTATAGATATTGTGCGCATCATACTTTATTGCATGAATGATTGGACTTTAGACGTGTCTTCGTTTGTTATTAATTGTTTTTATGGACATAGTTGTGTTATAATTATATTGCCTATTGATGTCTGTCGACCTTGAATGCTATTTTTCCTGTTCGATTTTTATATCTATATTTAAGCCCCTAGCGGTCTTTTTGCTATTGCCCGTTCCAAGGTGGTACACCTATAATCAACCTGTTTATGTTTGTCATGTCTATTTTTCATTTGTATTATTGATTGTTTGTTTGCGTGTGTTTGATTGACTGACTGTTTTCTGTGAACTATAGGAATTAATTATGGTTCATCGTAAGCAGACGTATTTTAGATTATAGCTTGCTACCAAATAAATCAACTCAACATAAAATCCTAACATGACATTTATAGAATCATAGCATTAGTTTTATTTTATATCATCTAATTTGACACTATACGTAAATAATTAAGGATGAAATGACATTTAGTAGTTATATATATAGTCATTATCTCTTATTGATAGCGTCATGAATTTTCAAAAGAATATTTAATTAAACGGTTCGAGAGCAAAACAGAAACAAAATAGCCACATACAATCTGCTTGCGTCAAATCATAAATGTGTGCGTTTTTAAAAGTATGTGCTTGTTATCGGCTGTTTTTCCTGCCACAAATATCATTAATGTATCGCATTGGCATTCAGTCACCCGATATTTAAGAGATTAGTTTCGCCCTCGCATATTTGGTTTATCAGTAACAAATTACACAAGCAAGGTTTTATGCAAACGAAAATAGCTGCCGAGAGAGAAGAAGTTAACATAACAATATATCAAGTCACGGGTGTTAAAACAATATTGAAAAAAATAAATGTTGTCAGGGAGACATAAACACGCCGCGTTTATAAGAAATACTATTGTTCACATGTAAGGGATACGTGTACGTTAGAGTGTGCACTACAACACATATAAACTGTTCACTGTTACCTTGTGTACTTATAAGATTGCGTTATCAAAGTGAAAAATGTAAAGGAACTGTTGCTACCTTACCATCAGCAATAATAAACCATACTAATAAAAATTTAGAAAAAAAAGAAAAGAAAATCAGCAGGCTTGAACCCTACCTTCATCGGCTAACACGATGCCTCAATCAACTGCGCTAAAGAGGCTGGTGAATGTTTCGTCGCTAATATACAACATTATATTACATGCTACATTTCAGCAAGTGAAATGGTAACCTTTCAACATTACAAAATATGTGTTTATACCATTCAAGTATTTCAGACGAGTTCTCTAGGTATTCAAGTTGTAAAACATGCTTATCACCATTTACATGAGCCACATTCTGTTAACCATGGACAGATATAAAGGCAGCTGAATGACGAACACGTTCCGTTAGTCGAAATTAATGTGTTCAGTAAATTAAAGCTAAATATATGTCAAACAGGTTACACATTATACAGCTAGAGTCTCTTAATATGAGTATAAATGTCAATTATCTCGCCATTCGTGAAAAATAATGAATGACGACAAAGAGAAACGACTTTCTTCAGATTAAATAGTTAACTGTTATAGCACGTTTATGCTAGCAATACTTTCAAAGAAAATTCATCAATGTTTAGGAAGGTATTTTGTAAGTAAAATGATGCCGAAAATAAGTATAAAAGTCAAACAGGAAATCCAGATTTCACAGAACACAGTAAACCCAAAAACACGCATAAAGGCAAACAAAATTCTAATAAGCCACGTAACTTGTCATGCTGGACAACAATTGCAACATGAGCTGTCTTAAGACAAATCTTTTGAATAGCATTCACGATAATTAACAGACTAGAATATAAGTAGATATAAAATCGAACAGGAAAGGTAGCATTCAAGGACGACTGTCAATCACAAATACACACAGAAACAAACAACAACTATAAAGATGATTGAAAGGCAAGATATGACATCACAAACACAGAATGGTTGACAATATGGCTACCGCCTTGGAACGGACAGTGATAAAAAAGGCCGCTGAGGGTTTAAACCATAGTCTAGGGTGCACCAAACCTCTCACTTACACTATTGTCGTCCCAATCAACGTTCCAGTGTCAATAAATATGTCCCCGCCAGGTTATAATCTCTAACAAAAAAAAAACGCGATTTATTAACACTGATTTTGAATAGCATGCAGGATGTTCTTGGCTGAATGTTTTAAGTCAAATCTATCAAACTCATTGCAATAGAGTGGGGTTTGGCGTACCCGAGAACCCGTCTTTACACCCCCTCCCCACCACACACACACAAAGCGGTCGTGTTGCCATATCTGTGAGAATCATACACAGCTTTTATAGTTTATATTAAGTGGACCCGCGTAATCTCTTTCCGACAGGGTTTGTGAAAATCTCTGCATAAACAAATAAACAACCACCGTCTGCATGCATAAAGAGCAGTAATTATCACAGCTATGATGATACTGACGTACCATTTCAGTACCTTTATTGTCAACCCCTTTACTGCACTCGTACAACTCTGAGTAACAATGGTCCTCCAGCCATACCTGTGATAAACCCAGCGTAAATACGTGTGAAGAAGCTATATCAGACTGTAGCAGTGTAACAATATGGAACATATTTAGTACTTAAATGAACGTATGACAGCCATTGATCAAGTAGGCAGAAAACCCGCCCGAGGCTCATATGAATGTATGCTCAAACAAAAACTGTCAGCTTATTGATGAAGTTATTATGTTAGATGTGACATACATTTATTTGCGTAGTTAAGAGTTGACAGTTAAATAATATACCCATGTATTTTTATGTTTGCTAAAGTCACGAAGCGGGAATCTGTAGAGTATTTAAAGAGAACCGCTTGTAAGATAAAATAACTTTACCTTTAGCCAGAATCTTGCTCATATATCACGGGGCTTGGCCATTAAATTATATTCGAATAGAATTACTGAGAGTTGTTTGTTAGTTTGTTACTGTAGCTATATTTACAGTCATGGTTACACAATTCCGAATTTAAAGATATTTTTAACAGCAACTTTAAAATAAGTAATTACATTCTTATACTGATATGTTACAATCCCACTTCACATCAAATATTGATTCATGTTTTTTACCCGTCGATATGTCCGCTTCAACATATTTAATGTGATCGTTCAATAAATCGCGCCTTGTTCGCAAAAAATCGCCACGTAGTGCCAGATGATTAACAATGCGCTGGCAAGCGAGAATACATTACGCATTACGTGGTCCCACCTTAGTCCATTACGTAATGGGAAAGCTTAAATTAGCAAGATTTTATAACGTATATTTCGACAATAAAACACGGTTAAATACATGTTTTAATCAACACAAACGTGATAACAAAACATGCAAACTTGTTAAGGCGAAATTAAGGTTTTTTTTCATTCCCCAGCCAATCCCGTTTTCGCTTCATGAAGAAGGGGTTGGATGGGGTATGAAAGTTAATACTCGAGCCACGTAATGTTGTCTGATGCCTCACACTTGATTTCAAATGTATACGTGCAAATATATATACATGATCATTTATGTATTCTACTTATATTGCTTATTAACGCTGCCTTGTTTGTTAGATATTATAACCTGGCGGGGATATGTTTATTTACACTGTCCAGCTTATTGGGATGACAATAGGGTAAGAGTGAGGTTTGGTGCAGTGCCCTAGAACCTGGTTTAAACCCCTAGCGGCCTTTTTTACCACTGACCGTTCCGAGGGGTAGCCATATTGTCAACTCGTACTTTAAATAAAATGCACGAGACAGGCATGAGGAACTCTCTATACCAGTACAATGATCCCCAAAATTGTAAGTACCATTTAATAATTGCACTATCATTTCAAATATATATTTGTAACCATAGCAACAACAGTATAAAAAAGAGGGTATTGTATTGCTTAAACACAATTGAAGATAAAAGTACATTTTTAATTCATAAACATAACTGCACTTCCGCAAATTATGTATTTTTACCTACTTATCTAATACAATACATTGCTATCTTCATAGAGGCTTGAATAAAAATTACTACAATGTTGCTGCTACAATGACAATGTAACATCACCTGGTCTATACAAATGTGTAACAGTCATATTTCATGGCAAAAGAACAGCACTGACATACATTTCGTATATTTACTAAACACCAATTTTAAAGCTGTCTTTGAAGCTTTTAATTGATTTAGTAATACCAGTTCAACGAAATATTTGCCATTGTTGCACTAACACTTATTTTTGCTTTATAAATGATTCTGGTTCACAATTTATATCATTCGACATACTAATGTTATGAACGACATTGATTCCTTCATACCATGTTAAGGATAGTTCATGTCAATCAATTATCAATATAAGTACTCATTAATTTGCATTACAACAGCAGTACATAAGCTGTGTATAGAAATTATTGTTTAAAATACACTGTTTATTGAAACATGTAATGTGTCTTAAAGTATTTACTGTGCACTTCAGCTAAAGCTGACTCAGTAAGGCTTTTCTTTGATCTAATAATATTTAAATCAATATCAGTCAATATAGATATAAATATCAAACCGGAAAAGTAGCATTCAAAGGACGACACAACCACGAACACACAAAGCAACGTTAAAATGGAATAAAAGGTCAAATAAACGCTGGGGTTTACACCAGGTTCTAGGGTGCATTAAACCTCTCACTTACCCTACTGTCAACCCGATAAAACGGGACAGAGTAAATAAAGAAATCCCCGCCGTAAACTATTCTCTAACCAAGAACGCAGCATTAAAAAGCAATATACGAAGATGCTCGTGTATATATAAATAAAAATGAATAGCATAAAACACTCAGTCACCTCTATCCCCTTTGACCCTATTGGTGCGGCCATTTTTGACAACTTTATTTGAACAAGCTTGACAGTTTTTACCTAGCTATCACTTGTAAGCAAAATCCAGTCAAAAATAGGATTTTTAAGAAGATTTTGTTTTTATTGTTATCTTCTATTTTTAATAACATCTTGGAACTATGGTTGACCTAATTTTAACGAACTTGAATAACACTAATCTAAGGATTGTTAATGGTCATAATCAGTCAAGCCGTTCGTGAGAAGTATTTTAATTAAAGCTAATGTTAAAAAAAGGAGACGGTCGAACGGTGATCCAAATAGTTCACATTTGAAGGATGCTTAATGAAAAAATAATGCTCCCTTTGTGGAGTTCATCATTATTATGCTTAACAATGAAGATAAATCATTAAATATACTTTCAATATTATCCTGTTACTCCTTTTAATTTGTTTTACTTATATTCTGAAACATTTGTCCAGCACAAAACAACATAATATTAAGATTAATAACAGTTTTAGATTAAAAATTGGGGTACGCCTTTTAGGGCCTCACTTCCCGAAGAGACTTGTGTCCCCTGGCGTGTTTCCTGCTTTTTATTTAAAGGTTCATACATGCACAGTTTCATGCTTTCTTCCGGAAGTCCACAACAATTTCTATACATATCACACTATAACATCATTCGTGAGTTTGTTCTGAAAAGATAATTTCATAATTCAAAATGAAAGTTGGAGTATACCAATGTTCTAACAATAAAGCCCATATCCAGAGAAACTAACAAAAGAAAAACTAAGATGTTGTTGTAAGGCTATATAAAATACAAAATAAGAAACATCTCAGGATGAATCCAGAATTGTACCGAACAAACGCAGCAATTGCTGTTAAAGAAAAAAAAAATAGGGTACGACCAGAAGACCCGTAGGACGAAATATCATACACCTACCTCCCTCAGGTGCAATCATAGAGTCTCAAGAGTTTGTCCAGTCATCGCACAAGGGAGAGGTGAAGCGTAGTGACGGACATTAGAGGGTCAATCACTAAACATGCAGTGCGTTGTACTACTAAAGGGTCGTACCCTTTTCTGACGAACTTCCTGATTAATTTTGTACAGTGGTCAGGATCCCTTTAACTTTCGAAATGTATACAGATGCTACTAAAGGCTTTAAAATAAAATCTAGACATATAGCAGAATTTAAGTGGATGACTAACTTACAGACACCTTATCCACTCGGCCTTAATAACAATATTTATCAACAATCAATATTTCAAAAGATCCTAATATTGACATAGTTTCTATATTTTCTATTCCAAAGCATAACTCTAGGGCTCATGGACAAAGGCGTAATGATATCATCAGACGTAAATCGCGTGTAATTATTTCAGTCGCTGATTTACATACTAATTGTAAACAGTCTTGGAAAGCACTCTATGATTTAACGGCTTACCTCTCTGTCCATTTCTTTACTTAAGATGATCGACGAGGAAGCAGAGAAAATATTTATTCGTACAGATCCATTGTATAACACTGCTTCCATAATTCAAAGCTACACACAACATGTTCTCCGACCCCATATGGACAATATTTTGTTTGATATTGTCTTATCACGTTATTATTGTCTTAATAAAGGTATTGATTTCATTGACATGCCTAGTCTTTTTCGAGATAATCATGTAGTTGATTCTATCCCTAAATATTTCAAAATATCAGAAAGTCCTGCAATTTGTTATAAGTATAAAAAACCTGTTAAAAATATTATTTTAAACTACAGCAAAAGAGTTTCTGACCTTGATATATTAAATAGCATTCCTCGGGAATGTGAATGTACCACATCAAAATTTTGCTATACTCCAGCAGGTCATGTCATCACTGGTAATTTTCATATTGTTGATAAACGTATTCGGCATCTATTTTCGAAAGGTCCTTAGTATAGATTGCCTTCAACTATCGATTTTAATGCCTGTCGTGCTCAGATCGCCAAATCCAAATCACAGACACAAACACGCAAACAGACAAACAAGAAGGCAAAAGTAATAATAAATGCAAACGACATCACAAACACAAAAGGGTTGACAATAGGGTTACCGCCTTGGAACGGTCAGTGGCAAAGTAGGCCACTGGGTTTTCAAGGCTGGGGTTGACGAAAAGCAGAACAAACTGTTAACTATGTACTGGATTCCTAAATTACATAAATATCCGTATAGGGCCCGCTTTATTTCGACATTTAGTGCCTGCACAACCACCACAACCATCACCAAACTTTGAAATTGTTGTCTTAACTGCCGTAAAAGATCAGGTTAAAAAATATTGTGATAAAACTTTTGAAAACTCTGGGATTAATTTGTTTGGGTCTATTCACAATTCATGAGACGTTCTTGATAACATTTGCAATAAACGTCAAGTTTCATCTATTAGCACCTATGGCTTCTCTACACTATATACAACCTTGTCACATCACCTTATCAAAGACAAGCTTATTGCTCTTATTGAAAAAGAATTCGCTAGGTAAAAATACTACATTATTTTGCCTGTAATAATTTTTACTAACGGCAGTTTAGACAATTACACAATGTGGACTTGCCCAGAAGTTTATGAAGCACTCATTTACCTATTAGATATTATTTTCGTCAGGTATGGAACGACGGTTAATAGACAAGTTGTTGGTATCCCTATTGGTACAAACTGTGCACCCATTGTCGCAGATTTGTTTTTATATTGCTATGAAAGAGATTTCATGTTGAGACTTTCACCAGATACACATGAAGATGTTTTAGAGGCCTCTATTGACATATCCCGGTATCTAGATGACATATTAAACTTTGACAACCCTTTCTTTTCCACTCTGGTTAATAATATATACCCTAAAGAATTTCAACTTAACAAATCTAATATTTCTGATACTAACGCTTCTTTTCTTGATTTAGATCTCTCCATTGAAAACGGTGATATAATTGGCAAAATACTCGTTTATCAAGAGCTTGTACTCGAGTTGAGGACTTTAATATTCGTAATCTATGTATAACTAAAAAGCTACTCAATCAGGGTTACCGTTAACATAAACTTCGTAAAACCTTTGCAAAATTTTATTATCGTAACCCTGATCTTCTTTCCAAATATAAAAGTAATTTAAGGACTCTTCTGCGACAAGGACTATCACAATCTGACTTCTATGGTGATGTGATTTATAAACTTCGTAAGATTCTTGGTCATGATCACTTTCATACTATCTTTGTTAAACTTGTTAAAAAGTGTATCAAAAGAGGTTATGACCCTATCATTTTTGCAACGTACTGCATGCTTGCCCGTGGACCCTTTTACAGTTCGCCACTATGCTTTCCTCTTTAACTGAACGATGATCGGACAGGCTGTGGACTCTATGATGACGCCTACCTAAATCCCATTGGGACGGTGGCGTTTGATGGTTGTCTATGATCTTTCTTGTCGTGCCCTTAATGGTTCATTCTCGTGTACCTCTGGCTTCTGCCAAGTCATTGAGTACCTTCATTGTGGCTTTCTAGGCTATTGTTTTTTTATGTATTCTATTTACACGAGCATATTTGTGTTTTACTTATATTGCCTTTTGATGCTGCCTTGTTGGTTAGAGATTAGATCATGGCGGGGATTCCTTTATTTACACTGTCCTGTTTTAATGGGATGACAGTAGGGTAAGTGTAAGGTTTGGTGCACCCTAGAACTGGTTTAAACCCCCATTGGTCTATTTTGCCACTGACTGTTCCAAGGCGGTAGCCCTATTGTCAACCCTTAAGTGTTTGTGATGTCGTTTGCTTTTATTATTACTTTTGCCTTCTTGTTTGTCTGTTTGCGTGTTTGTTTCCGTGTTTTGTGGTTGACTGTCCTCCTTGAATGCTACTTTCCCTGTCCGATCTTTTTATATTTCTTAGCGCCGTCATGTAAACAACAATGCGACGTCATGATTTGTCTTACAAATAGCCGCCGTATGTAAGGAAAATTGACAACATTAAAGCGAAACTATCACGTCGTAGGTGTGTTATGTGATAAACAGAATCTGACATTCATGACTGTGTAATACACAGTCACGAATGTAAGATTCTGTTTATCAAATAAACAAGAGCAAAAGCCTCGTAGCCTATCATTTTATCAAACTCGTTTATTAAAGTCAATAATATACAGTTACTCATGTCAGATCCTCTATATCAATTCTTAAGCAATGACTCAAAAGTAAGTTCGATTCTTCATAGTTCAAGTTGCATGGACAGAAACGCACTTGTTTCACTACATATTACAGGTCTACAGACGCGTTTTACAGAATAAGTCAACTATGTCAATGCTAGGTCGAAGTTTTTTCTCAAACGTAACCAAATATAAGGCTTTGGCTGTCTTAATCGTTTTGTATGCCACTTAGAAAGTTGTATTCATTATCGATCTAAATATAACGTTCTTTGTAAAACGCACATGAATACTAACTAATCCTATTTAATTCTGTTTAGTTTGAAATAAATTTGTTTTTCCTCCGCTGCCACTCTTAGAAAGAATATAACGGCGTGCGTCACCCATTATCAACCTCAAAGGACTTGGATAAGTTCTAAAAGGACTTATGATAAATACTGCTTTATCTTATTAAATATAAAGACGATAAGGATGGAATTATTTACAAAGATAATTATAGATTGTGTAGAATGTGTCAAATCAAGTTTAAAGGTATTTACTGAACTCTTATAAATGACAAAGACGTTCATGATGATAATTTGATAATGATTATTAATTCATAATATGTCCATGCACATATACCTACCTGTTTCGACGTACACGTACCTGTTCTGCTAAACTATTTGTTAATATGCTTGTTGATGACTATGATGATGATAATGGTTATCATCGTCATCGTCGCCTGACGATGTTGCCGATGATAGTCGTTATATTTGATGAAGTCGCCATTATATACCACATATACTTACATGTCTCGACATATATGCACCTCTTCCGCTGGACTATTTGTTAATATTCTTGTCGATGACGATGGTAATGGTTATCATCGTCATCGTCGCTTGACGATGGTGTCGATGATAGTCGACTATGTTAGATGATGAAGCCGCCAATACCAGTCTCGACATATAATCACCTGTTCCGCTGGACTAGTTGTTAGTATGCTTATCGATGACGATGATGTTGGTAATTGTCATCATCGTTCTCATCGCATGGCGATGAAGTCGATAATAGGCGTCTATGCTGATAGTCGCCTATGTCTGATGATGAAGTTGCCAATGATATGATCATAATGAACTAGATGATACTTAAAACTCCTGTCATTGTCACTTAAATAGTCAGTTGTTAAAAAGGATTGCTTGTTTAGCTTTGGGCAATACCTCTAATTGATCGCCTGCCTTACCTTTCTATTTATGCTTGTAATTGTTGTTTGTTTCCATGCGTTTTTTAGTTGACTGTGATCCATTTGTGTTACATTTCCCGTTCGACTATTATATCTACTGCTGTTGTTTTATGTTCGTTGCTCCAAGATCCCATTTTTAATATGTATTATTTCTGTTTATTAGGCGATAATTTAACTGGGGTGCTATGCATAGAGTTTATCACATTCATAATCATAGTATTTGTTTTAATGTATTGTAAATGTTTCTAACGTGTTTAAATCCAAAGTAACTGTCATTCTGCATAGTAATGACAGTGCCAAATTCCCATGAAGTAAAGATCAGCTAGTAGCAAGCGTTCCTTCATTACGTGTCCGAGTATTAACTTTCATACTCCATCCAACCCCTTCTTCAAGAAGCGAAAACGGGGTTGACTGGGGTATGAAATAAAACCTTAATTTCTGCTTAACAAGTCTGCTTATTGTAAAATTAAAACATTAAGTAGGTATTTGTAAACAGGCTATTGCATTTGTTTTCAGAAAAAAAATGTTTTAAACGTGTTTTATTGTCGAAATATCCGTTATAAAATTCTGTATATATAAGCTTTCCCATCGCTTAATGTATATCAAATAAGCACACACGCTAGTCATTTATAATGTAATTGTCAAGGAGGAACAGCAAAACCTGGATGAAACAGTACATGAAGTTCATGATGATGATGAGGACGGATTATTAATTAATTATATCGATATATGTTTTAATTAAAAGAGCCTCTGGGTCAATGCCATGTTTCTGATAAGCTTTAATACATGCCAACTCAATTGATTATTTTATTAATATAACATCGTTTACAGTGATATAGAGTGTACTGAATTACTGCTAGAAAACAAACTAATATCGCGAGCCCGAAAGACAAATGAAATTATGTTACAATTAAACGAGTGGCGTGTTAAACTATCGACACATAGTGGTGTATTAAACTATCGGACAGAATATCCGATGGGCTTAAATGATAACATGTTTCAGGAAGTCAAAGTTTCAAAATGAAGCAAGGCACGCGACATCAAAAACACAAACGGGTTGACAATAGCGCTACCGCCTTGGAACGGTCAAAATCAAACAGGCCGCTGGAGGTGTTAACTTTTACTCTATTTTCATCCTAATAAAACGGGATCGTATAAATAAAAATAATCCTGCTATATTCTCTAAAAGCATGGCACCATTAAGAGGAAATAAAAGTATAACACAGAGATAATCATGTAGACATGAATTTAAAAAAAAAAGAAAACCAGAAAGCAAGTAATCATTGACTTGGCATAAATCAGAGAAAAAAGAGAATAAACCATTAACGGTACGACAACCCGAGGGACAAAGGAGATATGTGTTAAAGCAACTGCCGATAATATGTGATAAGAATCATGTCATCATTGATACTGGAAACTATCTGGACCTGACCTTTAAAGATTGAATTGAACGTTAGGTTTGGACAAACATATATCGAAATGTTAAAACCCTTTATGAAAGTATGCTTTAGCTTTTAACTGATTCGTGCCATTTGTGTGTTTCGATTAACCGCATCAACTACCTACTACGTTGTTCATTTAGTTCACTTAGAATCTGAGATGTATTGGGATAATTATCGCTCTCGCAAATATCATATGATAAAGTAATCAGTTAAGATCAATGGTGCCAGTTCCGTAACAGTAGATTTAGATTAATGATATAACCATATACAATTGACGGCCATGTTAAAGGAACCAGAGAAATTGACGAAGTAAGATATGATAAATGCAATTTTATATAAAAAAATGTAATTGCCCTATGAAAAATTGATTTTTGACTTTTGCAAAACATAAAGTGAGAAAAATGGTCTGATAGAAATCACAGCACCCAAATGCAATGGCACAGTAGATCCGCACTGTACCACAAACAAAGACGGTTGACGTTGTTCATGATTAAAAATACTACTAGTATTTAAGACGAATGTGCTGTAATTGGTAATCGATACAGTATACAGGGAACCAGTATAACCTTCATCTGCTGAAGTTAGGATAGATACATTGTACAGGGAACTAGTATAAACGTATTCTGTTGTAGTTGGTAATCGATAGATTGTACAGGAAACTAGTATAATCTTGTTTGTTAGAGAATATAACCTGGCGGGGATATCTTTATTTACACTGTCCCGTTTTGTTGGTATTTGTACAGGAAACCAGTATAATCTGGTTTGTTAGAGAATATAACCTGGCAGCGATATCTTTATTTACACTGTCCCGTTTTGTTGGGATGACAATAGGCCTATGTAAGTGCGGTTTGGTGCACCCTAGAACCTGTTTTAAACCCCCCGTAGTCCTTTTCGCCACTGACCGTTCCAATGTGTAGCCCTATGGTCGACCATTTTATGTTTGTTATGTCGTGTCTTGCCTTTGAGTCATCTTTAAAATTGATGTTTGCTTATAATAATAATAATAATAATAAATTCTTTATTAAAAGAAGGTTAACACATTATGACATACTATCAAGAAATAAACATCATATGTTCAATGCGGCCTTCTGTATATAAATGAACAAACATTTCCATATTAGGGCTTTCCTGCGTTGGTTCAATTTTGGAAGATAACGTTCTGACGCCTTTTTTGTATACTCTTGTTTTAATTTCGTCATCATTATCTGATTTACGGTAGGTAAATAACTCACTATGTTTTAAATAACCACCTAGTCCTTTAAAGCTCAGCTCGTTCAGCTGTTTTCTTTGCATAAATAGTAGATCATTTTAAATTCGGATTCCACTTTTACGCAGGTCATCTCGACCGGTAACCATCCCAGGTACGGGGACAGTCTCCACGAGTTCACCACTATGCTTTTCTCTTTAATTGTGTGATGACCGGACAGGTTGTGGACCCTATGATAACGTCTACCTAAAGCCCAAAAGGACGGTGACGTTTGATGTTTGATACAATCGTGTCTTGTCGTACCCTCAATGGTTTATTGTCTTGTTGCTCTGACTTCTGTCAAGTCACTGAGTACCTTCTTTGTGGCTTTCTAGGCTATGGTTTTTGTATTTATATATACAGGGGCATCTTTTTGTTTCAAGGCGGTGGCCCTTTTGTCAACCCCTTTGCGTTTGTGATGTCTAACTTGGCCTTTTATTCATATTTAAATTTGTTCTTTGTTTATGTGTGTGTTTGTGGTTGACTATCGTCCTTGAGGTCTCACAACACACTTCGATTTTACTGCGTTTGCCATAGGCAGTAAAGTCCAATTTTCCATTCTAAATCAAGCATTTACAGTCTAAAAGTATTTTTTTGGGAAAATACAGTTACTGCTGCTCATAAAAATCCACAAAATCTGGTTAATAGCCCTTTTTTTTTTTTATTGTGAGTGATGGCAGTCAAGGTACTCTTTTCGGCTTTCACTAAACAGTTTGCACCTCAATTCATACGCACTTTGAGCACACACAAGTGCGTCACATTTTGCTGTCAGTGTCGTCTAATCGCTGTTCATCCAATCTCCCACTATTGTTTTCTCACCTGCAACAAGAAAAGAAAATATCCATGGGCAATTATTAAAATATCTCAAACCGAAGAACACACCCCCACTTTTTATGGTGTAAGAATTATCCTACAGTCACATGCAAGGGAGCTAAGTGTGTAGTGAGATCTTCAAATGCTGATTTTCCTGTTCGATGTCCATATCTATATTTACTTATATTGCCTATTAATGATGCCATGTTGGTTAGAGAATAAGTCATGGCGGGGATTTCTTTATTTACACTGTCCCGTTTTATTGGGATGACAGTAGGGTAAGTGTGAGGTTTGATGCACCCTAGAACTTGGTTTAAATCCCCGGCGGCCTTTTTGGCCACTGACCGTCCCAAGGTCATAGCCCTATTGTCAACCCTTTTTGTGTTTGTGACTTCGTATGCCTTTATTCCTAAACATGTGTGTCTTTTTGCGTGTTTTGGGGCGTACTGTGTTCTGTGAAAGCTACATTTCACGTTCGGCTTTTATACTTATTTATATATATTTATTTTTTTGTTTTTAACATTTTATTTCTTTTCAATACAATAATGTACAAAAGCTATAATTATGAAATTATATTCAACAATAAATTACAATATAATGTATTGAAAAGAAAACGTTTAGTTTTAATAGAAATATATAGGGAGAAAAAGGTAGATGATAGAAAGATAGTAAAAAAGAAGAGTATAGTATGAGTATAGTAAGAGGTATATCTATGGAAAGTGATCGATTCTAATTAACCTTCTATCTCTATTTCATTTCTCAAATGTCAACAAAGTTCCATTTGGCATTGTGTTGTTCAAGTTTGTTCTTAGAAAATGCAATAATTTCCTCAATATCTTTCCTATAATGCAAATATCTCATAAAGCAATCAATATCAGGAATGGTTTTATAATACTTGTTTCTGTATAGAAAGTATTTTGAAATAATAATAATAAAGTTCAAAATACTAGCGTTTCTGTTGTTTTTACATATTAAACCAAATGATACAGTCTTTAAATCAAAAGTAATTTGAAACCCTTTGCTTTGTAGAATTTGTTGTAATTGTGACCAAAATATCTGGCTTATATGACATTCCCAAAAGAGATGTGTAATCGTTTCCACATGCATGTTGCAAAAGTCACAAAGACTTGAATTCACTAGCTTGCATTTGTGTAGTAGTTTATTGGAAGGTAAAATTCGAGTAAGATATTTATACTGAAATGCTCTTAATTTCGTATCTATAGTACATCGAAAAGGTATTAAATAAATTTGTTTCCACTCTAAATTTTTCTTCCCATTTACTCTGAGGTTTTTTAATTCTTTTTTGACATTTGTTTTCTATTAGTAATTTATATATTAATCCATTAACCTTATTTCCTTCAAGAACTTTGTTTATTAAAGATTGATGTATGTTTTCCATGTTGTTTATTGCTTCTGTCTTGAGTTTTTCTTTCCAGTCAGGTGGTATACTTGTAATAAGTGAATGGTATTTTAAAAAATCTACTTCGCTAATATCATAAATTTGTTTGAATTCAGGAAATGTGAAAAATCTTTTATTTGTATAATCGTATAACTGTTCAATATATTTTATCCCTCGATTTTCCCATGTTTTTAAATATGTTGGTTTGCCATTGATTTTAATTGCTGAATTGTTCCATATTATCTCTTTGGAAATGTTGTCTGTAGTCTGCCTAAAATTCACATATGCCCAACTTTCTATTATTTCTGTAAGAAACGTTCCCCTTATTTTTAAACGTTTTACATCTGTAGTATTTAAATTACCTTCAAAAAGCAGTTTTCCTCCTAATTTATTTTTTTCATTTACATATAGTTCTTTCCAATGTCCTTTATTACTATCCTCTAAAATTCTCTTAATCCAACTGCATTTTAAAGAATTAAGATAAAACTCTATATTAATCATTTTAAGCCCTCCATTTTCATAATCTTGTATAATGGTTTCTCTATTTATCTTATCTGGTTTATCGTCCCAAAGAAAACTGAAAGTAGCTTGAGTTATTTTTTTCATGATATCTTTTTGTGGGTTTTCAAGAACTGATAGTGGATATATGAGTTTAGGTAGAGCAAACGTTTTTATGACTGTGATTTTTCCCAATAGTGATAAATTGTACTTTCGCCAACTATTAAGACAGGTATAAAAATCTTTTATTTTTGGGTCTAGGTTATATTCATGCATTTTCCCTTTATTATTTGTAAAAACCATCCCTAAAGTAGTTGCTTTGTCTGATGTCCATGCGAACTTTTTACTCTTACAAAATTGGATATTACTTTTAGCTAAAGACCCTGCGCGTAGAACAGTTGACTTTTTTGTATTAAGTTTTAAACCTGAAATTCCTCGAAAGTCTTCTATAATGTTAATTAAATTTTCAAAAGATCTACGTGACCCGTCTGTGATAAAAGTAGCGTCATCAGCAAATAATGTCTGTTTAAGTTCTTGGTTTGTAATTCTTATACCATTAATAGTTTCATCTTGGGCGACTGCAATAGACAATATTTCAATAGCTATAATAAATAAAATTGGAGATAATGGGCATCCTTGTCTTACCCCCTGTTCTACTGTAAATCCTTCTGACATGTGACCATTATTTGAAACACAACTTTGTATATTATTATAGAATAATCTTATCCAGCCTACTAGAGATTCTCCGAAGTTAAAATACTCTAAGCACTTAAAAATAAAATCATGATTTAAACTATCGAATGCTTTTTCAAAATCTGCAAAAAATAAAATGCCTGCATTATCATTATCGTTTAAAAATTCGAGTACATCAAAAAGCATTCTAATATTTTCTCCGATATACCTTCCTTGTATGAACCCTGTTTGAGCTGAACTTATAATAGACGGAATAACATTTTTAATACGATTTGCTATTGACTTTGTTGCAATTTTATAATCTATATTTAGTAACGTTATCGGTCGCCAATTTTCTAACTTGGTTAATTCTTTATCCTTTTTCGGTAGCAATGTAATAATTCCTTGTCTTTGTAATGTAGTTAAACTTCCTGTGTCGTACGAGTGATTTATTGACTTTATGAAAAATGGTTTAATGTCGTTCCAAAATATTTTATAGAATTCGGTTGTAATTCCATCAGATCCTGGACTTTTGTTATTTTTCATTGCCTTAAGAGCTTGAGCACACTCATATTCGGTTAGGTTTCCTTCACAAATATGTTTCTGTTCTTCGTTAAGTTTTTTTACATTTGCATTTGGAAAAAAAATTCGCATCGATTCTATAGTTTCAATTCGTTTATATAACTTTTCGTAATAATCCTTGGTTTCTGTCAAAATATCCTTATAATCTGTTACTTCTGCATCATCTTTAATAAGTCTTGTAATTGTTTTCCTTTCTGCGTTTCCTTTTTCTAAATTTGAGAAATATTTCGTATTTTTTTCTGCCCCTTCTATGTATTGCGCCTTAGACCCTAAAATAATTCCATCTGTATGTTTTTCTATTATTTTCTTCAATTTTTGTTTTTCTACATTTAAAAGTTCTAATAATTCATTATTATTTATATCGTCTGCTAGCTTTTTTTCTATTTTATCGATTTCCGCTGTGACATTTTTCTCTTCTTTTAAATCTTTCTTCTTTTTAGTTGAACAATATTTTATAGTTTCGTTTCTAATCGATCCTTTCATTATTTCCCATAACGTGTTTGGGTTGCAGTCTTTATTTATTTCCGTTATTTCTTTAATGCCTTCCCGTATATTTTTTTGATAATCCTTATTGAGAAGAACGCTGTTATTAAGTTTAAAATATCCAGGTCCCCTTTGGTGTTTTGACAAATTTATATTAAAATATACAACAGAGTGATCTGAGCGTAGTCCAGCGGAGATTTTACATTTCGAAACGTCCTTGACAATATTTGTAGATATCAAAAAATATATATATTTAACTTGATCAACATAACATACAATAGCCTCATCCATAATGGCCAGACAACTTTTGTAAAGTTTGAACCATACTGTTTGACATGAGATTAGTTTCCCCGGAAATCCCTTCTGAACTGTAAAGTACAATCATATTTCCCGGAGATTTCTGAAAGTCTACTTTCATAGTGGCTTTATTATCACTGTACGTCTCTAGATTACTTTTATATAATCGTTACCTCAATGACAGGAATTGTTCAGCCAAATGTAGTGTAACAAATTAATCATTGGTGACATGCATTTGAATCGTTAATGAACAATAAAACACAAACTCATTTACGCGAGACAATGGCTTTATCGACATATGTTTGTTGTTTATATGACTCTCTAGACATAGTTTCGATCCCATCAATAGTATTTTTACCTCATCAGCTCGAATCGTTCAGCTTACTTTAGTGCAATAAGTGTAGTACATATTGTTTAGTGCACACCGCATACATATTGTGTTTTAGTGCACTACGTGTAGTTCTTATTACATAGTGCAATAGGTGCACTACATATCGTTAATGTTGTTTAATGCAATACGTGTAGTTTATGTCATAAGTGCATTATGTGTAGTTCTTGTTGTTTAGTGCACTACGTGCAGTCGTTTAGTAAGTAAGTAAGTATGGAGGTAAGTAAGTAAGTAGCCTTCTTACTTATAAGTTAATAAGTAAATAACTTAATTACTTAAGTAAGTAAGTAAGTAAGTAAATAAGTAAGCAAGTAAGCAAGTAAGTAAGTAAGCCAGTTAATTCCACTAAAAAGCAAGATATGGTCTCCACTGATATACCACATTGGGGAATAACGAACAACAACACAGTAAATAGTATATAATGTCGCCATGTACATTAGCTTGCATAATGACAACACTATAGTGTAGCATATTTAAACAAGGATTTCGCCTCATAATAAAACTTTCTTGATTTTTATTACAGTTATAAGTTTGTATGTGCTTGATATTAAATAGTAACTAATTACCCTTGGAACTGCTACCCAGAAATCAACAAATATCGGTGGTGTATCATATTAAAACAAGGATTTCGCCTCATAATAAAACGTTCTTGATTTTTATTACATAGTTAATAAGTTTGTACAAATATCGGTGGTGTAGTTAAAGATCGGGTCTTGAAGAACGAATCAGTGAAGCTCTTGGTTCGAATCCCGCTCTGGGCAACTGTTTATTTATGAAATAAATTCGAAAGGCGTATTTCACGGCTGGTGATCGGTGGAGCAACCTCCGTTTGGAGGTATATGCAGGAGTGCTCCATCTTCACTTCCGAGGTAGTTCCAGCGCCAAAAATACAGGTAGACAAGGTTGGTATGCTTTGCTATTTATTCGTTATTTTCCTTATTTGCTTTGACTCAAAATGTTTCTCGAAAGATGCCTAATTTGTCGCCAGGGACTTTTAGCTCGTTCGAACTTTGAAGTTTTGTCTCTACTTTATCGTCGACACCGAGGTTTTTCCACATTTTTGTTGCCTATTTACGATACATATCGACATGAATACATCAAATATCAACCGGTTGGTGTATATACATTACCTGTTGACAAATAAGTAATACGGAGAACGTTTTGGGGTGAGAAAAACGCGATTTCTTAGAAGAGATAGCTCCAATGCCAGAGAGATAGTTTCAATGATATAGAGATAACACCAATGACGACTTATGAGATAACAGGACTTACTAGATAACAGGAAATCACTGCTATACTTGCAATTGCATGAGAAAATGGTGCTATTCAACTTTGTGTTGGATGATGTGGCCCGTCAGATAAAGCTATTGTACGTGGTAAACACATTAACAACATGGATGCAGATTTTTCATTATTTGTGTTTGTATTCCCTAAAAACAATAAAGAACAAATGTGTGTATTACATATACCTAAAGTGTTTATTTCTTGTTTTTCTCTTCCTAATTGTAAAATACAAAGGATTTATATAGCTATACACTAGAAAATATTCAATATTAGACTAATTTTCAAAGACAACCGCTGTTTTCGGGCGTTCAGTGTATATACATGAGATACTCAGTCATGAAGCATGTTAGCAGTAAATAAGCAAGTTGTCATGCTTGTTTAATGAGCAGGTAGAGTTGGGACATATCACCTTAAGGATACTATAGCTGATTGTATACTTAAAGCGAATGGGAGTTATAGTTATGGTTCTTTCATATAACAGTGCATTATGATAATGAACAGGAGTGCCAAGCTTTAAAGGGACACATGACAATCTTGAGTTTTTATTCAAACATTAATATGTGCTCCTCTATTTAGTTATCTTGCGTCAGTTTTACTTTAAAACTGCTTGCATATAATTAAACAAAAATTTGAGATTTCTTTTTTCTTCATTATTTTACCTATTTTTTTATATATATTATTGGTGCAATATTATAAAAAGTCAATAATATGTAAAAACAATTTGCTTTGAACTATTCTAACAATTAATATTTATGATTGAACAAATGCAAGTTAAGAGAAAAACTAACGGGACGCCGCGAGTTTTTTAAAATATCAAGATTGCCGTGTGTCCCTTTAACGCTTTCGGATAATTATTTTTTGAAAAATAAGGAAGAACAAAAACAATAACCAACACGTCAAAACGCGTAAACGGACGGACGGACGGACAGGCAGATGCAGACTGACACAAATCACCAAACCATAAGCCTGGATTTGTTTCGCAATCCGGTTAAAACAATGTTGGCAACAAACATATCTGCATCACTGTATATGGAATAGGACAGAATCATATAGGCAACTAGTATATAGTGGATACACAACTGATTTTGGTATATAAATTGTTTTTAAAACAAGTAGAATGTCGTACGCAGTGGTAAGTAAATGGCATTCTCATAAGTTGCCATTGTTCTATCTCCATAGCATTGGAACTGTCTGTCTGGCACTGGAGCTATCTCTTTTAAGAAATCGCACATTTCTCCCCCATAAACGTTCTCCGTGTTATTTATTTTGCTAACAGGTAATATACGGACACCAAATGGTTGATATTTGATGTGTTCATGTCGATATGTAGAGCAAATAGGCAAACAAATGTGGAAAAATCTCTGTGGCGACGATAAAGTTGAGAAAAAACTGCGAAGTTCGAACGAGTTAAACGTCCCGTGCGTCAAATTAGGTATCTTTCGAGAACAATTTTGGGTCTTGTGCGAAGCTTAAACATAACTACACGGAACAGCATTCCTCGATTTTTCATATCAAGGCAAATAAATAAAATGAAGAAATAGCAAAACATACCCACCTTTTTACCTGTATATTTGGGTTGGAACTACCGCGGAAGTGGAGCACTTCTGCATATACCTCAAACGGAGGTAGCTCCACTGATTACCTTACAAAGGCTAGATGCAAATTCTATAATTCGTATATACCTATTCATCCGTGACGTATTCATATTCATGAATGTGTATCATACAATGTAGTTTGTACAGATTTAAAGCAATAACTGATATTAATAGAATAGAACACTATATAGAAATATAATATAAACTATATGGATATATAAAATAAAAAATATGCTCCATTTCTACTCGGAAGAACATCCTAAAGATAGATTTAATAGATATCCAGCATTGTTAAAATCCCCTAACGTAATATTGTTTAAGATTGCGTTGATCTATGAACCCTTACAAATACCTCCACTGGATGTGATTATCGCAGATATTGATAAACGATAGAGAGCTCTCAGAAGACTTATCGGCATCTTGTAAATTATTTCTGCCATATCAAAACAAATCAATAATGAGAAGTTGTCGGTTAGAACCGAAGCCATAACGTAGCATTAATACGGCTTAGATTGATTACACGTCTATTTCAATGACTTGTATAGTATATCACCTTAATACCGAACTAATACGCATGCTAATCTTAAATAAACTAATAGGATAAGAGGATAAGTATTATAACAAATCAACAAAGAGATAGCAGAAATAAAAGGATTATACTTTGATTTTGGTCTAACTGTAGATTTAAATAAAGACGATGATGCTACCATAAAATACACCAACACAGTAGTATTACGCAGTGTAATGAAAGTAATCTCAAGCCCCGAAAATATAAATGCGTTTTATGATGAACCGTGTGCTTATATGATACAGAGCCTTGAACAATATACAAAAGGAGTATCAGGATTGGAAGTTGATCTCTGTGTTACGTTTTACTTGAATATTATAAAGCATTCGCCATTAAAAAGTTCTTCATATATTCCTCTACCTAAAGCACTAGCTAACAAAAAAGCAATAATAAACGTAAAAAACGATGATGATAAATGTTTGTTTCATGCAATAAATTCTGTTCTAAATCCAGCTGCAAATCACACTGACAGATTATCAAAGTATCCTGATATATCGTTCTTGAAAAAAGATGGCATTGACTTTCCCACTCCAATTTCTCAAATTTCTAAAGGAGAGAAACAAAACAACCTTGCTTTAAATGTTTTCGGGTATGATATTATCATGAAAGGAAAAAAGAAAAAGATAAAGATAATCATTGTTCCATATCGCATATCAGAACAACCAAAAAATATTAAGCGAATTAATTTGCTTTTGATATCTGAAGACATTGAGGTTGAAGAAGATTATCTTGATAAACCAAAAAAAAAATAACAACAAAATATCACTATTGCTGGATTAAATATCTGAATAGACTACTTTATGATCGAAATAAACACTATTGTCAAACTTACTTCTGTGATCGTTGTCTTTGGGGCTTTTCTGAGAAAAGACTACTCACCAATCACAAAGAAGACTGTAATGGTATCAACAAAAATTCTTGCTGAATAGAAATGCCAGAAGAAGGTAAAAATCACCTACGTTTTCAAAATTTTAAAAATAAAATGCCTGTGCCTTATGTAATATACACTGGTCAAAATTGCTAACTGGTCATTTTATTATTTGGAATATTATATCAAATATTGTATATTTTGAGTTGATATTTCATACAAATAAATATGAGCAGCAAACAAAACAATCAATACACTTTGTAACTTCAAAATCCGCACTTCCGGTCTCGTGGCTTATTTTGGCGCGAAATCGCATTATTCTCCCGTGCTGCACGAGGTAAGATTTGAACATGTGTTTGTGTTCTCGGAATTGTTTATCGTTTCAATCCCAAACAAAAACTTACTAAAAATTAAATAAAAAATGCGTCGCATGACAACGGAAGAGCGTGGACGGGCCGTCGGTATGATTATTGCTGGTACTTCGATTCGGCAGGTAAAGGACATTGCGTAATTTGTTCATTTTTATTAATTTATTTAATCGATTTTCTACGTTTTATTTTCTCTTTTTCAAGTCCAGTATTGTGTATTATAATATTCCTCATCCTTCCGGCAGGTTAGTTTATTCATAAGTTTACTTGTCTGTCCGTCCGTCCGTCCGTCTCTTCGTTTGTTCGTTCGTACATGATTCTGTCTAACCATGTTCATTATTTCTGAAAAAGTCGCAAGCATGAGTTGTTTTATATGTATAGGTAGCCAGAACAGTCAACAGAAGTTTTTCAACAATTCACGACCTTTGGCTCAAGTACAATCGCACCGGAAGTGTTGATGACCTTCACCGAAGGCCAAAAAGACGTGTGACAACGCAGCGTCAAGATCGCTACATCCTTGTAACACACCTTCGTAATAGAAGAATAACAGCGACTGATACTGCCAGACGTTTAATAGGCGTCCATAATAAAAACTTGAGTGATCAAACAGTACGAAATCGACTACGGATCATGGGATTGAGAGCGAGAAGACCTTTTGTGGGATTAGTATTGACTGGAAGACACCGGCGAATTCGTCTTCAGTGGGCCAGAAGGCATTTGAGGTTCACCAGAGCAGACTGGGCAAATGTCGCCTTTACAGATGAGTCCAGATTTAATCTTCAGAAGTCCGACGGTAGAGAGCGAATTTATCGACGACTTGGGGAACGATATTCGGATAATTGCGTCAACGAAAGATCTCATTTTGGAGGAGGGTCAGTGATGGTTTGGGGAGGTATTAGTTTGCACACTAAAACTGATATGGTGGTTGTTCGAGGAAAACTTAACGCAGACCAATACCAGCAACAAATACTTCGACCAACGCTTATTCCCCATATTCGCGCTAACCGTGGGATGACATTCATGCAAGACAATGCACCTTGCCATACTGCAAGAACTACCCGTCAGCTACTTCAGGGCAACAACATTCGAACAATGGAGTGGCCGCCATGTAGTCCGGATTTAAATCCAATCGAACATGTGTGGGACGAAATCGACCGTCGTGTGCGACAGTTACCAAGGCAACAACATATTGCTGACCTCACAAGGGACATAGTCAATGTTTGGAATAACATACCTCAGCGTTTGCTACATAACTACATAAATTCCATGCGACAACGCTGTTTAGCTGTTGTACGCGCAAACGGCGGTCATACGCGATATTGATTTTTGTAAATTTTGAAATTACTGGTATCTATGAATTTCGATAAAATAAACTTCTTTGAAATTCATAAAATACTTTGCTTTACTAATGTGATTACTTATAGAACATTTTTCAATACATTTATTTCCAATTTCACATATATTATTTTTTTCTGAGACAAATAAATAAGAAAATACCAAGTGATCGGTTAGCAATTTTGACTAGTGTATGCTGATTTTAAGCATATAATCAAACCACATTCAATCAAATTTGGAAATAAATCTGAAATTCAAAATATACACGAAGCGTGTGGATTTGGATATCCAGTTGTTAGATATAATGGTGCAGTTGAAAAACCTTTTATTTACAGAGGTAAAGAGGCTGTTAAAGTGTTTTTAAAAAAAACTAGAATGGGAGGGGAAGAACATTAATAAAATACTTGCTCATCCAAAACCATTAATTATGACGCAGCAAAATGAGGAAGATTATAAAAAAGCAACACAATGTTGGATATGCCAAAATGAAATAAAAATAGTTATGTTATTGGGTAACGATAAAGTAAGAGACCGCTGTCATTTAACAGGTGAATACAGAGGTGCAGCACATACATTTTGCAACCTAAAATGTAAAGAAGTAGAAACTATCCCTGTTGTTTTTCATAACCTCAAAGGATATGATAGTCATCTCCTCATGCACAAAATATATACAATGTCAAGAAATATTACATGCATTGCAAACAACGCTGAAAAATATATATCATTTAGTGTCGGAGAACTCAGATTTTTGGATAGCTTTCAATTTATGGCTTCGTCCCTGGAAAAAATGGTTGATACAACAGACAAATCTGAATTCAAAATTACTAAAAATCAGTTTGGAGAACAAACAAATTTACTTCTGCGGAAAGGTGTTTATCCATACGATTGTATGGGCAGTGTGGAAAGATTTAAGGAAACACAATTGGCACCTATAAAATGTTTTTACAGCAAATTAAACGATGAAAGAATAAGTTCTGAAGACTATGAATATGCTCAAAAAATATGGAAAGAGTTTAACTGTAAAACGCTTGGAGACTATCATGATTTATATAGAACTTGATGTAACTCTGTTAGCAGATGTGTTCCAAAATTTTAGAAAAACATGTATGAATGTATACAGGCTTGACCCTTTGCACTACTATACAGCACCTGGATTATTTTGGGATGCTTTAATTTTAAAATCAGGAATAGATTTAGAACTTCTGACAGACATTGACATGCACTTATTCGTAGAAAAAGGTATTCGTGGTGGAATTAGTATCAAAACGATATGCAAAAGCAAACAATCCACATGTAGTTGATTATAAGCCTAACGAGGAAAACAACTACTTAATGAATCTTGATGAAAATAACCTTTATGAATTGGCAATGAGCCAGCCACTTCCATATTCTGGATTTGAGTGGATAGAAAAAGGTAATTTTAAACCTCCCGAATCTGGTAAAGGACAAATACTTGAAGTTGATTTGGAATATCCTAACAAACTTCATGAAGCTCACAATGATTATCCACTAGCACCGGAAAAATTAGCAGTGAAAAAAGAATGGTTACCTGAATACCAGACAGATCTTATGGAAAATAATAGCATGATAAATATAAAACAACTAGTTCCCAATCTTATGGACAAAGACAAATATGTGTTACATTACAAAAACCTGCAACTGTATTTAAAATGGTATGACTGGTACTATAATACCCTAAAGAAAAGCTACGGGAATAAATGTACTTTATTATACACAGACACTGACAGCTTGCTGCTAGACATCAAAACAAAAGATGTGTACAAAGACATGGCTGAAATGAAAGATGAGTATGATTTGAGCAATTATCCACAAAACCATCCACTACACGATGATACAAATAAAAAAGTAGTAGGCAAGATGAAAGATGAGTGTGCTGGTGTTCCTATAGTTGAGTATGTTGGATTAAGACCTACACAATATTCTATTTTGAGAGCGGATGAGCAGATTATTAAGAAAGCAAAGGGAGTAAAAAAATATGTAATCCAAAAACATATCAACTTTGAAAACTACAAGGATGCATTGTTTGGCAAGAAAAAATACACCCATGACATGAATATGATACGCTCGATGAAGGATCAAATATATGGTATAACAGTAAGCAAAGTAACACTGTCACCATTTTACTCTAAAATATACATTCAACAATGCGGGATTAAAACTGATGCACATGGTTTTTATAAAAACTTATAAAGACATACGCGTTTGTGTATTAGCAGGAACAATAAGTAGTTCTTCTTTGACAAATCCTCTTTGTGGTGCTGGTGTTTTTAAAACATATACTATTATACCTTGCGTTATTATATAACTATTAATCTTGTGAATATCTGCACTCCACATTGGATCAGTTGCTCTGCGTCTTCCACCCTCTTGTTCCCCGGGTTGATATAAATATCTCACACTGGCATTCATACAGATAGGATCTTCTTTTAATGTTTTTATTTCAACAGGAGGAGGCTTTTTTGTCTCCACATTTATTGCTTTGACAACTTCTGGTAATCTCTTTACCCACTCTCTGTTGCGTTTGTGTGAATCTATTTCCTTAGCATACTGATAACCAAACAATCTGTCAGCTAATGTTCTGTTAAATCTTTCCACTATAGCTTGGTCTCTGTGTATCTCTGTTCTGCCTCGTCTGATATTTACTTTGTGTTTTGACATCAACTGCGATACTGCACCCAAGAATTCTCTACCTGGATCCACTTGTAATAATTTTGGATATTTTAGATGCCGACTGTATATATTTTCAAATGCTTTGGCAACTTCTTTACTATCCTTGGAAGTCAGTGGTTCTGCTTCTTTGTATCTACTCGCAATATCAACCACAGTCAACGCATATTTATATGTCTTGCGTCCACGACCAAAGCCAGAAGTGTCATGCGGCAGAAATAACAAATCAGCTTGATGCACTATATTCCTAGTGGAAACATCAAACCTGGGTCTAACTATTTTCTTTGGTGCTGGTAAATAAATCTGCCACACAGCTTGTTTTTTTAAAAATTCTAATGCCTCTTTCTCACTGACACTTATTTGCTAATTTTTTAACTGCTGAGTAACCTCTCCAAAATTCCTTTGAGCTGTAATAAATCTTTTCCATTTTTTTATCAGAGATTAAAATATAAAAAAAAAACTATATCAATTTATACGCCACAAATCCAGTGCCAGCCGCCATGCCCATCACAATAAACATAATCTCTCTATTTTGTTGATCCGAAGATGGTGTATAGAAATCACTCAACTTGGGCTCTGGTTCCAAAAGCAACTGTTTACTAGTTATATAATAATACTGCTTCATAGCCTGGTCCACATTATCAAATGTCTGCTCTGCATGATGCTCCTTTTGCAGTTGCTTGTTAATAAAATCTAATCTCTCTGTTCTTTTTTTATTCCACGCCGCTTGTGCTGCTTCCAATTGTTCTACGGCTTTGTCATGCCTTTGTCTTTTCTCATCTGAATGACTTCCCATTTTTGAAAACAGATAATTTTAACCGCTAAACGCCAATGCGTTTGTTAATGCGCCACCGATCATCATTGCTATTGCACTCGCCATTTTTTTATATAGTATAACAAAATCTAATTTACTTCATAATATCCGCAGGAATAATACCTTGCTTAATCAACATATCCTTCGTAGCAATTACTAACAGTATATCTATGGACAGCATCACAACATCTCCAATATTAAAATCCACGTTAGGTGCTGTTTTTTTTAGTATTTTACAACTCCAGCGTGATACAACATATTTACAATTTGTTTTCCGTCGGTACTTGTTGCCATTTTTTTATATGATCTTTTTTATATGATTATTTTTTAAAATAAATATTAAAAATCAAACGGGTCTTTTAGTAGCGTGGCGCGCACAGGTTGTGTAGCAACATGCGTAGCAACAGATTTTCTGTTGTAAATATACAATCCCAACCCAGCAATGCCTAATAAAACCACACACTGCGAAATAAAATTTTGTATACATTTATTTTGATTTTCTCTGTTTCCTCTTCACCTATTGTTATTTTTGTTATTTCAACTTGCTTTGCATCTTGCTTTAAAGGTTTGCATTCTGTGCATCTACCAAACTCTTTGCCTTCCTTGCCGCTGCTCCCTTCTTCCCAGCCTCTATTCGTTTTGGATTTTTTACTTTTTGTTGTTTAACAGGTATATCAACAGGTATAACAATAGGTTGTATAGCACTCTCTTGGTTCTCCATCATTTATATTATCTGTTTTTTTATTTTTATTAAAATCAATATGTCTAACAGTTGTCAGGATTGCTGTAAATGGCGCTAAGTACATCCCATACCTGTAATACAACTCACAACATGCACTTGTTAAAGCATGATTAATAAATGGGTCTTTCTCCAAATCTTCTATCAGTTTTGGTGGATTGATTACATTGAAATATTTTGATACTCCCATCACTTACAAGTCAATAAAAGAATAACCCAATGTCTTGGTCATACTTGCTCCAAGCCGTGCTTCATATCTGCAGTAAAGTTTGTTAATTTCATCCGGGTGCATGCTATCTATATTCGTGAGTTGTATGTCTCTACCCAAATATTGACGGCTACCACCGCCAGCCACTATGGCTGATAATCTTTTTTTTTTTATTTTCGTGTTGCTTTGATTCATCTGTGAAACGTTCCGTGGAACCTTCCGGTATGATATCTTGTAATAGTTCTTCCGAATTCATTTTTATAATAGTAATTTTATTTTTTTTCTTGAAATAAATATAAAATACAAAACAACCAGCTGCGATATTTACCACGCAAATAGTAATTGTTAGTATTGTTAATAGCATTGTTGTTAACATTGCTATTTTTTTTATTAGCATTGTTAATTTGCTGCAAGCATTGCTACTTTGCTATGAGCAATGCTATAAGCATTAATATATTCCCCGATATTACCATTATATTTTCATGCTACCATTGCTACTAACATTGTTACTTTGCTGTTAGTATTACTATTAGCAACAAAGCAATGCTGTTTGAAAAAATTATTCAAACCAATAACCAGTTGGTTGGTCAGTCCTCAAAATTAACTTGGAATATTTAGTCTTTGCTAAAGCTTTTCTTATTCTGGTTCTCTCCTCCAGCGTCGGAATAACATCATTCTCTCTCAAACAATTTTCAGAACTATCTCATTCCTTGGTGTAAAACATACACAACCATTTTGCTTGCTCTCTCAAATCTTTCAATACAGAATTATATCTCTGTGAAATGACCCACACCGATTGTTTGGCGTGACGACCAGAGAATGCCATTTCTGATAACATATCTTTTTTCTTTGTTAATTCTTTTGTGGCGGAGCAATCATAAATGATGTATAATGTGGGCTTGCCAGCATATTGTTTAAAAAATAAACGCAACAGTTCTTGTAGCATTTCTTTACGTTGCTCACGGGATTGACAATTGTTATTTTTTTATCTCTCGGATGTCTTACATTACCTATCCAGGGTTTATTTTTATAAGCCTCGTTCCACTCTATTGTTGGACACAACATAATTATATGTTCAAAATCTCCCACATACTCTTGTTCAAGTATGTCAAGAACAAACTCTGTTTTACCGCAGCCTGTCTGGCCACAGATAATGGCACCGTGTGGATATTTAGTATATGTTTGTTTGAACAAACTAGTATCGTACTTCTTTGAATCTTCCATCTTCGAAATTGATTCCTGCATCTTGTATTATATATATAAATATATTTAAAGGTTTATTTTCTTCTGCTTTTTTATTTATTAGTATCGTTATGCCTTCGCTGCCGTTTTCTATTTTTCTTCCACTGCCGTGTAATAAATTGTCATCGCATGTTCTAAGGTCAAGCCACAAAGCATATGATTTTGTTAGATAGGTCTTAAGAGAAACATTGGTAAGACATAAGTCCCTCGCCACTATGTCTGTCTCTTTGTTTCTTTTTGATGTTAGGGCAAAATGTTTGTTGATTTCATCCCATTGTTGATATGCCTTCATGCCCTGGCTATACAACTGATTTGGTACACCCTCTATTGTCATTTCAACCTTTTCAATATTCGGCTTGTAAAATAATTCCGTGTCTGTTCTTTCTGAGTCTTCAAACAGCATTAAAATACCTTTCATGCTCAGTGCTGGTACATTAATGTTGATATTCCAAAGGGTATCAGATTTGTTTGCTTTTATTTTTCTATGTCGCAAGATACGATCATACATAAATAACATCTTACCATTGGTTTGCTGTCTTATTTGTCTGGTTAATTCAACATCACTAACCATATCAAATTCCAAGCAAATATTATTTATTACATAAGATGCATTAACATCACTGCTTTTTATAACTTTGTTATAATCGTTAAACGTTAATTCATATTCTAACCTATCACCATGGCCCGCTTGATAAAATGGCATATGACTTTCTAACATTTCAAAGTCCAGTGGAATACAAAATCTATTCCCATAAGCTGCTGCTACAGCTTCATCCTCAGCGTCTGAGGAAGCATCATCTGCTACAAACCTATGTTTTAGCAGGTTTGTCTCACTCACACCTTGGTAATGCATGTTTAATCGTTCGGTGGAACAATGATATATATCACTGTCGTCTATTGACATGACTTCATTGCCACTTATTCTTATTGTCATTTTTTTCACAATTGCTCTACCCAGATTCTTGTATATAGTAGCGTTGGCGTCTGTACTTTTAAGTTCTATTTCAAAGGCAAGACGAGCAGTACGTGGAACTATCACATCATTAGTACTTAAATTGGGAAACCTCACAAGCAGTTGCTGGTGTTGGTCTATTGTTGATGGATTATTAGTTATCACTACACTTGTGCGGATGCCCTTGGCACCATTAGGTTCTCTTAGTTTTCTATAAGGGTTGAGTTTGTTTCCGTATGCAGACATCGTTTTTTTATTTTTGAATATATTATTTAAAATTAAATCAAATAAACAATGGTGAATATGACAATCCTGCGTACGATCCAGATGATTATGAGGAATATTATGACGATGACAAATTACCAATGGTCCTTGGTAGTCCTGTTTTGTAAAATCCTTTTATAATGAAATAAAAAAACGATATAAGATGGCACCGGACAAAATGGATTATGGCCAGTTTAAAGTATCAGATGATGGTAAAACATTATAACTGCCAAGCAAGGTGGTGCAACATTTCTTGCTCTTGGTTCTTTAGCAAAAGAATATGGCTCTGGGGGAACAATGGCTGTAAGACAATTTTTAAATTTGCCAGAGTATAACAGTAAAACAAAAATATCACAAAAAGCTCGACAAGCGTTGGAGAGCACAAGAAACAATTTACCAGACGTGGATGCTATTCCATTACAAGATTTATCACATATTATGGATAACACAGTACAGTTACTTCATGACTGGGACAAACTTTCTGGTGTTGAAACACAAACAAATATAGACAAGCGTGATATGGATGGAATAGTAAAAGCGATGACAACTGCGAAGAAAGAACATATCAATAACTTGGCGAAACTCACACAACTTGATAAAGACCTAACAAAGGAAAAACAAAAGTTAGAACAAGCTAAGTCTGATAATGATTAATTTTCAGATAAATAGAATTAGCGATCGCATCAAAGACCTTGAAGTTGAGAGAGGTGCAAGGATGGATGCCATCAATGAGAACAGAGAAGCTTTCCGTAACCAAGTAAGCAGAATAAGAGAGACAATAAATAAAATGTTAAACGAGGATACAGCTCTTGGTGAAAGGATCAAAACCTTGTTTAGGGAGCAAGGTATTACTATTGTTAGTATCCTGGCTGCATTTGGTATGATTCCTGGGGTGATAATTAATGCTATTATACCCACATCAAGTGCTGCGCCAACTACAAAGCCAACTCCAAAACCTGATCCATCAAGTGTCAAGGACTGGATAAAAAAACAAGTAAGTAATCTTGGTAAGCTCCTTGCCAACCTAGCTGGTAAAGGTGCTGCAGCACTTCCAGGAGTTATTGGTGCAATAGTATCATGGCTTTTATCTGCAACAGGTAATGTTATTAATTGGCTTGGTAACAATCTATGGGCTTTGCTTGTGTTTGTTTCAAGGTTGTTGTATGTGGCAGCCAAAGAGTGGTTCAGTAAAACTCGTAAATGAGTAATGCAGCAAGACCCGTTACTATAGTACCAACAATTATAGATGTTTAGTTATCTTCGTTTTCAATCGCTATTTTTTTTATCTCTTGTTCCACCTGTGGAACATCCACACTTTTATGTATCAATACTTTATCAAAGTCAAACGATTCCGGTAGAATTTTTATGTTGTGGTGCCTTGAACAGGTTGAACAATTTTTAGTGGTACTGGTTTTATATTAACATCATTATTCAATCTTAATGCTTCAGCATCAGTTGCTATTACAAATATTATTATTGTAGTCTTGTATTGTTCCGATTCTTAATTCCATGTCACTCGGAGACATGTACAATCCACTTCCATAGACAAAATTTACTTTGCTTCTTGCATATTTTAGGGTGTTTTCATATCTTGAAATTTGACTGGGTAAATCAATGGGGCTGTTTATTGCGTCCTCTACATATGTCGTATATAGAATTTATCAAAGGATGATAACCACTATTTGTCCAGTAATTATAAATTGTTCCTAGACCGTCATTATAGCTTTGTTTCTGTCTCCAGTCCGAATTTAAGTTAACGTTATACTCCTTGCATATTCTCTCGTATGCGTTTCGGTTGTATGTATTATCAAACGCATTCCAATTTGAGTTTTGCGGCATTGCTACGCTCATCTCAAATAATATTCTTCTCACTTGGTAATAGGCATGAAATCGAAATAACGAACCAGCTTTCAGATGATTGTCGAAATCGACGCCACATCCGCTTGTCGCACACCAAATAGCAAAATTCAATTTGTTCTGCCAAAATGACATCCAGTCTGTCCCCCAGCGTTGAACTATAACATCTGATCTGACATATGGGAGTTTGTATTTTTCAAAGATATTGGGGAATGATGTTTTAAAGCCTGTACCGTCTGATGTAATAACTATGTTTTGATTTATTATATCAGTCACTTTCTTGCTAAAAGTACTTGAATAGTGAGCATCTAAACTATATTTTAATTCTTTAGAAATCATTTTTTATTTTTATATATATTAAAAAAAAAAAAATGTTTCATACAATTTCAAACCTAGACAACTCTATTAACTTACAACAGTATATCGATAATAAAGATGGAAATAAGCGCGTTGGATTAAAGAGTTTTACATATACTATCGGTTGGTATAATATTAATCATGAAGTCATAAAAACACCAGACCATACGTATCATATACCAGACGGACACTATAACTTTCAACAGTTGGCAGATATATTTGAAGGACTGAATATTACCCTAACCGTTGATGCACAGAATGATATAGCCTCTTTAAAAACGCCAACAGAAACACGATTAACAAGTGGTCTTTAAAAAATGCTGGGATTTATAGACAAGAAATGGGTGGGAGATACTCATATTGGAAGACAATCAATTGATTTAGCTCCTTATAAACAGCTATATGTTCATCTAGAACAAGTTAATACGAGTAGTAATTATTTTAATGGTATGCCAAGCACTATTATAAGGGTTATGCCTGTGGTAAATAAGCAGTTTGTGGATATTGTATATACACGTTTTTATCCTGAATATCGCTGTCTTTCAAATGGTATAATTACTGAATTAAAAATAGAAGTCGGAGACAAAAATGGCAACAAGATAGATAATCACGGTTTACCTATCTGTTGCGTTTTAAAATTTATTTAAAAAAATATAAAAAAAAACAGAATATATTTGGGCCAACTGGAAAAAACTTAGAGGCTTAAACAATCATGTTCGAGATGTATATAAGCGAGCTAGGTCTTTTGCTAACCATGTCTATATTCTTAATTATGGAATTATTACAATATTTGCGGAGGCTAAGGGTGCACTTACATTGGGTAAAGTATTCTCATTTGGTAATGGTGGAAGAGAAACAAATGTGGGGTATGTGATGACATGCCATGGGCGGATTGTGGGTATAGGTTTAGCAAGTGGACGAATTGGTGACGTGTCTGTAGTGGTGTCTGTCAATGGTGTTGAAGAACCAAATTATGGTATAACGCTTAACACCATCCCACGCAATCATGATAACTTTGATAGACCTTTAGATATTAGTGCTGGTTCTGTTATTAACTTTGTATGCAAGGTTGCCAACGCTAACACTGTGAATACGGTGGCGTCATTATTAATTGAATTAATTTGATCCACCTTTGTATTCAAGCTCGAAGAATCAAATTATATGATTTTCTAGTAGAAAATCATATTTTATTATATTCGTGTTTATTCGTTGATTTAAGTCTAATTTAGATAACAAATCAACAATTTTGTTTTGTATTAAAGAAACATTTTATAATTATAAAGATTACAAAAAAATGTAAAATCAGACTATTTGTTGTTGATTTTGGGTGTAGTTTTGATAACTATTAAAAAATCCCGGAATATACCTCTGGACAAGCTTATTTCAGCACTTTGTGCTGCACTTGTGGTAGGAGTTTTTTTTATATATAGAAATTTGGGTGTTTCTGGATCAAACTCAAGTAAAACGAGAGGTTTGGTCCAGAAACCCCATAAGCCCTATATGTATCGGACTAAGCAACAACAAAAAATATGTTTTTTTTTAAACGAAATGTTCGTTACTGTCTCCAAAAAAGATTTATTGCATGTTGCAAAATTACTGTTTGGATAACTATATACACACTAGTGATACATTTATATTTATCTACGTTATACGCAACAATTCATGTCAAGTTTGTTTTAAAATCATATATAAATCGTTGATTGTATGTCACTGACCGAAGGAATTGTTCGTTACATTTGCTACAACAGGCAATACGGCAGTACTTAAATAGCAAAGAGTTGAAAAGAAATATATTTTCGAAATATCTACATATCTCTAATATAATAAAACTGTCTATTTTCGAAATATTTGCATATCCCTAATATAATAAAACTCTCATTAATGACTATAGTTGACACATTTTTTTCAACACAGTATTCTCAACAGCAAGGATAGTAAAATTATTTTAAAGTGAAATGTTCGTTACCAATGTGTTATCATGGGTAGATTAAGGTTGCACATTAAACTAAGGTCCTAACCAAACACTACAATATATGCGCAAATGTTAGTGTGAAATGATGTAGAAATAACTCATCTAAATCACTTGTGTTAAAGCTTAAATAACATACTATAAAAAAATAGGGTTTTCTGTTGAAATAAGGAAACGGATTTATGTTTTGACAGAGAGCCGGGGCGTTTGGTACTCTCAGTACTCTGACAAGGCTAAGCAGACGATTATGCACGCTTAATGTCTGTGAAGCTGGCCAATCACCAATTTGGGGTTATGTGTGTATTTATGTTCATCCAACTTATTGTCAATACCGTTTATAAAGTTGTATAACTTTGATATATTAGTTACACTTTCAATTCAAAGTAAAATAAATTCCGTCTGACTTTCCAAATAAGTCTGACTTTCCAAATAAGTCAGACAAGTACAAAACTATACTATAGTTCTTAGTGCCTTGCCTTCCACTTTGACAATAATGAACTCAGGTTACCTGCACTTTGTATGGCCGAAAACGAAACATAAATGTTCGTTACCGAAATGTTCGTTACATAGATATGCAAAACTTCAGAAATATTCGCTGTATCCTGTGATGTTCTTCAAGCCTATATTAGTTTAAAACCTAACATTTTGACGAATCGAAAAAACAAAAACAGAAGCTACAACTTCAATGATTATGCCATTTTTGCCATGTTGATTTTTAACTCTTTTTTTTTCATTTAATTTATTTTCATCAAATATTTACAATGACAGGTATACATATTATACAGTATGTAATAATACAAACGACTTTCAGTGGTATTAGGTGATAATGTTATAAATATTTTAACTTTTGGAGTTGTTATATTACATGTAAATAGTTCTCCACAATTATCTGATGAGAATGATTAAATATAAATTAGAAGAAGTAGGTAGAAAAAGGTGAAAAGGAAAGGTTGAAAATAGGACAGAGAAAATAATGTCTTTACTGGTGTATCTATACTATAGAATTTATGTATATCATCTTAAATCAATTTAGAAACATTTGCCATTTTCGGTCATGTTCTTCTAATTTGTCTTTATCAAAAGCAATACATCTTTCAATTTCAATTCTCTTACATAGATAACTTGTAAAACAGTTTATATTTGGAATTGTTTTCAAACATTTGTTTTTAAATATAACATATTTCCCACTTATTATTATGAAGTTTATTAACCTATTTTGTAAATTTGCATCTATTTGTCCTAAAGATACTGTCATAAAGTCAAAATCAAAGTTGATATTTAACTTTGTAAGAATTATTTTAAGTTCAGACCAGATTTGTTGGGTCTTATGACATTCCCAAAATAAATGAGTTACGGTTTCAATATTCATATTACAGAAGTCGCAAAGGTTTGCATTGACAATATTACATTTAAATAAATATTTGTTTGTAGGTACTATGTAATGTATTTGTACTGAAATTCCCGAAGTTTTGTGTCTATGGTAGATTTTAAAGGTGTTAATTATATTTTTTTCCAGTCCAACTGTACATTAGAAAAAGTATTTTCCCACTTTCCTTGTGATTTAACAATTGTCTTATCGTTTTTAACTAGTTGATATTCATATACAAATTTATTTACAAGTTTTGTTTTCAGAAGTTAACTTAATAAGGTTTCAGTTCTTTGAACATTATTATTTTCTAATTTTAATTTTGATTTCCATTATTTTGGTATGCCGGCTTGACACAATATACATTATAATAAATAATCTCTTTCCGGAATTTTTATATATTTCAATTATGTCTTTAAAGGTATAGAATTCTTTTCTTCTATAATCAAATATATGTTCAACAAATTGAATACCTCTGTCAAACCAGTTTTTATTAAATATAGTCTTGTTTCCTGCTTTTATATTTGAGTTGTTCCAAATTATTTTCTTACCTATGTTATTGATTTCGTGATTTCCTTTTATTTGCGTCCATGATAAAAGTATTTCTTGAAAGAAACCTTTTTTCGGAAAAATCACTTGAATATTGTTTTTATTTAGATTACTTTCGAAAATAAGTTGACCGCCAATTTTATTCATTTCATCATTATAAAATATTTTCCATATTCTTTATTTTCAGTATCTAAAAGACGTTTAATCCAGCTTGATTTCAATGAATATAAACATTTCTTAATATCGATCATTTTAAGCCCCCCATTTTCGTAACCCTGATTTAATTTTCCGTTTTATTTTATCATTTATTAATTTTAGCTGTTCATCAGGTGGGTACGGTAATACGGATAGTGGATAACTAACTTCCGGAATGCAAAGGTCTTTATAACAGTAATTTTACCTAAAAGCGAAGTTTTCTGTGTTGCCATTGTTTCAAACAGTTACAGAATGATACTGTTTTGGGAGTTACGTTTGAAGTATAAATGTTTGAGTTAACATAATTATCAGTATGAAAAACAAATTCCTAGGTTTTTACTTTATCTGAACACCAACGAAATGTTTTCTTTGCACAATAAGTTATATTACTGTTTTTTAAGTATTCAGTTTGAGGCCAGAAATAAAATTAAATTATCTAATACACCAACAAGTGTTGTAAACGATTTATAAGATCCGTCTATGATGAATGTGGCGTCGTCAGCAAATAATGTATTTTTTAATTTTGTGACCTTTATAATTGATACCTTTAATAGATATGTTGTTTGACATTTCATATGATAAAACTTCTATACAAATGATAAATAAATTGGGCGACAATGGGCAGCCTTGACGTACTCCTCTTTGAACAGGAAAGAATTCCGATGCATGTCCGTTGTTTATCGTACAACTTCTGGCATTTGAATAGAACAGTTGTATCCAGTTAATGAGTGAATCTCCAAAGTTAAAGTTTTTTAAACACCGTATCATAAAATCATGGTCTAAACTGTCGAAACTTTCTCAAAATCTGAGAAAAATAAAAGTGCAGGAATAACATGATCATTAATATAATCAAGACTTCAAATAATAATCTAATGTTCTCCCCAAGATATCGACCCTTAATAAAAACCTGTTTGTGCTTGACTTATTATAGTTGGTAAAGTTTAATTCGATTAACTATAGCCTTAGTTGCAATTTTATTGTCAACATTTAAAAGACTTATCGGTCTCCAGTCTTCTAGATAACATGTATCTTTACATGATTTTGGGATAAGTGTCATAACACCTTGTTTTTGAATTTCAGTCATTTCCCCGATTTGCAAAGAATAGTTTAGAGAGTTAATTAGATACGTTTTAATGTCGTTCCAGATTGTTTTGTAGAATTCGGTTGTTATACCATCAGAGGACTTTTATTATTTTTCATTTCTTTTAAACTTAAAGCACATTCATATTCACTTAAATTACCTTCACATTTGTTTTTATCAGCAGTATCATTTATTGATATCATTGAGTTATTAAAAAAGTTATAAATCGAAGTTTTGCTTTCGCGCTTTTTATATAATTTACTATAAAAGCTTGACTGAGCATTTAAAATCTCGTTAATACCTGTAATTGTACGATCATTATAGTTTAACTGTGCAATATTTTTTTTCTCCGCTTGTTTCTTTTCCAATTTGAAAAGAACTTGCTATTTGTTTCATGATTTTCTATATATTGAGATTTTGACCTTACAATTATTCCATTCAATCTACTGTTAATAATATCATTAAGTTCTTTTTTCATCAAGTTCTTTTTATATCCATGTCAAGTGTTTGTGCTTCAAGAATATTTTTATTTGATGTTGTTTCAATTTGTTTTTCAATAGTTTGAATGTCTAAAGTTATCATGCTCTTTTTTTTAGTTTTCGTTCTTGTTGATTTTGTAGTTTTTTTTATGTTGTAGCATATTTAATAGTTTCATTCCTAATTGTACCCTTAATTATTTCCCATAGTGTATTTGAGTTAGCATCTTTGTTTAGGTCGGCTATTTCAGAAATATGTTTTCTAATATTTTCTTGGTAATCTTTTTGTAAAATTAGACTATTGTTTTACTTCAAATACCCTGGTCCTTTGGGTTGTGGAATAAAATCAAAAATAATGTTTACTATTGAATGATCGGATTTGTATCCAGGTTTAATTTGACTTGACAACTTGTTGTTTAAAAGGTTATCAGATATAAGAAAATAGTCCAACCTACAAAATATAGGTGGCTTGGTACTAGAATGCCAAGTAAATTTCAAATTCTCCAAACATCTACTAAATTATGCAAATCTAAAATAGAATTTAATTTGTTTTGACACCGTTTATGTGTATCTTGTCGGCCATTCTTTTTATGAATATTTATATTTAAAACAGTATTAAAATCACTGCCTATGATAAAACTGCTTTCGTCGTTTTCAAGCAAATATGATGATAACGTATCAAGGTCAGTAACATTATCCTCGTTAGGACCATATATAATTAAAAAAAGTAACATCTTTATTATCAATATTTATTTCTATAGCTTGAATACGACCAGGCACTATATCGGTACATTTGGAACTAACACAATTTAAAGTTGGATTTATCAAAATAGAAACACCTGTACTATTTGAACGGTTCCCACTGGAAAAAGTCCTACCTTCCCATTCATTTCTCCATATAATTTGATCCTATGCTGTTAAATGTGTTTATTTTAGAAGACAAACTGAATACGATTTTTGTTTTAACCTTTGGAAAATGTGGTCTCTTTTTTGTTTATTACCTAAACCTCGTACATTAAATGTACATATATTCGTAGTTATATTTAGATGTAGTTATAAACATGTGCAAAACCAAGTAAAGACAACAGGTGAAAGTAAAGAAAGAAAGAGAGATAAGGAGCATATACACAGAAAAGTACAACGTCAACATTCTGTAAAAAAAGGGGCTAGACTATTTAGAACTGCAGAAAAATAATATTGTATCACATGAAAAAAAAATGAATGTAAAGAAATAAAGAAAAGTAACAAAACTATATGTCGCAGGTGATTCTGATACGTTTCATAATCACATAATAATGTTATAATCACCAAAAATAAAAATTCATAGTACATGTAGATTGGATGGTAGCTTATGAATTGTGAGATGTTGAATAAACACGATTTACATATTAAGTACAATATGACATTATCAGTAATATAGTAAACATTAGTTTGCTTGTAATATCATGTAATAAGATTGTATAATTTTTAAAACTATTTTGTAAAAAAGAGCATACACGGATCATATTCGTATTGTATTTCAATATCTCTGTTATATTCAAAAATAGAAACTCAAATGTCTAACAATAAACATGGAAAACATTGTAAATTATGATGATATTTGTCAAGCAAATATTATATTTTAATTATTCTTATTTACACATTTTATCCTGTTAACAAATGTATTGCATAGCAAACATTTTTATTTTTTTAATAACATGCCAAATCAATACCGTAGTATCGTACAATCATTTTAACGATATTTAAGCATAACATATATCGCATGTAATATTATATTCTATGTATGATCCAAGAACTATTAATAATATGTCTACAATGTTGACAGTTAATATGTGGCATTAATAAGTCATGTTAGTCTGCAATCATCACATTGCATGTCCTGGTATGAAACGGCAAAATAACATTTCAAATATATTTGGACAGCCATTGCATCGCAATTTAACCAAGACGAAGACACATTTGGTTATTAAATATATTTTACATTTGTCATGTATATTAATATAAATGAATGTGTCAAGACATTTAAACATCACACTTTATTGTTTGTATTATATGTGGTACTCATACAAATAGCTAGTCTTAATTGACTACTTTTTACATAAAGTGTGAACATTTCATATAGATAATCATAGTTCAAAGGGCAAGATAATACTACTATCAATAATAATATTTAAACACTTACATTCGTTAACATAATCAAGGCATTACAGTATACATATACTATATGTTACAGCATCAAAAATGTAACTCTTACAATTTAAACACACAAAATGATCCCGCCCTAATATGTCAAAGCATCAAAAAGATAACCTTCAAACCTGAAACACACAAAGTGGTTTCGCTTTAATGTCTCAAACGGTGTGAACATTTCATATAGATAATCATAGTTCAAAGAGCAAGATTATGATTATACTACTAATAATATTTTAACATTTACATTCGTGAACGTAATCAATGTATTATAGTATACCATATGTAGTAATCACATAATTATTATACTATATGTTACATCATCAAAAAGATAACTCTTACATTTGATATACACAAAGTGATCCCGTCTTAATATGTCACAGCATCAAACAGATAACCTTCAAATCTAAAACACACAAAGTGATTTCGTCTTAATGTCTCAAACAGTATGAACATTTAATATAGATAATCATAGTTCCAAGGGAAAGCTAATGATAATACTAATACTAATATTTTAACGTTTACATTCACGAACATAATCCAGGCATTATAGTATATATATATGTAGAAATCACCTATACTATATGTATTTACATTTGAAACACACAAAGTGATCCCGCCCTAATACGTCAAAGTATCAAAAAGATAACCTTCAAACCTGAAACACACAAAGTGATTTCGCTGTAATAACTTAGTTATCAATAGTTGTGAACATTGTAGGAAATTGATTAGTTTACATGCCAGAACCATGTACTGGAACATCACTACGTGACATAGCTATTGCATAAAGACATCCAAAGGTAAAATGATCGTTACAATCAGTAACGAATATAGATATAAAAATCGAACAGGAAAAACAGCATTCAAGGACGACAGGCAAACACAAACACACACAGAAAAAAACACACATTTAAATATCAATAAAAGGCCAAACAAGACATCACAAACACAAAAGGGTTGACAATAGGGCGACCACCTTGGAACGGTCAGTAGCAAAAAAGACCGCTGGGGGGGTTTAAACCAGGTTCTAGGGTGCACCAAACCTCACACTTACATTACTGTCAATCCAATAAAACGGGAAAGTGTAAATAAAGAAATCCCCGCAAAGAACTATTCTCTAACCAAGGCAGCATTAAAAGGCAATATAAGTAAAACACAAAAATGGTCGTGTATATATAAATACAAAAAAACACAATAGCCTAGAACGCCACAAAGAAGGCACCAAACCTCACACTTACCCTACATCTTAAATATTGAGCATATTCTCAAACAAAACATGCATATTAGAAATGACACTATCATGCATTCTTTTATCAGAGAAAAGAGGACCTTACAAAACAAAACTGTATAGTATTTCCTTTCATTCTTCTTTAAGTTGTAATTGTATCTGAATATAAATGTACTATATATATATATATAGGTAACGAACATCAAATTACTTGCACCCTATTTCAGATAGTGCCCTATGGTCAAAAGAAAGGAGAAAGAAATGAAAAATCAGAAATATAAAAGGTTTCGACAAATCAAATCAAATCAAATCTTAATATAGGTAAATGCAGTATATTACTAAAAATAGTATGTTAGTGTGGGGGGACATTCTGGACAAAGATGATACAGATAATAATGGCATTAACATTACCTAAAGCTATAGAGGATCACACATTATAAATATCAACCTGTCAATGCTATTTTTTTCATTTTAGAACCAGCTAATTTTCAGAAAAATCCCGATCAAAACAAGTTAAAATTGCTTATTCAGAAGACATTTGTAATCATGTCAGGGCTTTCTTTTATAACGCCCCCATTGATAAGTATAATTTGTGGACTTGTACTGATGTTTGCAGAGCCTTATCTTTTCTTCTGGATAATATCTTTATAAGATACGGTAAAACTATTTACCACCAGGTTGTTGGTATTCCTATGGGTACTAACTGTGTGCCACTTGTTGCAGATTTGTTTTGGTACTGCTATGAAAGAGATTCTATGTTGAGTTTGTCACCTGCTAGCCAGGGTGAAATTATCGATGCCTTTAATAAAACTTCTCGGTATCTTGATGACATAATCAATATTGATAATCCGTTCTTTGCTCATATGGTTACTTACATTTATCCACCAGAGCTCACGTTGAATAAAGCCAACAGTTCGGATACAGTAGCAGCATTTCTCGATCTTCATCTCTCGATTTCAAATGATTGTCTTCATACTAAAATCTATGATAAGAGAGATGATTTCAATTTTAACATCGTTAACTATCCACACCTGGATGTAGATGTACCACGTGCTACCTGATACGGGGTGTATATCTCCTAGCTCATTCGATTTGCTAGAGCGTGTAATGATGTTATAGAGTTCAATGATCGAAATCAAGTTATTGCAAAACTTCTTCAGCAGGGTTTTCGTTATCAAAAATTACGTAGATCTTTCTCTAAATTCTACCGCCGCAACGAGGGCCTGCTGGAAAAGTACACCACCAACCTTAAAACACTTCTGCGACTAGGCATATCACAACCCTCAATTTATGGAGATGTGGTCTATAAACTTCGAAAGTTAAAGGGGTCTGATGGGTTTCCTGACCGCTTTACAAATTTAATCAGGATATTCGTCCGAAAAGGATATAACCCTTTGGTTTTACAGCGCACTGCATGTTTAGTGATTGACACCTCTACACTCAGACATTACGCTTCATTTTTCACTTGTGCGATGACTAGACTACAACTTGGGACTCTATTATTGTACCTACTGAAACCCCAACTAAGGGAGATGGGTGCATGAGCTTTCGTCCCTCGAGTTTTCTGGTCGTACCTTAGATTGGTTTTCTCTTTAGCTAAAACTACTATGGTTGTTCAGTTCGATTCTGGATACATCCTGAGATGTTTATTTATTTTTATTTTTGTGTATGTGTTTCTTTAGTTAGTTTCTGTGGATGTGGACTTTATTGTTAGAGAATTCCTTTCGATGGGATGTAGTTTTGTTTACACTGTCTTGTCTATTTGGGCGCTGATGATAGGATAATAGCGAGGATTGTGCGCATATAAAATCGATTCAAGCTAACCAGTGGGCCTTATTGCCTACTGACCGTTCCAAGTCGGTAACCCTGTCTTCACCACCCTTTTTTTGTCTCTTTCATTGTATTTTGAAGTCCTTGTTTGCAGTACAGTGCGGACCTACGATGCCTTTGCGCTCGGACGCTGTGGTTTCTATAGGACCCTATATCTAATTTTTGTAAATAAAAATATAATATCAAATAACTACTGTACTAAACTACTGAATCTATTTCATTGCCAAAATATATCAAAATGTGTGTCATTCTTTTTATATGTATTAATATGCTCTCTTATGTAATCAAAACTGGTATCGTAGATTACTAATATGTAACGTAAATTACTAAATATTACTTTTCATATAAAAATTATGGAAACCTAATTATTTAAAGAAAAAGTAATTTGTTTGAAAAAATTACAAAAAATCAGGGTCATATTTGCACACATGCATAAATACATATTGAAACAATAAATACAAATCTTTTGTTTAAAAGTAAAATAGAATTAGCATCTATTACAAATAATACTAAAGCTTGTCAATACATATTGCTGTGTGTGTGCTGTTATTAAACAAATGGAAACACTCAATTAAATAGTTATATTTAATTTGAAATTAATAATTTCTAACCAATTTGCCTTTTTGTAAGTTATAAAAGATGATTACTTTGTAACGTATATTGCAAAATGAAATTAAGGAACTTTGGGGGTAAAGTAAACATTTGAGATGAAATTCTACAAGTTTGCTGGATATATTTCGTTGATTTTTTCTCGAAAGAATGTATCTTTGACAGTTTCTGAAAGAGTAAATATTTATATGATGACCCTTTATATTGTGAAATATTGTCTTAGAGAGTAGAAAAAGCAACTATTTTAGTGGCCTAGGAATGCAGATACACTTTGGATCAACCGTAGTGATGTTCCTTGTCAGATCAACACCCCATCAGCTACTGGGAAATCTAAATGGATGTTTATATTATCGGAACAGTATAACAAAGTTATGTTCTGTAAAATATCGATCGATATCTAGTGAAATAACTGTTTGCAAGTCAAAAGTGAATAACTCAAAACATGATATTGAAAAAATGTGCGCACTACTTTTCTAGCAAGTGTTTGATTTGTTAACTCTATTAAATTAGAGGTGAATTTGCGCGTTTCATAATAAAACACGAAAAGTCATCAATGACCAGCTGTTAAATGCTACAACAACGATGCTGACGTTATGCTTTCTTGAAATATTCGTTACTGAAACATGTTCGTTACTTTACTGGTATATCCGTCATAAATTACTTAATGCTTATGGGATTTGTGTTGTTTTGTATTATGTAAGATATAAAACAAATTCCCTGTACGAGTTACTTCTGTTTTTTAATGATTTACATGTTATATCATTAGTGTATCATATTTGAATGGCTAGATGGGTTAAATTATATTACCAATTGTGAATAAATATTTGATGAAAAATGTGTCTCTTAGGTATTCAGATACGTTTACTCCCCATTCATAATCTACCATGATAACACATTGGTAACTTATTGTTATAAAACGACTTTCATATGACATCAGTTTTCGCCTTTATTACAAACGACTTCCTTCTAACTAATTTTATGTATGGAAATATTTAACATCGGCAAACAGAAAAACAAACTAGTATCGGTATTTAACTTTCATATTAAATTATAGTTTTAATATTTCTAAGTCTCCTAACCATAATAAACATGTCTAGTAATTTCGATATTGATTAAAAATAAATTAAAACGAACTACTAGACAATTTTAGACTAAATATAAGTATATAGGTAACATATAACGGACATTTGTGCACAATAAAATTCCAAGAACTGGTAGTATTTAACATAATTATGCTTGTAACTTTAAAACTTATCAAATGATATATAAACCTTTCTGGGTTTTATACACAAAGGTTCTAAAGATTTAGAAAATCATCAGTTCAGTGTTATTAAACTCATTTTTAAATATTTGTTATCCTCAATTGCTCCTGCGTATTGAGAAACAGCGATTATGATAAAGTCATGGCTTTATTTCACTCATTTAAGATATTTAATGCGATAAACGATTGTTTCTGACGAATATGAGCATTTTATTATGATACATTACTTCAGAAATCTGCAGGTGGGAGTTCCATTGCGTTCCGTCATGAAAAGAAGATTGTGCTTGTTTTATTAACATGCACTTGATTTCGATATTCATTGATATATGTTGTAACACTGCTGCTTATGCTGATCATATGTAGGAACTTAAGAGAATAAAGGATTTGTATTTGACTGCACTATTAATTATTTATGATCGAAAGATCCTTAATAAAATAAGATACGAGTACTTGATGCCACCAATGTTGCAACAATCATCCTGTTGTGTTTATCTTTCTTAAATGCAATGAAAAACAACGATATAAATACCGTTGAGATAAAGGCTCACTATTCATAAAACAAAGCTATTTCACTGATAATAATTGAATAAGAAGTTCGCCCTGGTGAGTCAAACGAAACTACTGATCACTTTATTGTTATAAAATTATCTCATTCAATCTATATGTCTAAATATTAAATGTTACTTTTTTAAAAAACAAAACAATTATGGTCCGTCAACTTGTTTTCTTTATCTCATGGTTAGTTTTTCTTTATAACTTCTATACATATTTGAAGAAATATTTTATAGCTCAAAGCCTGCGTTTTCCTCGCTGTATTGCACTGGGCGTATTATTGCGAGCAGACCTCGGTTTTAAATCACATACGAAGGACTGGTAGGGTAGGACATATCTTTTAAATATTTCGATAATTAACACAAATTCGGTCCTGGCTGGGATTGAACGTACAATCCCTTGGTTATTAAGCATCGATGCTAACTCTCAAAGCAAATTATTGTTCCATACTATTGATTTTGTTGCACCATACACATATGTACAATATCGAAGACAAATTGGACAATGGTTATGTAATAATTATACTGGAGGGACTATTCTTCCTTGGTTTATATGCTGGAGGAAAAAGTTCTCCTTTGGTTTATATGCTGGAGGGACAGTTTTCCCTTGCTTTATATGCTGGTGGTACTGTTCTCCCTTGGTTTATATGCTGGAGGGACTGTTCTCCTTTGGTTTATATGCTAGAGGTACTGTTCTCCCTTGGTTTATATGCTGCAGGGACTGTTCTCCTTTGCTTTATATGCTGGAGGGACTATTCTCCCTTGGTTTATATGCTGTAGGGACTGTCCTCCCTTGGTTTATATTCAGGAGAGACAGTTCTCCCTTGCTTTATATGCTGGTGGTACTGTTCTCCTTTGGTTTATATGCTGGAGGGATTGTTCTCCCTTGGTTTATATGCTAGAGGTACTGTTCTCCCTTGGTTTATATGCTAGAGGTACTGTTCACCCTTGGTTTATATGCTGGAGGGATTGTTCTCCCTTGGTTTATATGTTAGAGGTAATGTTCTCCCTGGTTTGTATGCTGGAGGGACTGTTCTCCTTTGCTTTATATGGTGGAGGGACTATTCTCCCTCGGTTTATATGCTGTAGGGACTGTTCTCCCTTGGTTTATATTCAGGAGGGACAGTTCTCCCTTGCTTTATATGCTAGTGGTACTGTTCTCTCTTGGTTTATATGATGGAGGGATTGTTCTCCCTCGATTTATATGCTAGAGGTACTGTTCTCCCTTGGTTTATATGCTGGAGGGACTGTTCTCATTTGCTTTATATGCTGGAGGGACTATTCTCCCTTGGTTTATATGCTGTAGGGACTGTTCTCCCTGGGTTTATATTCAGGAAGGACTGTTCTCCCTTGGTTTATATGCTGGAGGAACTGTTCTCCCTTGATTTATATGCTGGAGGGACTGTTCTCCTTTGGTTTATATACTGGAGGGACTGTTCTCCCTTGGTTTATATGCTGGAGGGATTGTTCTCCCTTGGTTTATATGCTGGAGGGACTGTAAACCTTCGCTCGTAATGCTGCATAAATACTTCAAGATATAGTCAATGAAACACAGATAAGGGTACGCGATGCCTCCTATATTGCAACAGTCGCCATATTGTATTTGTCTCAATAGCCATTACAAATCTAATCAATACATACCGTTGAGATAAAGCCAATAAACATATCACTGAAACAAATTAATTTCGCCCTAATGCATCGATCCTGTCATACGATTACATCATTACTATCTAATTCAAACCGTGTTTCTATGAGGGACTTCGATCACTAACTATAGTTTAACTATGGTCGTTGGTCTGCGCATGTCTAGTAAAGGAGTAATGCGAACTTACTCTAGTTAAACCATAGTTTCTATAAATGGATACACGCGGCATAGTGTAAAACCTGGAATGTGTTTACTTTATCATATAGATATATGTCAATCCAAAATTAACAACTAAAACTAGAATAAATACAGGCACATGAACAAATATGTAATACATAGAGTCTAGTCTCAGCGAGTTTGTTACCGATTGAATACATGCACATGAACAAATATGTAATATATAGAGTCTAGTCTCAGCGGGTTGGTCACCAACTGACTTTCATACAACACCGAGATGGGCTTAACCCATCGAGGTTTTTAAATAAGGCCATACCGAGTTTTTTCTATCTTTAGTGGGTCTACCTACATATTAACGCATTTAATGAAAACAGACATTTCTCCTCTGGTTGAAAGAGTCATCCTGCATAACAAATTATACTGTAAATAAACATTTCTCCTCTGGCTGATGCAGTCATACTTCAAAACAAATATACTGAGAAAAACAACTTTGCTTTCTCGAAACCTACCTACCAGGCAAGAACAAAGTAACGAAGAGTCGTGAGAAACAAAAAAACTACGAGAGGCCATTTGGCTCATATTTCTTCAGTTCTATTTCTTGACTTCCGCATTCCGCATTCCCAATTCCGCATTCCCAATTCCGCATTTAGAAATAGGTAGTAAGATAATTATAATAATAATAATAATAATAATAATAATAATAATAAAAATAATAATAATAATTTATGCGTGCATGTGCATGTATGTGTGTTCCGAAATCACAGTGTTACTGTTAAAGATGCAATTACTTCTCACATTTTATATTTAATAATCATGTAATATAAAAATGTATGAATATTGCCAGTGACCACGATTGTTGTATTTTTATATAAGCCACATATTTTTAAATTAAATTCCCGTATCCGTGTATCCCTTGTATAAATACACCATAAACGTATATACTATTATACCCTATAAATTTACACAAAGTCCTACTTGAGTATCTGTTAATTGAACTGGGTTTTTACGGCGCACCAACACATGAAAGGTTATAAGGCGCCTAACAGGGATGAACATGCCAGGCTCATCCTCCATTTACATCAAGATAACATGGAGAATGGGCCTCGAACATTCTAACCTGCAGAACTGCAGAGTTGCTGCAAATTCTATAGTAAACACTCCATTCACGATTGAGCCACGTTTCCACGTTTGCATACGCGGTGTCATGATGAAGACCTTGAATGAGCATGATACAAAATGACAAAATGAACATGAAGGGGGAACTTTACAAACCTTAATATGTTATGTAATTTATAAAGTCTCAGTCCGGCCTTTCGCACGGGCGTCCCTCTAGATCTGCTAGTGATCCACTCTGAATTTATACTCCAACCTGGATCCGCTAGTGATATACACCACCACACACATATCAATAAAATATTTCTTGACTTCTGAATTCCGAATTCCGCATTCCATAATAATGTGTTTTTTTTCATGTTTGCACTTATACTAAATATGAGTATTTTTGAAAATCTTATATTGAAGTTTATAGTGTTTATATACAAAGGATTAACAGATACTCTCCCCGTGTGGATGCCGGGGTAGAATACAACCGCTGCACATTCCGCTATAGGTAGAGGGGTAGGTCTCCAGGCGCGTAGCTTGGTCCAAATTTGAGTTACGCACCTCCGCTAGAGAGGTCCGGGGGCATGCTCCCCCGTGATTTATTTTTTTGCAAGACGATCATAGGAGAGTTTTGGCGTATATTACATAGCAAATTTAGGCTTATTTTGACTGCTACTTAAATACACATTGAAATCAGAAGACAAAATTAAATCAGGTACGGCATGCGGAACTTTAATACAACTCACCCCTCCCACCCCCACCCTTCAGTTTTTATTGTGTTTTTCGCATTCTTTTTTTCGATTTTGACAAATAAGTGTACGCACGTGCGTAGGTGCGTAAGCCCAGCTAATTGGTATGAATAAACTGTAATCTTATATCCAAAAGTTAATACGCGGATCCAGGATTTTACCTCGAAGAGGAGCAAAAGTTTTCACAATAACAAGAAAACTACAACACACGTTTCTTTTCAGGATTTTGTATCTAAGGGGTGTCCAGGGGGAGGTCCAGAGGCGGGTAATGTCATCGCCTCATAGACAATGCAAAAGACAACACACAAAGAAGGATGTTTTTGTTTTCATGTTTGCATCAATAGTAAGTGTATTTTTGACAATCTTATATTTTATATTGAAGTTTATAGTGTGCCAAGGATCAACAGATACTCAAGTTGGAGTTTGTGTATATTTATGGGATATAATAGTATATACGTTTACAAAGGATTAACAGGGATATTCAGATTTTATCAAATAACTCACGGTGTGGGAGTGGAATAACACCATTCTATATTTTCGATATACTGCTAGTTATATAAATAAGCCTAGTATGCGCTGTAAAAAAATATCGATAATGACTATGATCAAATTTCCACGGTTTATGTCGGTTTCGCGTGTTAAAGCGACAGGCAAAATGCAATAAAAGTTGTACTCACTCGTTTAATAAATTCAATAATGAATGAGTACTCTTGTAAGTAAGATCCTCTATATATAGATTTTAATTTAAGGTTATCGTATTTATATTATAAAAAATACAACATTCGTGGTCACTGGCAATATTCATACATCTTTATATTACATGATTATTAAATATTTAAATGTAAGAAGTAAACTGCATCTTTAACACTGTGATTTCATAAAACGCATACCGTCCCATCAACGCAATAACTCCGTAAGCGAAAGATTTTTAGAAAATCACTTTTTTGCATAAATGGGTCTATAACATTGAGATACATGTTCTTTCAAAAGATTAGAGCTGATTTGGCACTTTTCGGGATTTTATGTCATTAGATGCACAACTCACTATCTACAGTCATGAAAAAGTTCAATGCAACAACTCAATAAGTGCACTTACGGAGTTGTTGCATTAAATGTTTCAATGCAAAAACTCTGTAAATGCACTAACAATAACTCTGTAAATGCACTTACTGAGTTATTGCATTCAATTAATCTGAGTATCATGACTTATGACAAGACAGTGATGTCACTAAATTAACATGATGTCATAAAAAAATTTTTTTATTATTTAGCTTATAAAAAAAATATATTATTCATACAAAAAAAGGAAACGTTTTACAATTTAAAACTGCCTTGTTGGTTAGAGATTAGATCATGGCGGGGATTTCTTTTATTTACACTGTCCTGTTTTAATGGGATGACAGTAGGGTAAGTGTGACGTTTGGTGCACCCTAGAACCGGTTTAAACCCCCAGTGGCCTACTTTGCCACTGACCGTTCCAAGGCGGTAGCACTATTGTCAACCCTTTTGTGTTTGTGATGTCGTTTGCATTTTTTATAGCTTTTGCCATCTTGTTTGTGTGTTTGCTTGTTTGATTCTGTGTTTTGTGGTTGACTGTCCTCCTTGAATGCTACTTTCCCTGTCCGACCATTTCATATTTCTTTTTAAATCACTGATCAACACAGGTTGATATTGAGAACTCTAAAACCGATACTAAATTTTAGTGTGATTATTAAGATTAAGTTATATTTGAGCAATTTACATCTTTACAACGGAACTGTTAATTAGAAATTGACAAAAATATTTGTCATTTTGTTTTTATCAATATAAATGTTTGGCCGTGTTTTATCTTTCCTAATAGAATACTATACTAGATATTGGTTTTATCCTTATTGAATAATATACAATTATGGACTTTTCAGCTGTTATACATGATGTGATATGCACCAAAAAAATCATTATTGACCGAGGCGATAGCCGAGGTCAATAATGATTTTTTGGTACATATCAACATCATGTATAACAGCTGAAAAGTCCATAACTGTTTTATTATATAACCCTCAATTTACAATTATATAAAACAGGTCAATATCAAAAAAACAATTATATAAAACAGGTCAATATCAAAAAAACAGGTCAATATCAAAAAAACAGGTCAATATCGCTAGATATTTTTTCTAAAAAATTACTTTTTAGCCAATGAAAACGCGTCTATTTATAGGTTATATAATAATGGAATATAATTCCCTATTTGATGTAATTCTATCCTAATAGAAATTTTATTATGTCAATGCTATCAAGAATATTACATTGGGTTTTTCTAAACGAGCGCTCATCATTTGTGTGCATGTAACAGTTTATATAGTGAAAGTGTGACCGGGACCGGATTCTCCACTATTATGTGACCCGGACCCTTTTATTTATTATATTGATACTTCATATTAATCATATTTCATAATCACTCGCTTGGCTCGGCCATGGGGAATTAGCCAAAAGCAAACACAAGTCACTATTTCCATTTAACATGTTGTTTATTTTCTATTCACTAATTTAATATTATATATCCACATTGTAACTTAACTTTATATCAAAGTTCTACCCTTTTCTTCATATAACTGAAACCTTTCTTTCATAACTCCGAAACCGTCTTCTACATAGCTCAAACCTCACTGACTATCAAAAACCCTTTTCGAATTCCCTCTCATTTCTAAACACCATCCTCTTACATCTAGACACACCCAAAATCATACATACAAAAACCTACCATCCAATCAGATATTGATATTAACCTGTCTATAATCATTAAATAAAGTTGCAGTTGTTGCGTTGAATTGTTCAGCGCACAAAGTCACTATGATTGAATTATTATCATTAACTCGTTTAAAAATAGTTTTAATTTAAATATCATAAAAGAGTGACCATAGTAAAGGTATATTACACTTAAATCTAAGGCAGTGTCTTTATATGTACCATGGTTAAGGGAAAAAAAACAGTTTTTTGTCTCTCCTGAACAATTTACCAAAGTGCACTTACGGAGTTATTGCGTTGATGGGACGATACATGCATGTGCACGCATACATTATTATTAATACTATTATTATTCTCATTATTATTATTATCATTATCATTATCATTACTATTACTGTGGTTGTGGTAGTGGTAGTGGTAGTGGTAGTATAGTTGTAGTAGTTGTAGAAATAGTAGTAGTAGTAGTAGTAGTAGTAGTCTTTTACTCTTACTACTTACTTACTACCAGGGAGTATACTTACTCCCTGTCTTACTCCCTGTTACTACCTACTTCTAAATGCGGAATGCGGAATTCGGAATGCGGAATGCGGAATTCGGAAGTCAAGAAATAGAAATGAAGTAAATGTGAGCCAAATGGGCCATCGTAAAAAACAGCTGTATTTAACATCATTATTTGGACGTTTTTTAACCGAAACCATATTCAGACAACAAAACAAGTTATAATGATACTCATGTAGAAAGATTTTTGTTTATTCCTATTAGGAATGGATGTAGTTGATCAAGTTGTTCATTTCCCTAGTAATTTTATAACTTGTTTTGCGTTGTCGTCGACTTGGAAATACGTTTCCGATGGTTTCCATATGAATGTCAAAAATGTTTTGCTTTTTTGGCCCAGACATTCAAAAACTTATGAGCCCAATGACGCTAAACATAGAAATAGAACTTGGTTTGGCACCAACAATCTGTGACAGACTCTATTTATTATTGTGTAGTATGGTGTACTTAGTGACCTTGTGCGCACGTGCTGTTCGTACTCTAACTTCCATTAATTTATCGGACGTTATAGGATGGTAAAGCTCCGCCCCTTTGTCTGTATTGAATTAAAAGATTTAATGCTATGTATTCATCAAAGGCAATTTCACCGACCATACTACTGTAAACGGACGAGGAAAAACTAGCGGGGTTTGAAATCAGAACGATTGCATGTGAAGCGATACCTACCGCTATCGCTCTGCGGCGAGACAGTAGTAACGCGCTTAAGAACCTATCTATTTACATACACCCCAATTGTGTCTGCCAAGTACATAATTATGTCAATGTTTGTGTGTGTGTGCGCGCGCGCGTGTGTGTGTGTGTGTGCGTGTGTGATAGTCTGCGTGTGCCAGTCTCTGTGTGTGTGGTTATAGGTTATAATACCAATAGGTTAGATCATGTCAGATATATTACATTGTGTTCCCATGCTTTCCTGATAGCCTTATATGGTAAAATAAGCATATTTCACATTTTTTCATTCCAATTTTCTTCCAGATTCATTCCATATTTTATCCTATATACTCAGTACATGTGACACAGACTAAATTATGGAATGGGAACTTTAGACAAGAATGGAATGGAATGCGATTGGAATCAAAAGCTCATTCCATTCCAATTCCTTTCCATCCCAGGTTTTACACTATGCCGATACATGGTGCATTTAAACCATACGTTTTTTACCTTGACACCGGCAACGCAATTTTTCAAAAAAAATCGCTGTAAAACAGTTAATTGTTGTTGTTGCAATTGTATATATCTATCGAGTAACTGACTACATACACATAACATATTTATAACTCAAGTCAAATGAATATAAATGCCGAAGATACAACAAAGTTAGTTTCAAATTTGTGAAAGTTTATTTTTGTCCGCCATGTTTGAACCAGAGCAACCATCCCCTTGCTGTGGGTTGAACTATAGTAGACTGATGACGTCATTCTGGTTAAACCATTGTGTATTCGATCTGACCATAGTTAAGCTACGGCTACTATGGTTCGTGATCGAAGTCACTCTATGTTAATACTAAATGCAACACGTACACTGATTCTACAGCTACACTAGGACCATGTACCTCATCATTGTTCAGTTGTAATGTAACCGTCAATATGTTTTCCAACAAAAAATAACAAAATAACAGCAGTATATGTTTAAAATTACATAGAAATTACGCTTTTATTTAGACATGTTATAAATCCGACCAATACCATGCCAAATACCACTGAAATACGAAGTAAAACAAAGGATAGGACCGTTAATATATGGTTTTATCTTATGATAAAGCAGCGAATTGTGACCACGTCATACGTGCTATCCTTATTGTTATGGTATTTATGGAGTTTATGATTCATACTCTACGTGGAAATTTAGAAGCTGATACATTTTTGTTTGTACTTATAAAAATGGATTTGTCATAACTGTTTATGATTTCGTAACTAAAACCGTAAACATCGACGTGTATTATTTCTTCTGATCTATAGTGTAACTATATACTGGGGATAAAAAGAAACGCAACGTTATTTAGGGACATGATGTGTTATTTGTTAAAATAAACATTTCTTAATTTTCAAGCCATCGAAAATCGTCGCCGAATCCTCCACCACATTTTCTTTCGAAAATAATTATTAAGTAAATCATGAAATACAAACTTTTAATAGATGCACGTGTTGCACGGGTCGTGGAATATGTACTCGGAAACACATGCCACTTCCTGTCTTAATTTTTTCGCACGATATCATTTATCAATAATCCAGTTTGTTTTGTCAAATAGAGTATTTTTTTTATATTCCTCGTTTACGTAAACAGGAGGGTAAACCCCTAGTCAAATATCTGTTGAACAGAATTTCGCAGCGTATGGTGTGTCTATCCATCTTGGCGTCCACAAATGCACTATAACAAGACTATTTCAATGTCTAAGAGAGACTGTATTGACCAACAACCGTCCTAAACAAGGACGTTCAGGTGTTACATCACGTCAAGGTGTCGCGTATTTTCGTCCCAAGCACCTACGTCATCGCTTCGCCACCCCCAGCAAAAACCGCCGTGAAATCGTTGTGAAATTGCAGTGAACAAAAGGGATCAGCCTAACAACCGAATACTTGATAGGACCATATCGAATACGTTAGTATTTGCTGCCCGCGTTATATATCACGCTTGGTTTCGCTTATAAACGTTTATCTGACACTCGGATTCACACAAAACTAGCGGAATATTAATATGAGAACTAAATACTGTGTACTGCAATTTTTTTTTATAGTTTTTAGTTAAATGCACGTCAAGATAGTTGATGTATGCCAACATATTTGCCTATTAGTACAGAGTTGCGTTTCTTTTTTCTTTTAGTATATCAATATACTATGTGTTCAATGCTAATAGTACACATACATCGATATTTTGCTTCACATGGTAGTTAATCAGTTGGAATGAATTTATTAATACTTACACATGCTGGTATTTCTAGCTGTACACAGATTGGTTAACACTTCAAGATTGGTACTTGTTCATGGTCACTTTCATACATCTTTATTAAACGTGATATGATATGTTGTCTGCTTTTTAATTTAGTCTTTTGACTGTTACCTTTGATGCGCAGGCTTCATAACTACTGCTCCCAACAAAATTCCATTTTGTTTATTTCGCTCTTCGGAGCATAGAATTTTGTTAGATGGGACCATAGGCCCCTAGTCATGGAATAATGTCACTAAAAGTAGCATGTCCACCGTCATATGCATGCCATTTTCGGATTGGTTAAAAGTATGTACTATTGATTTTATGAATATTGAGTTCCGCTCAATCCGGGTCCAGGGGCGTGAGAGGTAAAAAGCATATTTCACTACCGTTCATGAACAGTTTCAATCAAACCGAGACTGCAATATTTAGTATTTATGTTTAAGTCGTGTTCAGCCGTTTCCAAAGGTCTACTCTCAGACTCTTTGGTAAAAGGTAAATCAAAAGAGATTATGACTCTATCACTTTGCAGCGTACTGCATGTTTAGTGGTAGGACCATTTACAGTTCGCCACTATATTTACCGAACAGATTATGATGACGTCTACCTAAGTGATGTCTTTCCCAAATGTTGTCTTGTCGTGTGCCCTAAATGGTTTATTATTTTCTTGCTCTTCGTATTGCCAAGTCATTGAGTATTTGCTTTGTGGCTTTCTTTACTGTTTTATACACTCAGAACATTTGAAAACGCCACACTTAGTATTTTCTTTTTGAATTTCTAAAGATGTAAAGAGTCCTCATTTAAAATGTGTTTTAACTGAAAGAAGTAGAGCAAATCTTATACGACTGTTAATCGCCATATATCACCTGTGGGACATAGATACTTGTGTAACATCTAATACAATCTTGAATTTTAAAAACAAAAACAGCAGATTAAACATAATAGAAAATCAAAAAGGTTGCGTTTTTTGTACTGAGTATAGTCTTATACCTTGCTTTTTACTTATTCTTGTTTATGTGTGTTTTGTGAATGTTACATTTCCTATTCGAGTATAACACTGCTTCCATAATTCAAAGCTATACGCAGCATGTTCTCCGACTCCATATTGACAAAGAGTCTGATCACGTCAGATATTTTCTAAAACAAATATTAAAACTATTATTTTCAACTATCACAAAATAGTTTCTGACCTTGGTATATAAGATAACATTCCTAAGGAATGTGAATGTAACTTTTGATGGGATGTAGTTTTGTTTACACTGTCCTGTCAATTTGGGCGTTGAAGACAGGATAATAGCGAGGATTGTGCGCATATAAAATCGATTCAAGCTATCCCAGTCGGTAACCCTGTCTTCACCACCCTTTCTGTTGTTTTTGTCTCTTTCCTTGTGTTTTCAAGTCCTTGTTTGCAGTACAGCGTGGATCTACAATACCTTTTCGCTCGGACGATGTGGTTTCTATAGGACCCTATATCTCATTTTTGCTCCAGCAGGTCATGTCATCACTGGTAATTTTGATATTGTTGATGAACGTATTCGGCGTCTTTTGTCGAAAGGTACTAAGTAAACATTACCTTCAACTATCGATTTTACTATTGCCATTCGTGTTTGTCTGTTTGCGTGTTTTGGGGTTTAATGTGTTGTGTGAAAGCTTCTTTTCCTGTTTGATTTTGATACTTACTGTTAATGCCTGCCGTGCTCAGATCGCCCAATCCATGGAGAAGTTTAGTATAAAATGATTTCGTAGAGAACATGCGGACACTAACTCTCTTTCTACTTGGAAAAAGTCATTTTTTAAAATTATAGATACACGTAATAACTTTAATAACTAATCCCTATTTACTTCCCCCGAGACCTAGATTTTCCTTTGGTAATTTAAAATCGGGAATTCAAAAATGTCATGTTAAATTTGTTTGAGTTTCTACTGATAAAGCAGCTAATATTGTAATTATTGTTTGACGCCTGCATTACGTCAAAATTGTATCTCTGGAACTCGGTAGCAATTCATATACTACAGTTCATTCTACTGAGGATGATGTTGTTTCCACTCATATCACTCGGTGCACTACTTTCAAGGCTGGGGTAGTCAAAAAGATTGTCGGAGATTTGTTTTTATAGTGCTATGAAAGTGATTTCATGTTGAGTCTTTCACCAGATACCCAGGAAGATGTTGTTGAGGTCGTTAATGACAACTCTCGGTATCTGGATGACATATTAAACATTGACAATCCTTTATTTTCTACTATGGTTAATAATATATACCCTAAAGAACTTCAATTTAAAAAAGCTAATATTTCTGATACTAACGCTTCTTTCTTGATTTACATCTCTCCATTGAAAATGGTGAAAATATTAGCAAAATATATGACAAGAGAGATGATTTTAATTTTGATATTGTTAATTATCCCCATTTAGATGGGGATGTTCCTGCAACAGCTTCTTATGGTTGTACTCGAGTTGGGGACTTTAATATTCGTAATCTTTGTATTACTAAAAAGCTACACCATCAGGGCTACATCCATCAGGGCTAAATTGCAAAATTTATTATCGTAACCATGATCTTCTTTCCAAATGTAAAAGTCTTGTCTTGTCGTGCCCTCAGTGGTTTATTATCTTGTTGCTCTGGCTTCTGCCATATTATTGAGTACCTTCTTTGTGGCTTTCTAAGCTATTGTGTGTTTTTTTGTATTTATATATACACGAGCATTTTTGTGTTTTACTTATATTGCCTATTAATACTACCTTGTTTGTTAGAGAATAGTTCATGGCGGTGATTTCTTTATTACACTGTCCCGTTTTATTGGGTTGACAGTAGGGTAAGGTGTGAGGTTTGGTGCACCCTAGAACCTGGTTTAAACCCCCAGCGGCCTTTTTTGCCACTGACGTTCCAAGGCGGTAGCCCTATTGTCAGCCCTTTTGTGTTTGTGATGTATTATTTGGCCTTTTATTCATCTTTAAATTTGTTCTTTATTTATGTGTGTTTGTGGTTGATTGTTGTCTTTGATTACTGCTTTTCCTGTTCGATTTTTATATCTATATTTATCTTAATAAGGGCATTGATTTTATTGATATACCGAGTAATTTTCGAGATAATCGTGTTGTTGATTCTATCCCTAAATATTTCAAATATTCCGAAAATCCTACAATTAGACATATGATTTTCAACTACAACAAAATAGCGTCTGACCTTTATATAGTAAATAAAACTCCCAAGGAATGCGAGTGTAAAACATCTGAATTAGTTTGCTATGTTCCGGCCGGTCTTGTCATTACTGGTAATTTTGATATTATAGATAAACGTATTCGGCATTTGTTATTTAAAGTTCCGAAGTATAGATTGCATTCCGTGATTGATTTTAATGCATGTCGTGGTCAGATCGCCCAATCCATTGAGGATTTTAATATTAAACGGTGTCGTATAGAAGATGCTGATCCTCGCTCCCATTCTACTTGGCAAATACTATAATAGATACCCGTATTAAGTTCTATACGGCTAACTCCTCCCTACTTCCCACTAGACCTAGGTTTTCATTTCGTAATTTAAAATCGGGAATCCAGAAAGTTCGTAGTGTGTTTGTTTTAGTTCCTGCTGATAAAGCAGCTAATAATATAATTATTGTTTGACGTCTCCATTATGTCAATATTGTATCTCATGGAAAGTAGATATAAAGAATGTGTATATCTCAGGAACACGGGAATTTCTAATGCGTATACTCAAATGCAATCTACTGAAGATAGGTTCGTTTCGACGTATATCACTCAGTGCAAGATGTTCAAGGCTGGAGTAGAATAGACGAAAAGCAAAACGGACTTCAAATGATGTACTGGATTCCCAAATTACACAAACGATCATATAAAGCCTGTTTTATTTCCAAGTATAGTTCTCTATAGAGTGATGTAATCCAAGAAAAGAAGCTACAATATTCAAATGTTAACTTTGTTGAGGTGAAGTTCCTTAGGATTGATATTATTAACCATAGTAGTCAAGAAAGGCTTGTTCAATATATCATCCAAATAGCTAGAGGTGTCATTAAATGCGTAGAAACTGGAACCATACGCCGCTGGGGCAAAGTATGTTTTTTAGAAACTGGGACCATACACCGCTGGTCATAGAATGGTGTGAAAATACCACATTGAAGGTCCCATGGTCGTCATCATATGCCTACCATCTTCGGGATGGCTTAAATTTCTGTACTTTTGACATTATTAATATTGAGTTCTGCTGAACCCGGGGCTAGAGGGCGTGAACGGTAGCAAGCACTTTTCACTACCGTTTATGAACCGTGACTTCAATATTTTGTTCTGTATTTAACGTGTTCGACGACTTCCAAATTTCTCTTTTCATACCTTTTTTCAATTACATCTGCCTGAGTAACTGATGAAAGATGCAACAATACACGAACAAATCAACTGCGACAAGAGGGGCACAGTTCTTACCAATATCCACTACCTACTTTCCATTCGATAACCCTATCTTCACCACTCTTCGTGATGTGTACCGTCCTTTTCATCGTATATTTAAGTTGTTCTTAGTTTGTGGAACAGTACGGGCCTACGGTGCCATTGCGTCTGTGTCTTGAAGTTTCTGTATAATCCATTTTTCTTATTATTTTTGGTAAAATACTGACTTATCTGATTATTTTGAGACACTTTAAACACGTTCCGCAGATTTTCTCTTTACTGCAACTGCTGTGGTTGTTCAGTACAAGTCTGGATACATCCTGAGGGTTTTTGTCATGTATTTTTATATATCTTTTACAACAAAATGTAAGTGTATCGTCTTCATAGAGATTTGCAAACAATAACAAATGTTTTTATAAAGATATAAGATAAATATATAAAAGCTTAAATGTGCAAAACATTATCAGAAACAGCAATAAAGTGTTATTGTTTGTTTTTCACTCAAACATATGTTTATCCATCCCGTTTTCTTCATTAATCTAGACATTATAGCATAACACTGTAATTTCTCACAGTTGTAATTCTAAATATTAGAGATAAAGTGCATTGGAATGTATTATGTTATGGTCTAGTATATCAATACATATTGTATTTTATTGGACTATAAATCTTTATTAGGTTTATAAATACAAAGTGAAATAAACGGATATATTGATAACACTCCGTTCTGTTCTGGAATGATATGCAAAAAGAGTAATACATCATTTGTTAATTGAGGTTTTAGCTTAGTCTTTGAAACATACCTTCTATTTTACTGTGCTTCATTCATCTGTTAGTCAATACGTATCAATTAATACTATTTGTCTATACACTAGTTTGTATATACACTATATGTTCTTGGTGTATATATACAATATGTATATGGTGGAGATACATAAGATGTCCATGGTGAAGAAACATTATATGTCCATGATGTAGATACACTAAATGTCCATGGTGTAGAAATACTATAAGTCCATGTTGTAGACACACTATATGTCCATGTTGTAAACACACTATATATCCATGGTGAAGATACACTATATGTCCATGGTGTAGAACCACTATATGTCCACGATGTAGATACAAAATATGTATATGGTGTAGATACGATATATGGCCATGACGTAGAAATACTATAAGTCCATGTTGTAGACACACTATATGTCCATGTTGTAGACACACTATATATCCATGGTGTAGATACACTATATGTCCATGGTGTAGAACCACTATATGTCCACGATGCAGATACAAAATATGTATATGGTGTAGATACACTATATGGCCATGGCGTAGATACACTATATATCCATAGTGTAGATATACTATATGTCCCTGGTGTAGAAACACTATATGTTCATGGTTTATAATATTTGCCATTCATGTGTGTCTTTCTGCGTGTTTTGGGGTTGACTGTGTTCTGTGAAAGCTGCATTTCCCGTTTAACTTTTATATTATTTTTAGATAAAATGTATATGGTTTAGATACAGTATATTTCCATGGTGTAGATACCATATATGTCATGGTGTCGATACATTATATATCTACGGTGTAGATAAACTATATGTCCATGGTGTTGATACGAAATATGTTTATGGTGTACATACACTATATGTTCGTGTACACACACAATATGTTCATGGTGTAGATACAGTATATGTCCATGGTGTTGGAACGTTTAACACTGCTATGCTATTATTATCTAGATTGTAGATGAAACTTTGTATCAAGTCTCATTTTTGATTTGTATTGGCTGCATGGTACTTGTTGTTATCTTCGAATGTGCCTACAAGAACAAATGGTCATCATTTATTGTTCGTTGGTTACAAATGCATGAACTATTTTCTGAAGTGTCCATACTATAGCTTTCTACACCTCAGAGCTAAACACAAATACAAGTATATAATGATACAAAACTATGCATAACACCAACGAAGGCTATGTTAGTATACGATGAATAAGTAAGACTTAAGCAGATGCTTGCAACGCTTACTAATCAGAGTGTTATCTCAAGATGCAATTAGAGCACACATTGACAAAAAATGTATCCTTAAAATATATAGTGTGTCAACGTTAGAAATATAGCATAAAATCAGCATCAATTTGGTTTTATATTTTATTTTTAACCTGTGCCCCATAAGTATTGAAATAGTGGGTTGCCGGTTGGAATATTTCAATCTTCTGCCCATCTTCCCAAACGAAATAATAGCATTTCGTTATCCTTGTAATGTATCCATTTTAGTGAAATCAGTGTGGACATAGTGGTTTATTCGCGCAATTCGCTAATATTCGTGATAACACTTACTAACAGTGAAACCAGTAAAGGTTTCAATAACCAACACATTACCAACAAGTTCAAATTGTTCATGATTGAAAGTTTTTAAAATATTTGTCTCTCTCTGGCGATTTCTGCATTGTGTCATGTCTAGGGACTTCACCTTACCACCCAAACTGTCGATCAAACCTTTTTGCTGCCTTATTACTAATACCGCTCTTACTACATCAAAGTGCCAAACAACGGTTCCGCAGATTGTCTTGCATGCTACTAAATGATATTTTTTCTGTTCGACTTTTATATCTACTTTTGTTAACAATAGTGGCCCACTTGTTCAAAGATCGGTTAACTTAACCGAGCATTAAGTCAAAATTTAAAATATCTCTGAATTTCCGATAAATGAATATTTCTACCAGAAATTGAGCATGTGAACGCATTATGTTAAGAAGAAATGCAAACTAAAAACTTGGAGTAGTACAAAACATACTTTTATGAGAATATGTCATTTGAAAGTTTACAATAACCAAGGATTACGCTAATCGATCTTTGAACAACTGGGCCAGTATCTTATTAATGAAATATTGGTTTGCCAAGATTTTGAAGCATACTTGTGATAATGATTGTGATATGATATACCAGTATGTATGGTTTTGGCCAAATTAATCGACCTGTGGATTATATAATATTGATAACACTTATAATACGTATTATAATCCCTCTTACATCACACGTTACGTATCACTACAATATTAAACTCGAATAAGTGAGTCACATAACTATTAGCGAATTAAGGTCTCACTACTCAGTTAGTTAACTTGCCTGTGAATGTAAATTCTTACACCATAAAAAGTAAGGGTGTTCTTCGGTTTGAGATAGTTTTAATATTTGCTCATGGATATTTCTTCTCCTTTTTTTGCATAGGAGAAAATCAATGGATGAACAGCGATTAGACGACGATTACAGCAAAATGTGACACATGTATGGGTGATCCAAAGAATAAACATCTATTAGATGACAAGTATAGCAAAAGTTGACACATGTATGGGTGATCCAGAGGATAAACAGCGATTATATGAGAATTACAGCAAAATGTGACGCATGTATGGGTGATCCAGAGGATACATATCGATTAGATGATAATTACAGCTAAATTCCACACATGTATGGGTGATCCAGAGGATAAACAGCGATTAGATGAGAATTACAGCAAAATGTGACGCATGTATGGGTGATCCAGAGGATACATATCGATTAGACGACAATTACAGCAAATGTGACATATGGTTTTTGCGACAACCTATTAAATGGTTTTATTTTACAATATGCGAACCTTTTAAGCCAAAAGGAAGGTTTTATTTTATACCCCAGCCAACCCCGTTTTCGCTTCTCTGATAAGGGGTTGGATGGGGTATGAAAGTTAATACTCGGACCACGTAATGTTTCCATGAGTTTGCAATAATTATATTTAACCGAAACAATACTTTTAGGGTGGATATGTCACATTCAGAATGGACAAGTGGTGTTTTATATATAATAACCACCAATGCAACATCGAAGTGTGTTATGAGACCTTTAACACCTGCGTCATGTATTCATTATTAAATGTAAGACACAGGCAGGCAAAAATACAGCCAAACTATAAATTACGTTCCACCTCAAAACCGACACTATTATATGTAACCGTTACATTTATTTTGTTTCAATAAAGGCTATAAATAAACACAAAGTAACACAGGATAATGCAATTATATTTTATTGCAATTCTAATTTTCAAATAATCACAATATATATTGATGTATGACTCTCTATTACATATTTACACATATTGTACTATATCCTTACACTATTTGGATAAAGCTATCTTACAATCTTATAAGACGTACATTAATTTCCAGGGCTAAAATGTCAGAAAACATCGGTAAAGGGATTATTATTACTACAGAAATTTGTCCTGGAAGATTGCAGGTTATTATCTCGGTTGGATACTACTTATCAAAATTAATCCGCTAGAGTCCCCAACTACATTATCGTTATATGTAGTAAAGTTGGAGAGAGAAAAAGAATTTGATGGGTAACAGATGATACAGATCAGAAAAGAGCATTTAGTCTAGTGTGACATACTGCAGTACTAGCATATCTAAAAATCGATTATTAAATGTATATAGAGAGATGGATATTAAAGTCCGTAACAAAACACGCAAAGGTGTCCCGAATTCGAACACCAAAATTCTGAATAATTGTAGAACGTAATTAGGCCGATTGTAATGATACTCACAAATATAAATACAACAAAACACTATATACATATTTGAACAACTTATTAACCGAAAACTGTATACAAGATATAATCATAATCCTTTTAAACTAATTTCCCCGGAATTGCTCCTTATACATTTCTGATAAAACATGTACAATACATCAATAAAGTATTACACATATATAATATTTTTTGCAATAGTTGTGTAACCGTCAGATTTGTAATAAAAAACATACTTGTAATTCAATGATTCTCATAAGTGCAAATAAATGTATGTCATAAAATGGCTTCTGGGAGTATGAAATAAAGCTATGACAAAATATCACAATAGACTAGAAGTAACAAACCCAATGACGTCACGTTAAGGCACGCTCTCTGAATAAATACTGAAAAGAGAATCCCTTGGAAGCAGCAAACACAAACAAGGGGCTAACGTGACAGACTCTGTTCTATCGAGATAGAACCTTTCCCCACCCGATATATCTAGCTTAGACGGTAGTATACTTAACGTAATAACGATTAGACCCGAAAACCAGTAAGTAATAACACTTTTGATTCGTAGTTACTTGATGTCATGCGCCGTCAATTAATTGATATAAAAAGAATCTCACATTCGTGCTAGTTATGTTTTAATTAGTTTGAAAAAAACGATTTGATTCCCTCAGACCGTCGCATTATATAAGATTTACCAACTCTTTTACTAAATGCAGTAATAAATAAGCATGAATGTACAACTTCCTATTAAATGTCTAGACTGCAAGAAGTAGATATACGTTCAAACATGTTTAAAAAATCACCATTCCTAATCAAGTTTCTGAAAGTGTATGAGAGTGGACCTTTGGAAACGGCCGAACACAACACATACGAAATATTGCAGTCTCGGTTTGATTAGACATGAATGGTTGTGAAATATGCTAGCAGCCACTCACGCCCTTTAGCCCGGTTTAAGCAGAAAGTCGCAGAAGTGTTGCAATATGATATATACCTGAAAGTTTTGTGCATTTTTATATGAAACTCTCAAATACAAGCTTACGAAGGTAGGTATAAAAGTCAAAGAGCCAACGTAGCTTTCACAGTTAGCAAAAAACACGCATAACCACAAACAACAATTACAATGTTAATAGGAAACAAGGCATCTCACTTCATAAACACAAACAGATTGACAATAGGGCTACCGCCTTGGGACGGTCATTGGCAATAATAATTATCTAATAACATGTGTAGAAAATAAATGGGGTTGATATTAATATTCAAATAAAACATGAGTGTTCGATTAGGAACTTGTATTATTAAGTATACATACGATGATTAAAGGTAATTAAAGAGTTGCAGTTTCAGTCATTTTCATATGGTAGTAAACATCTACGCTATACCTGCTATTACGTGTACTAGCATTTATTTGCATACTTGTATAGCGTCCCGTTTTCTTTGAATTCATCTTAACGCTGGCAAAGCCCAGATATAGCACATTGGTAAGAAGAAAGACAAAAATATCGGACAGGGAAAGCAGCATTCAAGGACGACAGTCAACCACAAAACACAAAAACTAACACGCAAACAGACAAACGAGAAGGCAAAAGTAATAAAAAATGCAAACGACATCACACACACAAAAGGGTTGACAATAGGGCTACCGCCTTGGAACGGTCAGTGGCAGAAGCTACGTTCAAATGTAAAGAAAACTGGAAAAACATTTATTGTGAGAAAGAACATTGTTTGAAAAGCTTCTTTGAAAGAAGATACAAAAGTCGAACAGGAAATGCCGCAAGCCAAACGCAGTCAACACGTTATCTAAAAGAAGATGTTTGTAGAAACAATTGAATTGCTTCACCCACTCGCCGATTTTAACGCTAACGGATGGTTTGAAATCTTTAGAAAATCGCTTGATGACTTTAACGACCTGACACATCCTCAACACGAAATGCAGTATATGACAAGATACGAATTTCATTTAAAGCTACAGAAATATTATAAAATAATAATCAAACAATACTGGAACTAATTTGAAAGAATACAACACAAAGTTTAATGAAAGTGAATCATGCAATATTACATGGATCTTGTTGTTTTGGCGCTAGAGAACACACTCGCAGGCTCGTCGTCCTTTCTCAAAACAACTGGTTCAATGCAATATCGCGTCATACAAATTCAATAACCTATACAAATAATTAATAAAGGATCACGTGACCACGTCGCCGATCGATTTATTGACTTTTATCCTTTTTTTCTTCAATCGATATTTACTAAATGCTTAAATATTTTGTAAATGCTGATTGTGATATAACATACATCATGCTCCTACATACTTTGAAACAACATATAAGCCTTTTTTACGTGTCTCCTTTTCTTATACGCCAGTCTACGCTTATCGACATAGAATGGAAAATGCGTGAACATCGTAATACATATGCACATTATCCATGTATAATGTGCCCAGCATCATTCACTTTGTGTTATTTAAACCGGTATTGATTCAGTTCTTTCTTACATTACTGAACATCATCTTACAATAATTATTGTACGAGTATATAAATTAGTTACAAGACAACAGTACATGAAGTTTAAGATATCATAGTTGATCAAGCTTCCAAATAACTCTTAAACTAGTGTATGGAACCACTTTGGTGATTCCTAACGATTCATTATATTTGATCAACATACATCCATTTCACATGTTTCAGTTACGTTTATGCAAACTCTCAGTTGCAATAGGTCATCGTTAAAGACAACAGCAGTTATAATTGATATCGGAAAAAATAAACACCTGAACTGGACTCGTTAAATCTTTTTTTTTTCCTGAAATATATTTCAGGTAGTGTCTCGGCTGATATATATTCGTATAAACTATAATATTTTGAGAGCACCGTATAAACCTACACGTGGACAATATTGATCTGTATATACTATATACACGATATCCTTCTTTAACTTTCACATGATCAACACGATATAATACATAATTTCGTTGAACCAAATATTCGAAAGGAGGCTTGAAGTATTAATTACCGAGAACACATGTAAAACCAGATAATTTCCTATTCACTTGTTTGACTAATTAAACCAGATAACTGCCTATTCACTTGTTTTACTAATTTCCGTGCAACTCATCCGACGCTATATTGTTCTGAACTAAACTTCTTTGACTGCATCCTCGTTTATGTCATAATAACCTCTTCCTAAATGTCTTCATTGAAGGTATTTAACCACTTGGTCAACAATGCGTATACTGTTTTGAGTAATCCAATTGCCCGTCATTTTTCCGTGTGCATTGTTCTAATAATAGCTGTATAATCAATAACTCTATCTCTTTCTGAGATAGTATTATGTACATGTTTGTCTTCTGATTAAACTTTGCTTTGCTGTAATAAGCATTATCTGAGATATCAGAGTGCCGTAGCATTAGTTGTCGAATGGTACGTACCGTATGTTTTCGGCTGAACCTTTTGACAGGTTACAGAACGCCATATTCCCCACAGTCCTGTAAAAAAAACAGAAAGTGACATTAATCTTTCATTTTAAAGGTTTAACATTGTTCTGTAAAATGTAAAGAAAATATTTCGTACTACAGTTCTTTGTTAATCTGTATCAATTGGACGATTAGATACTGTAATGAATTTCACCCCAGGCTAAGGAACTCAAAACCATAGTTATATGTTCGACAGTTTAAAACGATCCTGGGTTGAGGTTTAATAATCAGTTCGATAGAACGGAAATTGTTTTCCTAATTTTGTTTAAATATTTATACGTTAACTTGTTCCGTTTTATTAAATATTTATCTTCGTTTATTGAAATATGTACCTTCCCCATTTGGTTCAAAAAAAATATCGATCCATACAAGTTCAATAACCTATACAACTAATTAATAAAGGGTCACGTGACTACGTCGCCGATCGATTTATTGACTTTAATTCTTTTTTTCTTCAATCGATATTTACTAAATGCTTAAATATTTTGTAAATGCTGATTGTGATATAACATACATCATGCTCCTACATACTTTGAAACAACATATAAACCTTTTTTACGTGTCTTCTTTTCTTATACGCCAGGCTACGCTTATCGACATAGACTGGAAAATGCGTGAACATCGTAATACATACACTTCTCAAAACTGCTAACTACACCGCTCACGTTTTATACACTTTTCAAAACAGCCAACTACACCGATTTAAAATATGAATAATTTTGTTAATATCATTATTTCATAGTTGTTTGTAATTAAATAAACAAATAACACAAATCTGCACTATATGAGACAAATTTTTATTTTATTGAAAAACATTCAACCCATCGATATATATAACCCAAAACGTGAGCGGTGTAGTTAGCAGTTTTGAGAAGTGTATGTACATCATCCCTTTATAATGTGCCCAGCATCATTCAGTTTGTGTTATTTAAACCGGTATTGATTCAGTTCTTTCTAAATATTACTGAACATCATCTTACAATAATTATTGTACGAGTATATAAATTAGTTACAAGACAACAGTACATGAAGTTTAAGATATCATAGTTGATCAAGCTTCCAAATAACTCTTAAACTAGTGTATGGAACCACTTTGGTGATTCCTAACCATTCATTATATTTTATCAAGAAACATCCATTTCACATGTTTCAGTTACGTTTATGCAAACTCTCAGTTGCAATAGTCATCGTTAAAGACAACAGCATTTATAATAGATATCGGAAAAAATAAACAACCAAAACAACATTCTCATTTTATTTTCATTTTTTTATTTTTTTTATAAACACTTTTGAATATGCCACTTCTCATGTTGATTTCTTCTCATGCTTTTTCTTTAACATCGAAAGAAGGCCTTCAGATATCATTACGTGGTCCAAGTATTAACTTTCATACCCCATACAACCCCTTCTCCACGAATCGAAACCGGGGTTGGCTGGGGTATGATTTAAAACCTTAATTTTAGCTTAAAAGGTTTGCATATTGTAAAAATTAAAACATAATTGGAAACAGGTTATCGTATTTTTTCAGTAAAAATGTTTTTAAACATATTTTATTGTCGTAATATCCGTTATAAAATCCTTCTAATACAAGCTTTCCATCGTTTTATGGAATTAAGGCGGGACAACGTAATGTTAGCTTTTGTCGCTTTTTGGTTTGCATACAAATTAAAACGAACACCTGGACACACACTAGTAGGTAATTTGATTAACGTATATTAATTCAATTTTTTAAAATTAATATAACAAATATATTAAATCATATTTAGTAATTATAGATATAACAATCGAACAGAAAAAGCAGCATTCAAGGACGCCAGTCAATCACAAACACACACAGAAACAAAAAACAACTTTAAAGATGAATAAAATGCAATACAAGACAACACAAACACGAAAGGGTACAATAGGGCTACCGCCTTGGAACGGTCAGTGGTAAAAAATACCGCTTGGGGTTTAAACCAGGTTCTAGGGTCCACCAACTCTTACACTTAAGTGTGCAATTTAAAATAAAATTCAAACAATATAAAAAGCGTAAAAAGCGAAGTATAAACAAATGATACACCACTGCAAGATGTTAAGGACAAATACATCCCGAACTAAAACTCGCAAAATACGGACACAACTAAATTAATATACAATGAAAACGAAAGCTAAAGCCTGGATAAGGAAGATAAAAAAACAGAAATGTAGCGGCTGAATATTATGTTTTATGAGTGCAATGTAGCCAGTAAAAATCATAAGTGTAGCCTATATATATATGCTACAACAGTTCTATATAATGAAAATATTGTGTACATTAGTATTTTTTGTAGTAAACATATGTGAAATTTCTACAAAGTGACGTTTCTAAGAAATTATCTATTAAAATTGGCTATCGAATTAAAATATGTTTATTTGTAACAATGGCTGCAATTCTATTTTTAATATACTACAACGATCTTGATATAATGAACCAAAATACGTCGAAAGACATATATAGTGACTTATAAAACATCTGTACCGGTTGAGTTGCGGAATCAACGTTAATCAAACGCAAGTCAAATTTATGTATAATTTACTAGATTAAATTCCGTTTAATTAAAAGAGAAGCCATACTGTTAGAATAGTATCCGCATCTATTAGAGTACTTTTCAAAAAGGTGTTCATAAAAGTACTTCTTAATAATTTGGCAGTGGTGGATTATTTGTTGTGATAAACCGCTTTTTATGATTAACTTACTCTGACAGACTCAGGATCATTTAAGGACTGTCTGGAATGTAATGTCCTAAAGCGAATTTCGTTTAGTTGTAAGCAAAGTAGTTTCTTGTTCATTAGAATTGACCTTTGTACTTTGAGAGCGTCTGTTGGAAAAAGGATTGTCATCAAGACAATCTGTTAAGTGGACGTCTAGGGTATTCATTAACGACCTATTCAAACTGATACCATTGTCCGAACAGCCGTCAATCAAAGATGCGCCTTCTGCTAATGCATTCGTCTGCAAATGAATCATATTCGGCCTTGGTGGAGACGCTCTATTATATGTCTCTTGTGTAAAACGGACATTTTTAAATGGCGAAGAAGACATTGTACATCTTGATGCCCGACGAGTGTCTCTAAGCAGAGTTTGTAGTGGAATGCTGTTCGTTCTTGAATGCCTCCGGTTAGAGGACATATATTCCTGTTCAGATTTCATAAGCATAATCGCTGCAAAAGAAATGCTGTATCATTATGTTAAACTTCATCAAGAATAACTCAGTAAACAATGCATTCGAATTTTACCTTTGTATACGACATTAATAATGCAGATCTTTCGTGCTGACTGCATTGTATTCAAATGCTTAACATGTGCGTCCCTGCTAATTAAATTAAGTGAATGAGTTAGCTTGAATCGATTTTATGTGAACACAATCCTCGCTATTACCTCACACTTAGCCTTCTGTCATCCCAATAAAACGGGAGAGGGTAAATAAAAAAATTCCCGCCATAAACTATTCTCTAACCAACAAGGCAGCATTAATAGGCAATATAAGTAAAACACGAAGATGCTCGTGTATATATAAATACAAAAGAAAATAGCCTAGAAAGCCAAAAAGAAGGTACTCAATGTCTTGGCAGAAGCCAAAGCAACAAGAGAATTAGGGCACGACAAGACAATATTTCAGACAGACATCAAACGTCACCGTCCTTTTGGGTTTGAGGTAGATGTTATAATAGGATCCACAGCCTGTCCCGTCAAAGCATAGTGGCGAACTGTAAATGGGTCCACCTACAAGCATGCAGTGCGTGGCAAAAAAATTAAATCTAAAGTGCACAGAACCTCAGGGTTAGAATACACTACATACTGAAAAGGCGATTCCTTTGAAGCAACACACACAAACAACCACAAACAACATATAAACGTAGCAGAATCGGTTTCATTTAGTCCGTTCATGAAAGTAATATCAAATGCAACACCTCTCAAACCTCTAGCACCGCCTTATACGATATTCTACATTAAAGCGACATAGATTAATGATCCCAAAGGACAGTAAAGAAGGATAAAAATATCGGACAGGGAAAGCAGCATTCAAGGACGACAGTCAACCACAAAACACAAAAACAAACACGCAAACAGACAAACAAAAAGGCAAAAGTAATAAAACATGCAAACGACATCACAAACACAAAAAGGTTGACCATAGGGCTACCGCCTTGGAACGGTCAGTGGCAAAGTAGGCCACTGGGGGTTTAAACCGGTTCTAGTCTGCACCAAGCCTCACACTTACCCTACTGTCATCCCATTAAAACAGGACAGTGTAAATAAAGAAATTCCCGCCATGATCTAATCTCTAAACAACAAGGCAGCATCAATAGGCAATATAAGTAAAACACAAATATGCTCGTGTAAATATAATACAAAATAACAATAGCCTAAAAAGCCACAATGAAGGTACTCAGTGACTTGGCAGAAGCCAGAGCAGTAAGAGAATACACCATTAAGGGCTCGACAAGAAAGATCATGGACAAACATCAAACGCCACCGTCCCAATGGGCTTTAGGTAGGCGTCAACATAGGGTCCACAGCCTGTCCGGTCATCGTACAATTAAAGAGGAAAGCATAGTGGCGAACTGTAAAAGGGTCCACCACCAAGCATGCAGTACGTTGCAAAATGATAGGGTCATAACCTCTTTTGATAAACTTTTTAACAAGTTTAACAAAGATAGTATGAAAGTGATCGTGAACAAGAATCTTACGAAGCTTATAAATCACATCACCATAGAAGTCAGGTTGTGATAGTCCTTGTCGCAGAAGAGTCCTTAAATTACATTTATATTTGGAAAGAAGTTCAGGGTTACGATAATAAAAATTTTGCAAAGGTTTTATGAAGTTTATGGTAACGGTAACCCTGATTGAGTAACTTTTTAGTTATACAAAGATTACGAATATTAAAGTCCTGAACTCGAGTAGAAAAACGAATAAGTTGAGACGGATACAACCCATAAGAAGTTGCTCGGGGAACATCCCCATCCAAGTGGGGATAATTAACAATGTCAAAATTAAAATCATCTCTATTGTCATAGGTTTTGCTAATTATTTTACCATGTTCAATCGAGAGATCTCAATCAAGAAAAGAAGCGTTATTATCAGATATATTCTCTTTATTAAGCCGAAGTTCTTTAGGATAAATATTATGAACCATAGTTGGAAAGAAAGGGTTGTCAATGTTCAGTATGTCATCCAGATACCGAGAGGTGTTATTAAAAGCTTCAATAAAATCTTCCTGGGTATCTGGTGAAAGACTCAACATGAAATCCCTTTCATAGCAAAATAAAAACAAATCTGCGACAAGTGGTGTACAGTTCGTACCCATAGGGATACCAACAATTTGTTTATAAACGGTGGTACCATACCTGACGAAAATATTATCTAATAGGAAGATGAGTGCTTCACAAACTTCATAGCAAGTCCACATAGTATAATTGTCTAAACTACCGTTAGTGAAAAACGCTTTAATATTATTACATGGCAAAAATGTAGTATTTTCTCTGGCGAATGTTTTTTGAATAAGAGAAATTAGCTTGTCTTTAATAAGATGATGTGGTAAGGTTGTATATAGTGTAGAGAAGTCATAAGTACTTATTGATGAAAATTGACCTTATTGAAAATTTTATCAAGAACGTCTCCTGAATTTTTTGTAGACCAAAATAAACTAATCGCAGAGTTTTCATAAGTTTTATCAAATATAGTTTAACGTGATCTTTAACGGCAGTAAGACAAGAAGTTAAAAGTTTGGAGATGTTTGTTGTGGTGCAGGCACTAGAATTAGAAATAAAGCGAGCCTTATATGGATTTTTATGTAATTTAGGAATCCAGTACATGGTAGGCAGTTTATTTTGCTTATCGTTTACACCAGCCTTGAAAGTAGTGCACCAAGTGATATGTGCGGAAACAATATCATCCTCAGTAGAATTAAATGGAGTATACGAATTGGTGCTGCCGAGTTCTAGAGATAAAACATTGACGTAATGTAGGCGTCAAACAATAATTACATTATTAGCTGCTTTATCTGCAGGAACCAAAACAAATTTATTATGAAATTCCTGAATTCCCGATTTTAGATTACGAAAGGAAAACCTAGCTCTCGGAGGTAGTAAAGAGGGGTTAGCATTATAAAAGTTAATACGTGTATCTATAATTTTAAGAATAGACTTTTTCCAAGTAGGAAGCGAGTTTGGGTCCGCATGTTCTCTACGACACCATTTTATACTAAAATCTTCAATGGAGTGGGCGATCTGGGCACGACAGGCACTAAAATCAATAGTTGAAGGTAATCTGTATTTAGGACCTTTCGAAAACAAATGCCGAATACGTTTATCAACAATATCAAAATTACCAGTGATGACATGACCTGCTGGAGCATAGCAAAATGTTGATGTGTTACATTCACATTCCTTAGGAGTATTATGTACTATATCAAGGTCATAACGCTACTGATTTGTAGTCGGGGCAACTTTTTACGGCCGCCACACAGTACTAAACAAACGCTAGTATGAATGTCAATAACTCCTGGAAAGGGGATCCCTTGGAAGCAACCGAAACAAACAAGAGATAAAAATAGCAGACTCTGTTTTATTAAGCCTGTTCATTGAATAACGTGTAGTTGTATGTTATTAAAATGCAATGCCTTTACAGATGAAAGACAATGAGGTACAGCTACATATTGCTTTATTACTAATAAAGTGAAATGTTTTAAACTACACTTAAGTATATTTAGATACATTTAAATACATGATGTTAGTATGTACAACGAATCGTTTGTGACGTCATATGCCTTTATTCTATTTCCTGTTTGACTTTGCCACTGACCGTCCAAGGCGGTAGCCCAATTGTCAACCCTTTTGTGTTTGTGATGTCGTTTGCATTTATTGTTACTTTTGCCTTCTTCTTTGTCTGTTTGCGTGTTTGTTTCTGTGTTTTGTGGTTGATTGTCCTCCTTGAAAGCTACTTTCCCTGTCCGATCTTTTTATATTTCTTGTATACTTATTTTTATACACATTGACAGTATATTTGCAACACAATAATATGATGAGCGTTTGATGACTAATTAGAGAAACTAACTGGCAAAAGGCTATTGAAAATGTTACAAGCTTTCCTTTCAAAAGAACAATGCAAATATAAAAGAAAATACGACATTTACAATTAATGCACGCAAAATAATAACGATAATTTGCAACTATATATATGCTTTCATACTTGTTTATGTTTTCTTACCTTGTTTAAAATTTTCATTAAATCCAGCGTAGATGAGAGGGTTGAGTGCACTGTTCGAGTAAGCGAAACATCCTGCTAGAAACTGCATCAAAAAGAACCAATCTCCTAACTGAAAATGATAATAAGAAGGGGGAATAAATTAAGATTGATTGCACTATTTATCAGGATTATCTAGATATAAGAAGTGTTACAAAATCTAATCACGTTATAAACGCAGATAAAAGAAACACTTGTTTTTAATAAAACAATTGTGTTGTTCAACGCATTCCAATCCATTATCATCAAGTATTTAGTCAAAAGGTATTGATTGCATTTGTGTGTGTCAAAGAAAAAGAAACAACATCTTAAGCCATATTTATTTGATGATTTGTAATATATTTGAACACAAATCATGCTTTAATTTAATTAAAGATAAAGTATGTAACTGACATGCACACACTTTTTGAATATATAATAGTACGTGAACATACAAGAATGGTTATGACGGTTGGAAGAGTTAAAAACAACAATAATAATGTGTTGATAAAATATTGAACATCACTAAAAGTGTATGTACTAATGAAACACAGTTCTCGTTGTTATTAATCTTAAGGGTGCTAATTATCAGATCTATTAGCGAAACTAGGAGAACGGGGAATCCACACCACTGAGATCTGGATGCGAGATAGTTCTTTTTTTTCAGATTGTCAATATATAGACTTAAAATGGAAGCAAAATTCGAACATCAAATGTAGCAGAACTCAGTCCACCAAACATGCATTCAAAGCAATCAATAATTACAAGAAATAATTGCATTAATTAATTTACAATTACAAGAACTAATTACAAGAACTAATTACAAAAAATAATTACAAGCAAAAAAACGAAGCAAACTATACGACATCGGAAACATAAAAGGTCATGCAATAGGGCAATCACCTTGAATTGGTGAGTGTCAGAAAGCCTTGATTCCCGAAATATTTGTGAAAAAATATAAACGGCTGACAACATGTTTAGAATAAGATGCGTTTTGTTTCATCAAATAAAGAAATATAAAAATATCGGACAGGGAAAGTAGCATTCAAGGAGGACAGTCAACCACAAAACACAGCAACAAACACGCAAACAGAAAAACAAGAAGGCAAAAGCAGTTATAAATGCAAACGACATCACAAACACAAAAGGGTGGACAATAAGGCTACCGCCTTGGAACGGTCAGTGGCAAAGTAGGCCACTGGGGGTTTTAAACCGGTCTTAGGGTGCACCAAACCTCACACTTACCCTACTGTCATCCCATTAAAACAGGACAGTGTAAATAAAGAAATCCCCGACATGATCTAATCTCTAACCAACAAGGCAGCATCAATAGGCAATATAAGTAAAACACAAATATGCTCGTGTAAATATAATACAACAAAACAATAGCCTAGAAAGCCACAATGAAGGTACTCAGTGACTTGGCAGAAGCCAAAGCAGTAAGAGAATAAACCATTAAGGGCACGACAAGAAAGATCATAGACAAACATCAAATGCCATCGTCCCAATGGGCTTTAGGTAAGCGTCATCATAGCGTCCACAGCCTGTCCGGTCATCGTACAATTAAATGGTTAGATATAGTTTGTATAATCAGCATTTTTAAATGTTAAACTCGTTCTCGGTGCTTTCTTATCGAATAGCATATGCTCTATTGAAATGCATTTAAAGTAGATATAAAAATCAAACAGGACATATAGCATTTGTGACCACAGTAAATAAAAAAACATTATAAAGCAGGAATAAAGAACCATATGTATGACATCATACACATAAAAGGGCTACAGCCTTGCAAAAGTCAGTGGCACAAAAGGCCGCTGGGGGCTTTAAACCAGGCTCTAGGGTGCATCAGCTCTCACTCGTATCCTAGTGTCATTCCAATAGAATGATACAGTGTTAATGAATTGAATTGAATTGAATGTTGTTTAACATCTCATTAACACAGTATAGTTTATTTAGAGCCGCCGAGAGAGGGGAAGGATACATAGGAATCTGCGAACCGTGCCCTACTCTTATTATCGAATATATTCCTATGGTTCTTTAACGTGCTTCGAGGATAGACAGATACACAGGACCGCCCGGTTTACGTCCCCGGCGGACGAGGCTAAGGGAAAGTGTCTTGTCCAAGAAACACACCGACGAAACTTAGTGGCACCACGGAGGATTGAACCCGGGGCCTCCGGATACAATGGAGAAATACCCGCCATACTATATCCTCTAAGAAACTAGACAGTATTAATATGCAATCTAATTATAATACAAAGATAATCATATATTTATCATATATATATGTATGAATATAAAAAGCAAAAACCCAAGAAACCAACAAAGCAAGTAATGAATGATGTTGAAGAAGCCTGAGAAACAAGAGAATAACAAATTAAGGACTGGACAAGACAAGATTGGAGACAAATATCAAACGTTACCGTCCTTTCAGGATTTAGTTATACGTCATTATACAATTTGTCCTGTCATTGCACAATAAAAGAGGAAAGCATAGTGGCGAACTGTAAATCGGTCAACCACTAAACATGCAGAGCGTTGCAAAATGATAGGGTCATAAGCTTTTTGATAAACATTTTAACACGTTTTATAACGATTGTATGAACGTGTTCATGACCAGGAATCCTACAAAGTTTGTAAATCACGTCAGCATATCGTTATGATAGAGATAGTTGTGATATATCTAATAAACAGTAATATAACATACTGTACACCACATTTCGTAAAGGTATAGTACGAGACACAAGCTGTAATATAACATACTGTACACCACATTTCGTAAATGCATGGTACGTGACACAAGCTGTAATATAACATACTGTACACTGCATTTCGTAAATGTAATATAACATAGTGTACACCAAATTTCGTAAATGCATGGTACGTGACACAGGCTGTAATATAACATACTGTACACCACATTTCGTAAAGGCATGGTACGTGACACAAGCTGTAATATAACATACTGTACACCACATTTCGTAAATGCATGGTACGTGACTAAAGCTGCAATATAACATAGTGTATACCACATTTCGTAAATGCATGGTACGTGACACAAGCTGTAATATAACATAGTGTACACCACATTTCGTAAATGCATGGTACGTGATACAAGCTGTGTGATAAACCTCCTGTAGATGTTGCTAGACTCATAAAACATATTATTCTAAATAAAATAAAGCAATAATACATTACCCTTTCTCTGTTTGAGCGTAGTTCACTGTACAGAAGAACAATTTGGTAAGGCAGCCAACATATTCCAAATACCGCCATGATTGTGACCAGCATTCCAATAACCTGCACAAAACATAATATACACATATATAAATGCATTCGTATACAGCCAAACAGGGCCATACTACAATATATACATATACACGTACATCAGTATAGTCCAAGACAGGACAATACACAAATTAAAGGCCGTCACATAGTCCTTCAACTGTTACCTAAAGTTAACTCTTTTAAAACAATCAGAGAAACGGACTAGATATTTATTCAGTATAGTCAATTCATTCACTTGAATATTTGCATATTACTGTTTGTTTGCCAAGGAAAGAAAAACGCAAATCAGTTTTGGAACACTATATACCAAATAAATGTTATCAAAGAGAATGCCTATGTTATCACCCATATTACATTCAAACATGCCGATAAAACCGAATCTTGATAAAACTATATTTTTTCGCTAATATACCGATTCCGATTTCTTTAACAATAGCATGCTTTATATCAATTATGTTTATAATACACTTTGTCTATGATCTTTCTTGTCGTGCCCTTAATGGTTTATTCTGTCGTTGCTGTGGCCTCTGCCAAGTCATTGAGTACCTTCATTGAGGCTTTCTAGGGTATTGTTTTTTTGTATTATATTTACACGAGCATATTTGTGTTTTACTTATATTGCCTATTGATGCTGCCTTGTTGGTTAGAGTTTAGATCATGGCAGGGATTTCTTTAATTACACTGTCCTGTTTTAATGGGATGACAGTATGACCGTTCCAAGGCGGTAGCCATATTGTGATGTCGTTTGCATTTATTATTACTTTTGCCTTTTTGTTTGTCAGTTTGCGTGTTTGTTTCTGTGTTTTGTGGTTGACTGTCCTCCTTGAAATCTACTTTCCCTGTCCGATATTTTTATATTGAGTATCCACAGGTGTCATTTAAATGGCAACACTGACATAACGATTTCTTTTAGAATACTATATCAGTCATGAATTCCCGATAAAACAGGATTTAAAATTAAATTGAATGTTAATGAGGTCATTAAACGAACACAAATATCCCTGTGAAATATTTGTTCAGAAGCCATGGACAAAGACGTAAGGTTATTTCATAAATGTCCTCAATTTGTCATAACGGTCGTCTCATATTGCTAATAGTCTATAAGTTATGACAGTTATGGTACACAATTTTGAGTTCTGAAACGATATGATCATAGCATGTCTAATTTGTCCAAGTAATCTTTACTCGAGAGATATTAAAAGAAAACTCATTTTTATGATCAAATATGGAACACGTTGCAATGACTTTGACTTTACCCAGTGGAGTTATATCGCGTTGTTATAGCTGCTACTATGATACCATAAACTGGCAGGAATATATCCTATTTCTTATATGCTTAACTACGGGTTGTGGAACGTGTTCGCTATTATTATGAAAGAGCAAAATTTACAAGGTGTTTGCTTGTATTAAATTTATACAAAAATCACAAAAACAGTATTTTATGTAAATGTTGTGTTAAACAAACACATCATTATATATTTCGGGACAATCTGTGCAAAACACGTATATATTACATTGAAATACAGGACACGAGACATTTTGGAGCTGGCTTAATGATGGCGCAGTAATTTTCCGTGACATTTGCGGGTACGGTAATCGTTAAGGTTCGTTAATTCAAGGAACTAAATTATTAAATCACAAGATAACATTTATCGTGCCAAAATAGCCTGATGACATTTTAAAATCAATCAAAATACTTGAATTCAGCTAATTACGAGACCGTTTTAGATTCAGGTTACGCTTTTGTTGTATGCTAGAATGTTTAGGCAATGACCTTGTGAATTATGCTGTAAACGAAAAACAGATTTTGCCAAATCCAGAAAAGAAGAGAATGGCCTATATAAAACATTTATTCAAACAATAAACGTACAATTGAATGTTGTTTAACGGCTCATCAACACAGTATAGGTTATCTAGAGCCGCCCCAGAGAAAGGGGAAGGATACATAGGAATCCGGGAACCTGCCCTACTCTTATTATCGAATAGATTCCTATGGTTCTTTAATGTGCTCGGAGGATAGACCGATACACGGGACCGCCCGGTTTACGTCCCCATCCGACGGACGAGGCTAAGGTCAAGTGTCTTGCCCAAGAACACACCGACGGAACTCAGTGGCACCACGGAGGATTGAACCCGGGGCCTCCGGTTACAAATCCGCCGCGCTACCGACTGCGCCACGCCAGCCCCTTTATAAACGTACAAACCAAAGAAAGATACGCAACGAAAGGGTTGTTACTTTCAAATATGAAAGATGTTTCAGCAGAAGTAGATGAAAATGGCATATAGGAAGTTAAGTATTCACAAAATGAAGTCATCCAAAAACGCGCGTTTACAAAAAGTAAAGTATTTATGTTTTAATATATTTAATCTAACCAGTAGGCCATATTGCCTACTGACCGTTCCAAGTCGGTGACCCTGTCTTCCCCTCTCTTGTATAGTCCTTTTCATTGTATAGTTAAATTGCTTTTTGATTATGGTAAAGTGCGGATCTATGGTGCCATTGCGTTTTTGGTTCTGTGATTTCTCTAGGACATTTGTTCTCAATTTTACAAATGTGCATCAAGGAAAGATAAAGAAAAAGATCGGACAGGGAAAGTAGCATTCAAGGAGGACAGTCAACCACAAAACACAGAAACAAACACGCAAACAGACAAACAAGAAGGCAAAAGTGATAATAAAGGCAAACGACATCCCAAACACAAAATGGTTGACATAAGGGCTACCGCCAAGTTAAAAATAGGGGTAATGCCTTGGAACGGTTATTACTGTATCTTTCTTTCAAAAGATTCTACATTATAACTATATTATATTTCCTCATATACGAGTGTTTTTATAATATCCAAACTGACAACTAATAGTACATCACTGTAGATTATCAAGTTACCTTCTTTTTGGTTTTCTGCTGTACAGTTATGCCTGTGTCTATCCGTTCACCTGGAATGGTACTTAGTCGGAGCTTCCTTATTATGACCGAATACGCAATTGTCATCGCCAACATTGGAACAAAGTAAAGTACACCAGACACAATGGTAAAATACACAGTTCGTGTCGGCATGTAACTTTGTGTAGTGTTTGTTCTTGGATCCCATTCATTAACAACGGGCCATGTGTCATCGCACCAACGTTCAGTGTAATCGAGCCACTTCCTCTCCTTAAGTTCCCGGAACCACAGCAATGGTGCTGCAACGACGAAGGATATTAACCAAATAAGCACTATTGACGTCCGAGCTTTTCTGTCTGTCATGTGAGCCTTTAATGCAAACACGATGCCGAAGAATCTGTCGTAGGCGATAAGTGTGAGAGACAAAACACTTGCCACAAGACATAGCACTGAAATATAAAATACATTCAAAATGGTTGTTTTTGTAATTGTTTTACAAATAGTGGAATAAACAGATGCCAACTGGCATGACAATATAGTCAATAACAACAGCTATTCATTGTAGGCACGAGCCTAAACATAGATAAACAATAATTTCTTGTACTTCAGTTCAAATACCAATGTCAATATAAAATAAGATGTGTTGGTTGTATCGATGTTTCAGTCTGTGCAAGTGGCCAGTATATGCGAATACAAACTGAGATGTCAGTCTGCATTATTGTTATAAGCCATTTTTATTGTGTTCTCTTATGTTTAATGATGTAATACATATTGTGAAAGCAAGTTTGACCCACTAGCGTATTCTCGACGTAGTCACCCAATAATATTGTGCCAGCACATCATTCCAGCTACGACCCTAATGCAACATATATCAAAGAGAGGAACAGCACACTTCTTTTCCATTACGTGGTCCCGCATTAATTCCATTAAGCGATAGAATTATATTATCAGAATTTTATAACGTATATTTCGACAATAAAACACGTTTCATATTGAGATATAGTGTCCTATAGAAAGAGGGTACACAGCCTGTCCGGTCATCGTACAATTAAATGGTTAGTTTCATCAAAATCCTTCAAGCGGTTTCAGGGAAGATATCATTTTTAACGTTTTCCTATTTAACTCTATGTAAACTTTGGGTCACTGCAGCGGCCATTTGGATTATTCGACGATAACGAAAATGAGATATACGGTCCTATAGAAACCACAGCGTCCGAACGCAATGGCATCGTATGTCCGCACTGGACTGCAAACAAGGACTTGATAATACAACGAAAGAGACAAAAACAACAGAAAGGGTGGTGAAGACAGGGTTACCGTCTTGGAACGGTCATTAGGCAATAAGGCCTACTGGTTAGCTTGAATCGATTTTATATGCGCACAGTCCTCGCTATTATCCTATCTTCAGCGCCCAAATAGACAAGACCGTGTAAACAAAACAAAACAAAGCAAAACAAGTTTGAGTACTTACAAATTTGTAAAAACAAAACAACAGAAAGGGTGGTGAAGACAGGGTTACCGACTTGGAACGGTCAGTAGGCAATAAGACCTACTGGTTAGCTTGAACCGATTTGATATGCGCACAATCCTCGCTATTATCCTGTCTCCAGCGCCCAATTAAGTGGTGTTAATTTAACAGAAGCAGTATTTCTGAATATAGAATTAGTGCCAGGAATATGAACGGTAGATGCCAAATGAAGATTAATATTCGTGATACATTGATCGATAATTTACGTGTAAAAATGTTAGAATTTCCTTGGTGAAGATAAACAGTAGACACAGAGTAAAGTTTAAGAGGAGAAAGAATGACTTTTGGTGTTCTTACTATACGACTCATGTTTTATAAGGTGTAAACTGTTTAAAGTACAGCGCAAAACCACGCTAAATGATATATAGGGTCCTATAGAAACCACAGCGTCCGAACGCAATGGCATCGTAGGTCCGCACTGTACTGCAAACAAGGACTAGAAACTACAATGAAAGAGACAAAAAACAACAGAAAGGGTGGTGAAGACAGGGTTACCGACTTGGAACGGTCAGTAGGCAATAAGGCCTACTGGTTAGCTTGAATCAATTTTATATGCGCGCAATCCTCGCTATTATCCTGTCTTCAGCGCCCAAATAGACAAGGAATAGAAACTACAATGAAAGAGACAAAAAACAACAGAAAGGGTGGTGAAATAAGGGTTACCGACTTGGAACGGTCAGTAGACAATAAGGCCTACTGGTTAGCTTGAATCAATTTTATATGCGCACAATCCTCGCTAATATCCTGTCTTCAGCGCCCAAATAGACAAGACAGTGTAAACAAAACTACATCCCACCAAAAGGAATTCTCTAACAATAAAGTCCACATCCAGTGAAACTAACTAAAGATACACATTACTAAAACAACGTCGAACGTCGCCATCTCTATAGGATGGGTGAAAATAACAACATTAATAACATTGTTTACAGAAGAAAAAAAGCTATTACCAGTTTAAAATTACCTATTAAATTTATAATAATTAAGGTTTATTTCATACCACAGCCAACACCGTCTTGGCTTCGTGGAGAAGGGGTTTGGATGGTGTTGGATGGGGTATGAATGTTAATACTCGGACCACGTAATGCGAATCCAAGTTTATAGATGGATGATTGACTCTGTCGGTGATGTGTTTACTACATGTTTATATTCCAAACGTATCTGTATTTGTCTTGTCTACCACATGTATATATAATCGTTCTGTACACGTTTACTTTTCACCAATATAAATATAATATGTCAACATTTGTAATAGCTTTGAATCACGCCTTAGACATGAAGCAGAACAAACCTGTTTTGATTTATATTGCCGTCATTTCTCTGTCTTAGAGTCACCAAAGCACGTAATGTAATGATCCATAGGAGTAAATTATTTATTAATTTGTTCATGTAGACAGATTGGCCTCTCATTCGAACTTTAATTCTTATTATTGGCTTTTATGAACAATGTTGTTTTGTCCAAATATGGAAATTGTTCACTGGGTAATTGTCCAGTAGAATACAGCATTAACCTCAATACTTTACAACAACATTTTATGTTGTATTCAACATTCGTATGTGGCGTGCTCGGCCGTTTCCAAAGGTCCATTATCATACTCTTTTTTTAGTACCACAATTTCAAGGGACACATGTAAAGCTTGATATTGTTTTAAATCTCGTTAGATTTTACTACATAATTTGCAAATCATATTTGATAAATATTACTAGTTCAAAGCACATTGTTTTGACATATAACTTAGTGGTAATTTGGCATTACTTATGATTTGTTATTAACTGAGTTTTTAATAAGACGTCATAGGTATTTAGTAATGAAACAACCTAGCAGAAAGTTGTGAGGTTGTTCAGGAGTCAGGATTGTCGTGTGTCATTTAATATCAAAATGAAGTTGCAGCATGTTATAATGTGTCGAAACATTACTGACGCCGTTTTATATCGGGGAAAACTGATAGCAATTGAAAATACTGTCTGTACTTTAATCCTATGTATCTGACGTTCACGAGATTGTTTCTGTGGAGAGAGTTCAATTATGGTTTGATATGTGGTTCGTCATTTTATATTTCGTAGATTAGCGTATCTATGATTGATTTACTCCAAATAAACACGCGTATACGCGTTATTTGATTTGTAGTAAAAGACGACCGTAATCTTAAACTCTATGCATGCTGAAATACATTAACGTCAGTTATTCAATGTTTAATGACGTTGTTTTAAATAAGGAGGAGTGTCCATCATGAAGACTGAACCTGCATTACCATTGTAAATACCATGCAAATTACATCGCATACAGCACTATACCACAATCTGGTGCAAGGGATAAACATGTTAACTATCAAATCCATGAAAATCACAAACTTCTATGGTGATGTGAATTATAAACTTCGTAAGATTCTTGGTCATGATCACTTTTATACTATATTTGTTAAACTTGTTAAAAAGTTTATCAAAAGAGGTTATGACCCTATCATTTTGCAACGTACTGCATGCTTGGTGGTGGACCCTTTTACAGTTCGCCACTATGCTTTCTTCTTTAATTGTACGATGACCGGACAGACTGTGGACCCTATAATGACGCCTACCTAACGCCCATTGGGACGGTGGCGTTTGATGTTTGTCTATGGTCTTTCCTGTCGTGCCCTTAATGGTTTATTCTCTTGTTGCTCTGGCTTCTGCTAAATCATTGAGTACCTTCATTGTGGCTTTCTAGGCTATTGTTATTTTGTATTATATTTACACGAGCATATTTGTGTTTTACTTATATCGCCTATTGATGCTGCCTTGTTGTTGGTTTGAGATTAGATCATGGCGGGGATTTCTTTATTTACACTGTCCTGTTAAAATGGGATGACAGTAGGGTAAGTGTGAGGTTTGGTGCACCCTAGAACCGGTTTAAACCCCCAGTGGCCTTTGTTGCCACTGACCGTTCCAAGGCGGTAGCCCTATTGTCAACCCTTTTGTGTTTGTGATGTCGCTTGCATTTTTTATTACTTTTGCCTTCTCGTTTTTCTGTTTGCATGTTTGTTTTTGTGTTTTGTGGTTGACTGTCGTCCTTGAATGCTGCTTTCCCTGTCCGATATTTTATCTGTCTTTATAGCTTCCACAACTTAGCCCGAAAACTGATGTGTTGTGTTTTCGGAAAATGACTTCGTTATCTGTGGCATTTTGTGTATTCATGAACTGGTGCATGTTGGACACATGTTTTAATGGAGTATAATACCAGGTAGTCACAATATACATGCTCACGTTTCATCTGTCAATTGTTTATAATCACTTAAATGGACGGGAGGCGCCTGAAGTTTTGAGTGTTAATAAAACCATCAAGATCAGTTTAAATACGGATACACTGTGCACAAGAACTAAATGGGGCCTCAGTTGCAGGTATATTAAAGGTGAACTATTCGTTCCCCAATAAATTATTCTTCATGTGTATTATTCAGTTACACAGATAGGGAATGATGAATGTATTTAACACAAGTTACAAAGCAATTTGCACGTTTTTGAGATGTATTTACCATACACGTTTGTAAATCATATGCTGGTCTGTTTTTAAAGATAGCAAGTAAGTGATGATATTTATAAATGGAAGTAATAAGTGTATTGCAACACAACTATTTACATTCACTTGATCATGTTGAAATATTCTGTGAAATAGAATTAGCGTTTACTTTCAGATAAACTTCATTGATCCAGTTTTTCCATAAACACGTGTGTTTCATATACCGCGTTGAAGGTTGTGTGCTCATCGACATTTTGGCCCATTTTATTAAAGTGTAAGTGTGAGGTTTGTTGCACCCTAGAACCGGTTTAAAACCCCAGTGGCCTACTTTGCCAATGACCGTTCCAAGGCGGTAGCCTATTGTCAACCCTTTTGTGTTTGTGATGTCGTTTGCATTTATAAGTACTTTTGCCTTCTTGTATATCTGTTAGCGTGTTTGTTTCTGTGTTTTGTGGTTGACTGTCCTCCTTGACTTTTCTCCTTGAATGCTACATTCCCTGTCCGATCTTTTTATATTTCTTCACTTTTAAGGAGGCGGAGCAAAGGTGGTTTACTGTTTGAAAATACACGGATGGTAATTGTCTCTAACGAGCTTCACGGAATATGTCGTTTACTACCATTTACTACCGGCGTTTTAAAAAAAGTATAAATGCCTAAAAATGTGTTAGCACTTTATGGTAAATTTGACCTCATCTGGAATTTAAAATTGTATAAAGTTGAACGAATCCGAATCAATTTGTAATTAATATAATACAGGCGGATGCATATGTGTTGACTGTATCCGTATTATATAAGATACCTTTTAGTATCAAATCGAACCACACATGACGCCAGTGCTGTAACCATTGTTAAAAACATGTTTTTTGTTTTTGTCCGTATGAGTATTTCGAAAGCGCTTAAAGAATTTGTAACAGCATCCACAAAGGAAATTACGTTGTTCGTGAGATAACAGTTGTATAATAATTTGATATGCAAAACAAACAGCGAAAGGAAGTCAACAAATTACCAATTTAGTAGATAAACAACACGATATAGGAAGAGCCTATGTTAGCTTGGATCGCAATGATGCATTTCCAGAATACAGAATATCGCAATCAGTTTACAGTGGATCCAACCATGAGTCAATATTTTAAAACAACTATAAATAACGCAGTATGAATAATACATTTTTCAAAACCGAACTTACTACTTTATACTTGGAAAAAGTCAATTCTTAAAATTATAGATAAACGTATTAACTTTTGTAATGCTTACCCCTCTTTACTACCTCCGAGACCTAGCTTTTCCTTTCGTAATTTAAAATCGGGAATTCAGGAATTTCATAATAAATTTGTTTTGGATCCTGCAGATAAAGCAGCTAATAATGTAATTATTGTTTGATGCCTACATTACGTCAATGTTTTATCTCTGGAACTCGGAAGCACCAATTCGTATACTCCAGTTAAGTCTTCTGAGGATGATGTTTATTTCTTTTGTTTCCGCACATATCACTCGGTGCATTACTTTCAAGGCTGGTGTAAACGATAAGCAAAATAAACTGCCTACCATGTACTGGATTCCTAAATTACGTAAAAATCCGTATAAGGCTCGCTTTATTTCTAATTATAGTGCCTGCACCACAACAAACATCTCCAAACTTTTAACTTCTTGTCTTACTGCCGTTAAAGATCACGTTAAACTATATTGTGATAAAACTTATGAAAACTCTGGGATTAATTTGTTTTGGTCTATAAAAAATTCAGGAGATGTTCTTGATAAAATTTTCAATAAAAGTCAAGTTTCATCAATAAGTACTTATGACTTCTCTACACTATATACAACCTTACCACATCATCTTATTAAAGACAAGCTAATTTCTCTTATTTAAAAAACATTCGCTAGAGAAAATACTTCATTTTTGGCATGTAATAATATTAAAGCGTTTTTTACTAACGGCAGTTTAGACAATTATACTATGTGGACTTGCTATGAAGTTTGTGAAGCATTCATTTTCCTATTAGATAATATTTTCGTCAGGTATGGTACCACCGTTTATAGACAAATTGTTGGTATCCCTATGGGTACGAACTGTGCACCACTTGTCGCAGATTTGTTTTTATTTTGCTATGAAAGGGATTTCATAATGAGTCTTTCAACAGATACCCAGGCAGATGTTAGTGAAGCTTTTAAAGACACCTCTCGGTATCTGGATGACATAATGAACATTGACCACCCTTTCTTTCCAAATATGGTTGATAATAATTATCCTACAGAACTTCAGCTTAATAAAGCTAATATATCTGATAATAACGCTTCTTTTCTTGATTTAGATCTCTCGATTGAATAATGGTGAAATAATTAGCAACATCTATGACAAGAGAGATGATTTTAATTTTGACATTGTTAATTACCCCCACTTGGATGGGGATGTTCCCCGAGCAACTTCTTATGGCGTGTATGTGTCTCAACTTATTTTTCAAGAGCTTGTACTCGAGTTGAGGACTTTAATATTCGTAATCTTTGTATAACTATAAAACTACTCAATCAGGGTTACCGTTACCATAAACTTCGTAAAACCTTTGCAAAATGTTATTATCGTAACCCTGATCTTCTTTCCAAATATAAAAGTAATTTAAGGACTCTTCTGCGACAAGGACTATCACAACCTGACTTCTATGGTGATGTGATTTATAAACTTCGTAAGATTCTTGGTCATGATCACTTTCATACTATCTTCGTTAAACTTGTTAAAAAGTTTATCAAAAGAGGTTATGACCCTATCATTTTGCAACGTACTGCATGCTTGGTGGTGGACCCTTTTACAGTTCGCCACTATGCTTTTCTCTTTAATTGTACAATGACCGGACAGGCTGCGGACCCTATGATGACGCCTACCTAAAGTCCATTGGGACGGTGGCGTTTGATGTTTGTCTATGATCTTTCCTGTCGTGCCCTTAATGGTTTATTCTCTTGTTGCTCTGGCTTCTGCCAAGTCAATGAGTACCTTCATTGTGGCTTTCTAGGCTATTGTTTTTTTGTATTATATTTACACGAGCATATTTGTGTTTTAGTTATATTGCCTATTGGTGCTGCCTTGTTGGTTAGAGATTAGATCATGGCGGGGATTTCTTTATTTACACTGTCCTATTTTAATGGGATGACAGTAGGGTAAGTGTGAGGTTTGGTGCACCCTAGAACCGGTTTAAACCCCCAGTGGCCTTTGTTGCCACTGACCGTTCCAAGGCGGTAGCCCTATTGTCAACCCTTTTGTGTTTTAGATGTCGTTTGCATTTTTTATTACTTTTGCCTTCTTGTTTGTCTGTTTGCGTGTTTGTTTTTGTGTTTTGCGGTTGACTGTCATCCTTGAATGCTGCTTTCCCTATCCGATATTTTTATATTTCTTAGTATTTAAAACAACGAGACTTTCCGATCTTTTTATATTTCTTTTATCCCATAAAGCATCTACAGAAATCTAACGTCGCATATCAAATTACAACAGATATACTTGGTAACGAAACACCCAACATACACTAATAAGTTAAATACCTAGAACTGTACCATGGGATCAAACTCATTATATCAGGTGGTACAACAAGGATATTATGGTCTAGATCATGTTCTGAAACATGCACCAGTTGTATAAGTCCATAGTTACAAATTGTCTGCTAATGCACACAGGCACTGAATGGCTGGACAACTAGATTCAAAACTCCTCAACATTTTTGTCGCTGGATGTATAATCCTTCCCGACTACATGGACTAGATGATCATATCAGTAGACCAAAGTGCCATTATCGGCTTCATCAGTTCTATTAGGCACGACGGAGCATATTTATCTTCGGTTAGTTTATGAACATGTTAGTGTGTGCACGATATATGCAAATTACATATTGCGTTACATGTTGTTTTTTCCATTTTACAATAAATACATATTAATCGAGCAGAAATAAAAACAAATGCTTGTATAACTAAGTATTACACTTTACTGTTTAGTAACTTGTAGTGTACCAATACTCTTTTTTTATGAATTATTAACCCAATTAACTCGTTCTTGCCAGATAAAAAAGCCGATCAAGTAAAAGCAATCAATAAAAGGGAGATAAAGTCTTCAATGTTGGCCCGAAAATGTTAATTCTTGCAATTGGCATTCTTGCAATTCATGTTAAATATAGAATACATTTACTAACTAATGTTGCTATATAGAAAGTGTATGATAATGGACCTTTGGAAACGGCCGAAAACGACACATACGAAATATTGCAGTCTCGGTTTGATTGAGACTGTTCATGAGCGGTAGTGAAATATGCTAGCTACCGCTCACGCCCTCTAGTACCGGCATGAGCAGAACTCAATATTAATAAAATCAATAGCACAAAATTATAACCATCCCGAAGATGGCATGCATATGGCGGTGGACATGGAGTATCTTTCTTCCCCATGTCGTACGGCGTATGGTCCCAGTATCTAATAAAATTAAATGCCCCGCAGAGAGAAATAAACATAATTGAATTTAGTTGGGAGCAGCGGTTATGAAGCCTGCATATCACAAGTAACAGTAAAAAGACTAAATTAAAAAGCAGACAACATAATGGAAATAATGGATTGAATAATCAAAAAAACAGAATGACCTTCCATCTGTTTACACCGAATTGCACTGAGAGAATGTAGCTAGAGTGTTTCAGAATAGTTGTTTCTGTTTGACGGTGGTATCGTTATTTACGCTGTCCCGTTTATTGGGATGACAATAGGGTAAGAGTGAGTTTTGGTTTACCCTAGAACCTGTTTTAATCGCCAGCGGCTTTTTTGCCACTGACCGTTCCAAGGCGGTAGCCCGTTTGTCAATCCTTTTGTGTTAGTGATGTCTTATCTTGACTTTAAGTCATGTTTAAAGTTGCTTTTTGTTTCTGTGTGTATTTATGGTTGACTGTCGTCCTTGAAGGTTACTTTTCCTGTTCGATTTGTATATCTACTTTCATTGCCCGTTCTTGCTATACATAATTATCGCTCACATTACTTTCAAGTGCTGTACCTAAATGCCGATATACAAGATACCAAAATTGATATTACATTTCTATGCAGCACTGATCAAATTACGACCGGGAGTCTAAATATGTTATTAAATAAAATACCAGATTATGTGCATTCATGTGCTTGTGCTGAAAGTAATTTAAAACGCATTAATGCCTCCAACATTCTGATATAAACTTAACGAATTAAATACAAAACCAAGTATGACCTTTGCCGAAAAAAATATTATATATAGGATCATGAAATATACGCCGCTTAACATGTATTTATATATAAATGATAAATGTTGTTGCTTTTAGGATCAATTCACAAGTTGAAATTATTCAAACTGTAGGATCATTGTCTTTTCCTCAAAATAATAAAACATTTACATTATATCGTGTTGCCACTACAATGGGCATCATGGGAGAGACATAATATGTAAAACAGGCTTTTTTGTCATATTCAATTGCCTTCGACATGACATGTGTCGTTAACTATAATTATACACCGTGATCATAACATGTTGTCTTTAATTGGTCTTCCATCAAACCGAATTGATTCAGACATCATTCTTGTCAGTTTATCTCATCCACATAAAATTGATAACACAATAAGATATTGTTGCGTCTTATCTCGTCAAGTTTAACGAGTTGTTTCAAGGCAACTTAGGCAAATTAGTCATGTTCTTTCAAATTAATCGAAATTTTAATAGAGTAACGTGTTCTGTGAACTTCTATCGCCTCACATGAATATGCCAATTATCTGCAGGATATTTAAGTTACACAAGGCAGTTTCTTTTCTTAAACTCACCACGGCGCCCCGTTTTGTTTTGTTTTTGCCTATTTTCAATCATTATCCATAAATAATTGATAAGTTGATATTAAACTGTTTTTGCATTTTAATAACTGTTGATGATGTTGCAAAATTAATAAATTTACACCTATGGCAGCATATCGAAGAAAGGTTCCAAATTTTTAAAAGAAATCTTATATGCAAAGTGTGTAGATACAACAGAGGAACAGGACAGGTAGCATTTCAGGACCACAGTCAGGACAAAACGCATAGATACTAAAACTTATTACAAGATAAATCAATAATAATGATAATGTTCATATGGACATGAAAAACGAAAACCTAGAAAGTCAGAAAACAAGTACTCAGTGACTTGGCCAAAGACAGAGCAGCACGAAAACGACTCTGAAAAACTTGAAGAAGGCTAAAAAGAATTATCAAAATATCATGAAAAGTAAATGAAAAATGAAAAAAATAAAAACTGTGCAAAGAAACATTAATGGAGGCAGCCATGTTGGAATGATGACGGATTGATGACGTCATCGCCCCTTTTTTACCATATATGGCATATTGACAAACTATCTTTTAAATCAAAGAATATCACTGCACATTTAATAAATATACAAATTTCAAATGTATGCATTGTATGCTTATGTTTCATTTGCAGTGATTTTATTTTGCTTGAAAGTATGGTTTTTTTTCAATATGCCATATATGGTAGAAAGGCGCGATAACGTCATCGTTCCAAGATGGCTGCCTCCCTTTCTGTTTTTTTATAAATGTTCAATATCTCCTTTAGTTTTCATGTTATTTTGATAATTCTTTCAGCTTTCTTCACGTTTATCAGAGTCGTTTTAAATAAATCTTGTTTACAAATAGTGCATCAACCCCTTTAACGGTATAAACGACATTATTTTAGATAAGCATGCCACGCTAACGTGCTGTGAGATTTAGGTAGACGTCATCATAAGGTCCACAATCTGTCCGGTCATCGCACAATCAAATAGGAAAGCATAGTGGCGAACTGTAAATGGGTGAAACACTAAAAAAACAGAGCATTACAAAATGATAGGCATAGGTGACGTTTGATGTTTGTCTACAATCTTGTCTTGTCGTGCCTCAATGGTTTGTTCTCATGTTGCGCTGGCTTCTGCCAAGTCATTGAGTACCTTCAGTGTATGCTATTGCGATGCTATTGTTTTTATGTATTTATACACGAGCATTTTTGTGTTTTACTTCTATTGCCTATTAATGCTGCCTTGTTGGTTAGAGAATAGTTCATGGCGGGACATTTTTTATTTACACTGATCCGTTTTATTGGGATGACAGTAGGGTAAGTGTTAGTTTAAGTGCATCCTAGAACCTGGTTTAAAGTCCCACCGGCCTTGTTTGCTACTGACCGTGCCAAGGCAGTATCGCTATTGTCAACCCTTTTTGTGTTTGTGACGTCGTACGCCTTTATTATTTGTTAACATTGCCATTCATGTTTGTCCTTTTGCATGTTATTGGGTCTACTGCGAAAGCTGCTATCAAAACTAAGTGCTAAGCAAACGTCATGGCAAGTCCACATAATGTACTCGTCCAAAGTGCCGTTAATAAAAACGCTTTAATATTATTACAGTAGTAACATGTAGTATTTTCCCTAGCAAAAGTTTGTTGAATGAGAGCAATAAGCTTCTTTTTGATAAGGTGGTGGGGTAAAGTTATAAATATTGTTTGACGCCTCCATTTCAATGTTTTATCTCAGGAACTCGGGAGTACTAATTCGTATACTCGAGTGCAATCTACAGAAGGTAATCTTGATTCGACGCATATCACTCAGTGCAAGATTTTAAAGTCTGGAATAGACGAAAGCAAAGCAGACTTTAATAACTTCTTGATAAAATTTGTAATAAACGTCAAGTTTCATCTATTAGCACTTATGAATTCTCTACACTATATAGAACATTATTAGATGTTTTATCAGTAGGAACTAAAACAAACTTATTATGAAAGTCCAGGATTCCCGATTTTAAATTACGAAATGAAAACCTAGGTCTAGAGGAAGTAGGGAGGGATTAGCCGTATAGAAGTTAATACGGGAATCTATGATGTTAAAATAGTATTTTTCCGAGTAGAAAGGAAGTTAGCGTCAGCATGTTCTCTTCGACATCATTTAATACTCAAATCAATCAATGGATTGGGCGATCTGACTACGGCATGCATTAAAATCACAGAAGGCCGTTTATCTATAATATCAAACTTAACAGTAATGACATGACTGGCCGGAGCATAGCACACTTTAGATGTTCTACACTCGCATTCCTTAGGAGTGTCAATATGGGGTCGGAAAACATACTGCGTATAGCTTTGAATTAGGGAAGCTGTGCTATACAAATGATCTATTTGAATGAAAATTTGTCTGTTTCCTCGTAAATCAGCTTAAGTGAAGAAAAGGATAGATAAGTGAGACGAGAAAGCTATGTACTCGCAAGTATAAGGGACCCATTCTTATTTGTTTAGAAATAACCTTAGTATCATTACAAGGAGAGAGGAGACAATGATCACAGACTATTTACAAATATAGCCTTTTCTAATGACGTCGTTTCCTTTATTGTCAGGTTGGCATTTATATATTATTCATTCAAAAATGTGTATGTGCAGCTTGGCTAAATCAAAGTGCAAACAAATAATAGGTATATTATATCGAGAAACAAACAAATAATTTTTATTTCCCAGAGTTAGAACTAAGTGTTTATTAACCTACTGTTTATGCGACCCAATATAGGAGGCTTTGAAGTAGAATACCACTTAAGCACTTAAACCGAGTCTGCTGCTTTATTCTCTTAATTGTGTTTTTTGCTCCCAAAGGATCACCTTTATCAGTATTGTTTAATATGGAGAGTAACATTTCCGCTCTCGTGAGACATTATCTTCAGTGATACTGTCCGTATAGGAGATACGTCCCGGATACAATCGGCCATGAAAGCTCGGAAACTTCTTACAGTTGACCATGGTCATTCGATTTCAATTGGAAAATGACACACAGTCTAGTATTCTAGTACAGTCTAGCAAGTGTCAAGCGATTTGATCAAAAAGTTGATCAAAAAGACTTTATACAAAATAAAATATGTTGCCTGACATTGGCCGGTGTCATTGTTCTATGACACCAAATTCTACGTTACAAGCAGTCTAATCATATTCCTCAAGGTTTACCAAACTATGTGTCAACTTGAGCAATTGTTTCATACACACTGAAAATCCATTAGTTGGCCATGTCAAAGTGTATTATTCTGTGTAACGCACGATTTGATAATTTCACTGTTGAACTCCTCCAACTACTAAATGGTACAAACATGCTTAACCCATTTAATCAGAAACATGTTATCATTGCTAATCCTATGTTGACTTATTTTACCTAATCCAGGCAACACATGTGTATTAAATGCGTCTATTTTACTCATTGTCAGCTTAGATCTTATTATAACACATGTTCAAACCAAAAATCCAATATACTAAGAGGCGCAGTCGACATATTATACTTTGATTTGGGAAACGCATTGGAATATTCTAACGTTAATGCGTAAAACTATGCGATTCGTTATTCTAAAATAATCATGTGCAATTGCTCCGTACTTCGGCGAGTTGCTGATTGTCAAATTGAATTGGAATCTTATCAAAATAAACCTTAGTAAAAAGAAATATAAAAATATCGGACAGGGAAAGTAGCATTCAAGGAGAACAGTCAACCACAAAACACAGAAACAAACACGCAAACAGACAAACAAGAAGGCAAAAGCAATAATAAATGAAAACGACATCACAAACACTAAAGGGTGGACAATAGGGCTACCGCCTTGGAACGGTCAGTGGCAAAGTAGGCCACTGTGTGTTTAAACCGGTTCTAGGGTGCAACAAACCTCACACTTACCCTACTGTCATCCCATTAAAACAGGACAGTGGAAATAAAGAAATCCCCGCCATGATCTAATCTCAAACCAAAAAGGCAGCATCAATAGGCAATATGGATCAATGAATGTCATACAATCCCAACATTTGGTGAAAACCCGGAACTGTTTTATACGGGTATCGCGAAAGCAAGAGTGTTTTAACGAGCGACAGATGATGAAGACAACGATGACGACGGACAACATGTCATAGCATCAGCTCACATGAGTTTTGACCAGGAAACCTTTACTTTTTATAATGATTTTTGACCAGTAAAACTTTACTTTTTATAATGAGTTTTGACCAGTAAAACTTGTAACGGTGTTGTTTTATTTGAGAGATTATGTTTCATTTATTACAGACTACAGAGGGTTAAAACATTATTTATTTAGTAATGTTCAAATAGATATAATGAACAAACTATAAATAGTAAGGAACTGAAAACAAACGTATGACAGATTATATTATTTCATCTCCTTTACAGATGTTAAAGCTTTTGATTGGCATTATTTGATTTTCTGCAATGCAAACCTGATTAAATTAAAATTATCAAAGTGCTATGAAATGACGAAGAAATCTAGAACGGCATGTAGAGAAAGTTAGACCCGTAGGAAAAGATAGTTATATCTTTATAATTCCGGAATATGAAATAAATTATCTGTATACATCCTTGAAATCAATTCAAAAGAATTTCAGTTTTAAATTAGATAGAAAAAACTGTAGGAATCTATCTCATTCGTATTTCGTCGTATTATATTCTGTAGGAAATAAATTGCTTTCGTACGCATAAAGAAAATGCTGGGTTATATATTTGGATTAATTTGATTTCAGTTGTTAATACCGTAGCATTATCTGCCTTTAAATGCTTGTTCATAGTCAATATATCATCTATGTGGAGATTCACATACTAATATATCAAAGATAGGTCTATTGTTCGAATGTGGCACAATCTCATTAGACTAACTGTATTATATACGTAGTACAGTATAAGCTGTATTTTATTACTTAAAATATCCTCAACAGTAGAATTCTTAGTGATGAGATATTCTTAAAAATGAGATATAGGGTCCTATAGAAACCACAGCGTCCGAACGCAATGGCATCGTAGGTCCGCACTGTACTGCAAACAAGGACTTGATATTACAATGAAAGAGAAAAAAAACAACAGAAAGATTGAAGCTGCCATTGTAAATGAATGTATTAATGTTTAATGTGTTTTTAACTTTACTTTTTGTTATCTTTATGGCACTGGTTTAAGTTACGCAGTTAGAAATAATATGTAGGAAAATCTATTCAAGTCTGTGTTTCCAAATAAACAATGTCATAATAAAAACAAAAAAGATTATATAAATGTTCAGAAGTAAAACAAATAAGGGAAACGGTCCTACAGAAACAATAGTACCAAATCGCAATGGCACAGTTGTTCCTTACTGTACCATGAATTAAAATTAAATGAGCAAATTAAGTGATGATGAAAGAATGGTGGTCAGTAGGCAATATGGTTTACTGGTTAGCTTAAGTCGATATTATGTTTACACAACCTAACCATAATCCTGCCTTCAGCCAGAAAATTGACAATGTAATGAAAGTATATCCCATCAAACGAATTCTTTAACAATAAAGTCCACGTGTTGTGTATTGCCCTTTTCATCGTATATGTAATTGTTCTTTATTTGTGGTACAGTGCGGGCCTACGGTGTCATTGCATTTGGGTGCTGTGGTTTCTACAGGACCATTTTTCGCACTTGAACATTTATTATACTGCGTGTAAATCGTTGGATATATTAAGAAACAAAAGCCGCCTGAATATATCAGTACCGGTATCAAAAATACATAGGAAATTAAGGTTGAGATGTTCTATAAAGTAATAAGACACATGATACAATAGAAACCACAGCAATCAAACACATGGCACCATAGGTACGCAATGCACCATAAACCGAATTATGAGCATATTTAAAATGTCAATGAAAAGAATAGTAGTAATATAAAGAGTGGTGAATACAGGGTTACCGACTTGGAACGGTCAGTAGGCAATACACTTAAATCGATTGCATGTGTACACAACCTCGCCTGTGTAAGTTTAAACTTGATAAACTGTATATGGAAATAGTCTTTTATTGTTACCTTCTTTCACCTTACAGGAGCAAACTCATTAAATAAAGTCAAACCGATAAAACCGATTCTGCTGCATTTCTCTCTAGTTTGTGTGTGTGCTTCAAAGGGATCCCCTTTTAAATAACTATAGCATGCAGATGTCCAGCTTTCTCGCACAACTATACTTTCAGTACATGTTTTATTTTTTAAAAAAACGACATTTTTCCATTGGAACAGTCACGGTGTTTTATGACGAACCGCACGATATTGCGATGCTCATTGAATTTTCTTAATATAAACCCTACGCGCCTAATGTTTAATGTTTCTTTCATCCCAATATAGGAACTAACAAGAGGTTAATGCATTTTTTATCAGTTCGAATCAATTCGGTTTAGCATATGAATTTTGGTTTGGCATATGATAATTATGTCAAAAATGTGAAAAATTATAGAAATATAGAAATCAAAGCAGCAACACGCAATGGCACTGTAGGTCTACACTGTACCACAAAGATAAACTAACTTTACAATGAAAAGGACAATACACAACACAAAGCATGGTGGCGACAGTGGTACCGACTTGGAACGGTAATCATAATGGCAAACTGAAAAGGGGTAAACATTAAACATATATCCCATACGACATTGTTTGGGGAATATGTCTGACTTGTTAATGTTAAAACATGTGACGCTATAACTACCACATGGTATACCAGCTTACGTAGATATAAACTGAGATTTTACCATCTGCATGTATGTGTATGTATGATCCTAGATGTATGTTTATGTCTGATAAGATATCGATATAACTTACTGACTTTGAATAGTTAACTAAAAAAATACTATAGCTGACAATAACGTCGCCTAATTTGTCAAATGTATTGAACGTTTGAAGAAACTTATTTTTTTATACGTCTAACGATATTTCGCTGCTTTATATCAATGCATCAAATAGTAAAGTAAACCAGTGTTAATGTTCCGATATGTCTCTGGCTAGTTAATACCGAATATAGATGAATTAGTGGTAGCAGTTCGTGCCTATGTTCGTGCCTATGTCAGTGCAACATTGACACCATATAGTCGTACCCTCCAAGTTGTGTTATGTGATAATCAAATAAATTCAAAATCGTCTACATTTTGACATTGCCATTCTAAAAATATAGGGAAAAGACACACATTTACATCCTTTCTTGTTATAAAAAATCTTATTATTTCCTTTGTGTATCGGTATTCTAAATATAATATATTAACAATTTAATAAAAGAAACTACATCCTGTAATGAGTTCCGTGCAACGATTAAAAATGAAACATTAAAAAAAACTGAGATACCATAAACCACAGTATATTAATTACGTTATTTTAAAATTATAATAAAATGCAAACACTCGAGCGTCTATATTTATCATTGTTTAATTGTGCACTTAAATTTAGGAAATGAATACTTACTGTTTATAGTTAAGTTATTTTTAAAATTCACAGATTGACGAAACGAAGAACGGCAATATCTAGTGTGGACAAATTGCATTTATGTTCATTTGTTAAATAAGAAGACATATCGATGGGTGGGAAGGGCACGTAAATGACTTATTATTGCATTCTAATTTCCAATGACGTTGATACTGAGACATCCGCGATACGATACATTCACAGTAACAATATTAATGTAAGCACCAGCTTGACCGGACATAGGAAAGAGCATGCTGCTGGTGGCATTTAGACAGACTGATATCTCTTTTGCATACCAAATGAAACAAGTACGAAGCCATGGGGGAATGCTATTTCCGACCATTATTGCCTTATTTCCATCGGTTCTAATTGTTACCCTTAGGAGACATATATTTATACCAAAAGTAGATACAAAGGTTGAGTACGACGTATATGACCTTGACGTATGCGGATACCTTCTGCTAAGAGTGATCCTTTGGAAACAGCACGCACAACCAAGAGAATAAAGTAGCAGACTCGGTTTTAATGAGTCTGTTCATGAGAGATAATGTTAGAAGAAAGACCTCTGCCACAGGCTTAAGCGGTATTCTACTTATAAGCCACCTATAGTGGGCTCGTTGGTCCCAAAGGACAGTAAAAGATAACGCCAGTGATTTATAGCACGGGGATACATTTTACAGCCGCTAAACTGCACTAAATGAACGCTAAAGTGAATATTAATAAATACTGAAAACGGTGAGTACACAACCAAGAGATTAAAGAAGCAGACTCGGTGTTAACAAAATATAACGTTTGTATATCATTTTGCTTTAAAAACGTCCTTCACCTAAGTTCAGCAAAATTATGACCGACATCTTGGATCTGCCTATCAACTTAGTGTCGCAGCTTTGAAGAATATTGTAAAAGTTTTGCCCTTTACAAGTCTATATAAAATATCTGACCCCTATGGCGGGGCCAAATCGACCCCAGTGTTAACATTTAAACAAACTTGGTAAAGAGCCATAAGATTATAGTAAATGCAAAATACTAGACCTCTAGCTCTTGTAGTTTCAGAGAAGAAGATTTCAATTATGTTTTCCTACGTAAAACTGTGACGTCTGGGACGGGGCCAAATTTGACCCCAGGATCATCATTTGAACAAAATTGGTAGTTGACCATCAGCTGATGCTACTTGAAATATATGAGAGTTCTGTGCTTTGCGGTTTCAGAAAAGAAGATTTTTTAAAAGTTTTTTCCTATTTAAGTGCATGAAAAACATGCAAAATCTCAATGCACAAACTTTGGACCCCGTGGCACGGCCATTTTTAATCCCGGGAACTTCATTTCAACAAAATTGATAATCTAGGCATTGTCAATTATTTTTTAAAAAAAACTGTCGAAATCCGTCCAACGGTTGTTGAGAGGAAGCTTTTTTAAGATTTCGAACATATATGGTAATGGCGGCCATCTTGGATGTCGTGCTAAACAACATTCATCTAAGGTTTATCCATGTGATTGACCAAGCGGTTTCTGAGGAAAAATCGTTTGAAGCAAAAGTTAACGACGACGGACGACGGACGAAGAGTGATCACATAGATCACCTTGAGCCTTCGGCTCTGGTGATCTAACAACGTCAATGTAACATTTTAATGTAAAGTGTTAAAAGTAGGTCAAGGTCATTTATATTGACCTGATTTGGGTAGGAACATATTGCTGTCGTATAGATGTAAGTGTGTATGAATTTTAAAAGATGTGCTGCTTCTGGTATCAAAGTAATGGACATAATAAAAAACTGTAAGACTTTTGGTATCTAAGAAACTGAGTTAATACAAAACTTGAATGTACAAGTTCAATGTAAATTAACAAAGTGCCAAAGGTAGGTCAAGGTAATTCATATTGACCCACTTTTCATTGGAACATGTAGTTATCAGCATTTGTAAAGTTTGAAAGCTCTAAGGCATCCGGTGTTGGAGAAATGGACTTAACAAAACACTTTGATGTAAAAAACTTGAATGAAAAACGTTGATGTAAATTAACAAAGTGTAAAAAGTAGTTCAAGGTCATTTATATTGACCTGATTTGGGTAGCAACATATTGCTGTCATACAGATGTAAATGTGTATGAAGTTTGGAAACTGGCTTTTGGTATCTGAGAGACTGAGTTAATAAAAACATGAATGTAAAATTTCAATGTAAGTTAACAAAGTGCCAAAGGTAAGTCAATGTAAATCATATTGACCTACTTCGGAAAGGAACCTACTACTGCCATATAGATGTTAGTGTGTATAAAGTTTGAAAACTGTACGGCTTTTGGTATCTGAGAAATTGACTTAATAAAAAACTTGAATGTAAAAACGGGTCGTACGGTCGTGACGTACGTCCGGACGGACAGGGTATCACTATATGCCCGCACCACTTTCGTAGCGGGGCATAAAAATAGTTAGCACGTAAACTGATAGGCTACGTTATTCCATTCAGAAACGCATTAGCTAACTAAAATGTGTACTATTATTGCATATACATTTCTGATTATATTAAATTAATACATTTTAATTGTGGATTCCGATATTATATATCTATAATTAAAAATTAAATAAGGTATATTGTTTTGCCTTAGAGAAACTCATTGCGATGTTACTGACGAACAAAATCACATACGGAAAATTGATTTTAAATTGATGAGTTCGACAAGAACCTATGAAATGCAGTTATATCCAATCGGCACTCACATTTCCATTGTTTCTTTTGTTTTCTCTTTTGTAACACGCAACATCAAAGTGTTGTGCTTGGGGTTATTAATAACATTTAGTCTAAAGGCATACAGCTTATAATGATATTAGTGTCGTCATCGCGTTCATATGAATTGATTAGTATAGGATAAACCAATTAGGAAACCAACACTATCTTTTTTTGTTTCATATAAAATGTTTGTCATGTTCTGGATATTCTCCATCTTTCACAAACAACATCAATCAAATGGGCGTGGACTCGTTCATTACATTCTGTCTCCGATATTTAAGAGATAATCGTCACCTTCGAAGTTATGAGCAAGTCGTATTGACGATATCATTAGCTCGAAACAAATTGACGCTTTCCGCGTCTTACTATATTGCTTTGAATAAACTAGATTTGCCATGTCAGTGAATTGCTTCATGAAAACATCATCGAAACGATAACAGTCTTTGGTGTAAAGGTATGCTACTAATTACATGTACAACTTAGGCATACATACAAGGACAACACATTTAAGATCGGAGCGGAAGCATAAGTTCCTTTCCTTAAAAAACAGTATTTGATAGTTGTATCTTCAAACGAAAAAGAAATTTTGGAACCTTTGGTGATTGACATAAATATATTTATATGTTTGAACAATAAATTAAAAATGTAGATATATTAAATACTGCAATTCCTTTGAATTTGATTAACACACAGACATGGAAATCGTAAGCGAATAAATGAGTTCCAAAGCCTGGAATTGAATAGCAGAATGTTTTTCTTAGGTTAAAATCAGTTATGGAATATGTATGCAAATACAATTTTTTTGATTGTTTGGAATGATATGACCCTACCCTACCAGACAATCGGTGAGAAAATATTAAACCATCAAAAAATTTAATTACGTCTATTTTAAGTCTATGTTACATATATTAATTTATTCCTGGACAAATTCAGGTTATTAACTAATCTCATTGTCTCGTATGCTTCGAATGTATAGCATTATATCGTTACCTATAGTTGCATTTGGTTAAAACAAATTCTAAACAAATATGAATGAAAATAATCGATCATCTCGTTATGTTAGACGATAAGAATATCTAAGCCACATAACACAATTGACGTCGGTCAGCAACTAGAAATACTGTGGATGAGTTCTGTAAATTCGCTATTTCCGAGTGTATATGGATTGGATAGTCGTCTCAGGCAAATAACCGATATGTAAAATACGGGGACTAAAATGAATGAGTTGTCAAATTAATGTCATTTCCCAAGATGGCACATTTCCGTTTACGCAATGACAGTGTTCGACAGTATTATTTCATTGTAGTCATATAAACAATTCACAGATATTTTTGTACAACAAAGACACACAAGGACAATTCTAATAAGACATTAACCTCTACCTTTATTTCTACTTCCGAAATATTATGCTTTGTTCCAAATATGTAGCATATATAAATCAAACATTGCTGCGATTATAACTGTTACGATTGTTTGAAATCGGTATTTCTTATGCAGTGTTCTAATTGACATTTGCTTTGTTTTGTTGTGGGATAGTTATATTATCAAAAACTATTTCCTTGAAACTTAATGCAATACGTTCAACACGAAGTCACATGGGATGAAGAACAAATAATAGTTGTGAGAATATTAATTAACGCTAGATTAAGATCCTCAGATTCGGAGGAATAATATCTTGAGGAACGTTGCTTAGAATTTTGTAATATTTAAAGAAGCATTTTTTTCGATTTCTTTTCCTGTAAATCAACACCATTTACAATCGATGTCCGCCCTCAAATACACAGACGCTATAATGAGCGGGTGAGTGCATAACAGACATTTAATACATAAAATCATTTCCCCTAAGCTTGTTTTATATATACAAAATAATTATTCATGAGGAAATATGTAATGACGGAGTTTTAAACCAGCAACAGTAGTCATAACAGGAAATGCAGCATACAATGACCACAGTAAACTGACCACTGTAAACTTTCCTGATACATGATCTACGACTCGTCTGCGCTAATCTGTATTGGTAATACAGTATTATCTGTATTGGTAATACAGTTGATCTTATTGGTCAAATGCATGTTATTCTGGAATATCTATTTAAATAATATGTTAGATCATGCACAATAATTTAATGTGGATAATAATTATGACATCTAGTGTTTATGTGCTGATATACATATTACGTTAGCACGTTATGTATTAGCGTGATGGACTCTAATAATTTATGTATTAGTGTGTTGGACACTAACACGTTATGTTTTAGTGAGTTTGTTGTATTCTAACGCATTATGTATTAGTGTGTTGGACTCTAACACTTTATGTTTCAGTGAGGTTGAGGTTCTCTAACACGTTATGTTTTAGTGTGTTGTTCTCTGACATGTTATGTATTAGTGTGTTTGGCTCTAATATTTGATGTATTAGTGCGTTGGACTCTAACACTTTATGTTTTAGTGAGTTAGTTGGACTCTATCACATTATGTATTAGGGTATTGCACTCTAACACTTTATTTTTAGTGAGTGTGTTGTACACTAACATGTTGTGTACTAGTGTGTTGTAATCTAACACGTTATGTATTTAGTGTGTTGGAATCTAGCACCTTGTTTTAGTGTGTTGGACTCTAACACTTTATGTTTTAGTGAGTTTGTTGTACTCTAACACGTTATGTATTATTGAGTTGTCCTGTAACACGTTATGTATTAGATTGGTTGGACGCAAACATTTTACATGTATGTTTCAGTGAGTTTGTTTTACTCTAACACGTTATGTATTAGTATGATGTAAGCTAACATGTGATGTATTAGTGTTTTGTACTCTTACAAGTTATGAATTTGTGTAGTGTAAGCTAATACGCTATTTATTAGTGTGTTGTACTCTTGCAATTTATTTATTTGTGTGGTTCAAGCTAACACGTTATGCATTAGTGTGCTGTACTCTAACACTTTATGTATTAGTGTGGTGTACTCTAACACGTTATGTATTAGTGTGTTGTACTCTAACACGTTATGTACTCGTATTAGTGTGTTGTACTCTAGCACGTTATGTTTTAGTTTGATGTACTCTTACACTTATTTATTATTGTGGTATAAGCTAACACGTTATATATTAGTATGTTGTACTCTAACACGTTATGTATTAGTGTGTTGTACTCTGACACGTTATGTATTATTTTCTGTACTCTTACACGTTATTTATTAGTGTGGTGTAAGCTAAGACGTTATGTATTATTGTGTTGGACTCGTACAAGTTATATATTGGTGTGGTGTAAGCTAACACGTTATTTATTAGTGTGTTGTGCTCTAACACGTTATTTATTAGTGTGTTATTTATTTCGGCATGCGTTCTTCTCAAACACGTTACTTACTAGTACCTATCTTGTTATTCAGACTTGACTAACGATGTATTATTGCGTGCCATTTTCTTTATTCTCTGGATTGTTTGTGTTTGTGTCACAACAATAGCAATATATTCCAATTGAAAGCATATATTACAGTGAGTATTCCAGTATTTGGTGAATAATCGTCGTCGTTACATATATGGAAGATCTATAAGTATTGGAGTGGTAGCAATTATGTCGAGACTTACTTTCCTTGTTGTATGGAAGATCCAAAGATATTGGACGTAGCAATTATGTCGAGATGTATTTTCCCTTGTTGTATGGAAGGTAGCAATTATATCGAGACTTACTTTCCTTGCTGTATAGAAGATATATAGGTATTGTAGGTAGCAATTATGTCGAGACATACTTTCCTTGTTGAATCACATAAACCATATTAATGCTTGTATGCATATGTACTTAAAATCAGCCAGTTGTGGTAATACACTATGTACATATATCTATATACACAAGATTAGATCTATAATAAATACTTCAAAAGAAGAGCCACAAGCACGCACACAAACAAACAACAACTACAAAGATGAATAAACAGGCAACATATGAAATACAACCAAGAGAATAAAGTAGATACTCTATTTGATTTGAGCCTGTTCATGAGATGTAATATAATCAGAAATTCCTCTCGCGCCATCCTAGCTACGGCGGCTTAAACGTGGTCTATTGCAAAGCAAACTATATTGATACTGGACATGTTGATCTCAAATACTAGTAAAAAACAATAAAATATATGTCGGTATCGGGTTATGATTTTTACTTTAGATAATCATCAACAGAACTAACAGACAAAATAAGTTTGGGAATGTGCACAGTACTACACGTGTAGGAAACAATACGCACATTTTAACGGTAAGCACTAAAATCAACAAATATACAAGATAAGTATCACTCACTATGATGGATGAGTTACGTCGATATTGTTTACGTTTATGTTATGATGGGGCATGTAACGATGTTAAGGATGTCAATTATCTAAATCAGGTTATTACAAGTAAACTTCTTCAGCAAGATTTCCGATATTCTCTTGGGCTCCAACTGCCATGGTTGTTCAGTGCAATTTTGTATACATCATGAGGTGTGTCTATTATGTCTGTTTTACATATATCTTTACATTTTCATATACGTGAATGGTTTCCTAATTTCTCTGGACTTGGACTTTATTGTTAGATATTTCTTTTTGACGGGATGTGCTTTTATTTACACTGTCTTGTCAGGAAGTCAGGATAATAGCGAAGTTTTCTACACTTAAAATCGGTTTAAACTAACGAGTAGGCCATATTGCCTACTGACCGTTCCAAGTCGGTAACCTGTCTTCACACTGTTTCTGTTGTGTATTTTCTTTATCATTGTATAGTTAATTTTCTATTTTGTGCACTGAAGATCTACGGTGCTATTGCGTTTGGGTGCTATGGTTTCGTATAGGTTCATTTTCTCATTTTCTTTATTATATATGTTCACGCATCATAAATAACGGCAACAAAGGTGTCTTATTACCTTTTTCGTAAGCTCACAATTCAATGAGCTGATTTTTTAAGATTTGTTTTGTGTTATCTAAAACACGTTTATTTTATAATTAATGCAAAGAAATGCTTAATAATGATGTTTCCTGAAGTAAAAATACTTCATTTAATATATATACTTGACTATACATAGCATTGTAATAACAATGGATCATTACAATAGGGGATGTTCTATACGATCTTCACCCTCCGCATGCTTTTATAATAATAGCATTGTTTCAGTAGCGTTACCGATGTTATGCCAAACAATTAGCATCGTTCCAGGCTGTATAACACGTGTGTTCATACTATAGGAATATTAAATGGGGTTTCGACAAGGCTAACAAGAATGGGTTATGTGATAAAAGTGCATATAATACAGATATACCAGATTATTGTATATGTAAACCTGTCTTCACCACCCTTTCTGTGCTTTTGTCTCTTTCATTGTATTCTCAAGTCTTTGTTGCGACCTACGATGCATTGCGTTCGACGCTGTGGTTTCTGTAGGACCTATATCTCTCATTTTTATCCTCAGTGGTGAAGCTCGGTTAGCGTGCTGTAGCCTGTGATTGGTGATTAGAATTGGTTCTCGTATTCGAGACTGTCCATCATAAGCTACATTCCCTGTCTGAATTTTCTGTCATTTAATTCTATTCTTTTCGTTTAAAATGGTTCCATTCCTATCACTCTTTAATTAGAAAACCACATATAGTTGTAAGACTTTTTCTAAGTTTTAGTATCGACGACAGTCAACCACAACACATACAGAAACAAAAAACAACATTACAAAAGAATACCATTACAAAAGAATACAACATTACAAATGAATAAAAGATCAAATACGACATTACAAACACAAAAAGAGGGTCGATAATGGGGCTACGGCCTTTGAACGGTCAGTGGCAAAAAAGGCCGCTGGAGGGTTAAACCAGGTTCTAGGGTGCACCAAATCTCATGTCTATTATTCATTGTTGATTGTGTTGTATGCGTGTGTTTGGTTGACAGACTGTTTTCTGTAAATGATAAATTTCGTATACTTATTCTTAAAGGAATACATGGCAATCTTGACGTTTTTATCAAGCATTAAAATTAGCTTTTCAATTTATTAATTCAGTATCTTTCTGACTTTAAGCTGGCTCGCATATATTTAAATACAACTTTGAGTTTTTAACTTTTCTTTGTTATTCTACCATGTGTTTGAATGAGTGAAATTAAATCAACAGTTAGCAATTTGCAACAACAATTTGCTTTTTATTTCTCTTTTAATTAATATTAATGATCGAACAAACGCAATTTATGTAGAAAAATTATGGGAGGACGCTAGTTTTATAACAATAAAATTGCCCTGAGTCCCATTAAAAATAAGAAAAAAATATTTTGAATTTAAAAACACACTTAGAGGCTAATTTATCTCGTCGGTGACATAGTATTATGTCTGACAAACACACTATCTATACAATAGTTTAGAAATCGTATATGCTAGTATTCAAAGATCTATATTAAAAGAAATATAAAAAGATCGGACAGGAAAAGTAGCATTCAAGGAGGACAGTCAACCAAAAAACACACAAACAAACACACAAACAGACAAACAAGAAGGCAAAAGCAATAATAAATGCAAACGACAACATCACAAACACAAAAGGGTTGACAATAGGGCTACTGCCTTGAAACGGTCCGTGGCAAAGTAGGCCACTGGGGGTTTAAACCGGTTCTAGGGTGCACCAAACCTCAACAAGAGGCCCAAGTGGGACTGTAGAAGCTCTGCTGGTATGATGTGATTCAAAACCATTAACATGAGGCCAACCCAAGAAGCAAGTTTCCTATATATAACTCTATGTAAACTTTGGGTTATCGTGGCGGCAATTTTGAATATTTGACGAAAACGAAAAACACAAACTTGACTGGACTACCTCTTGGGACTCTATGATTGTACCTACTGAAACCCAACTATGGGAGGTGGGTGCATGAGCTTTCATCCCTCGGGTTTTCTGGTCGTACCCTAGATTGTTTTTTCCTTTAGCTGCAACTACTATGGTTGTTCAGTACGATTCTGGATACATCCTGAGATGTTTTATTATTTTGTATGTGTTTCTTTAGTTAGTTTCTCAGGATGTGGACTTTATTGTTAGAGAATTCCTTTTGATGGGATGTAGTTTTGTTTACACTGTCTTGTCTATTTGGGCGCTGAAGACAGGATAATAGCGAGGATTGTGCGCATATAAATTCGATTCAAGCTAACCAGTGGGCCTTATTGCCTACTGACCGTTCCAAGTCGGTAACCCTGTCTTCACCTCCCTTTCTGTTGTTTTTTGTCTCTTTCATCAAGTCCTTGTTTGCAGTACAGTGCGGACCTACGATGCCTCTGCGCTCGGACGCTGTGGTTTCTATAGGACCCTATATCTCATTTTTTGACAGGGGCCAACAACAGGAACAGGAACAGGAACATGTATATGATATTTAACTAGAATTGAATAAGTAGTAATATGTCGTTTGATAAATGTCCTTAATTTTTTAACTAAGTTTATCCATGTGGCCATCATGGATGACTGGAGGCCCCAAAATCACAAATCTGAGGGGGACTAACCCAAAGGTCATTGTGAGGCAGTTTTATCAATATCCTTCAAGCGGTTTCAGAGAAGATATCATGTTTAAGGTTTTCCTATTTAACTCTATGTAAACTTTGGGTCGCTGTAGCGGCCATTTGGAACGCAATGGCATCTTAGGTCCGAACTGTACTGCAAACAAGGATTTGATAATACAATGAAAGAGACACAAATTAAACAAAAATGGTGGTGAAGACAGGGTTACCTTAACAAAGCTAATATATCTGATAATAACGCTTCTTTTCCTGATTTCGATTGGAAATGGTGAAATAATTAGCAAAATCTATTACAAGAGAGATGATTTTAATTTTGACATTGTTAATTATCCCCACTTGGATGGGGATGTTCCCCTCGCAACTTCGTATGGGGTGTATGTGTCTCAACTTATTCGTTTTTCAAGCGCTTGTATAACTAAAAAGCTACTCAGGGTTACCGTTACCATAAACTTCGTAAAACCTTTGCACATTTTTAATCTTCTTTCCAGATATAAAAGTAATTTGAGGACTCTTCTGCGACAACCTGACGTCTGTGATGGTGTGATTTATAAACTTCATAAGATTTTTGGTTATGATCACTTTCATACTATCTTTGTTAAACTTGTTAAAAAGTTTATCAAAAGAGGTTATGACCCTATCATTTTGCAACGTACTGCAAGCTTAGTGGTGGACACTTTTACAGTTCGCCACTATGCCTTCCTCTTCAACTGTACGATGACCGGACAGGCTGTGGACTCTATGGTGACGCCTACCTAAAGCCCATTGGCGTTTGATGTTTGTCTATGATCTTTCCTGTCGTGCCCTTAATGGTTTATGCTCTTGTTGCTCTGGCTTCTGCCAAGTCATTGAGTACCTTAATGCATATTTGTGTTTTACTTATATTGCCTATTGATGCTGCCTTGTTGGTTAGAGATGAGATCATGGCGGGGATTTCTTTATTTACACTGTCCTGTTTTAATGGGATGACAGTAGGGTAATTGTGAGGTTTGGTGCACCCTATAACCGGTTTAAACCCCCAGTGACCTACTTTGTCACTGACCGTTTCAAGGCGGTAGCCCTATTGTCAACCCTTTTGTGTTTGTGATGTCGTTTGCTTTTATTATTATTTTTGTCTTCTTGTTTTTCTGTTTGCATGTTTGTTTCTGTGTTTTGTGGTTGACTGTCCTCCTTGAATGCTACTTTCCCTGTCCGATCTTTTTATATTTCTTGGCAACCGGCCCATAATACAAACAGTTGTGACGAATGCGACATACATAACAATTACAAAATATAACAATTTTCAAAATACCACAAATATTTACAAATTATAATCAAATATTCGCAACATTTACGATTTTCTTAGAATGCGACCTGGTTGATGTATTACATTTACTAGCATTTAATCATTTAATAGTATCGTTGCTAACTTTAAAGGCTTAATAAATAAATTTTGCTAAATCTAAAATTGTACTTTCATCACTGTTAAATAGATGATAAAATAGTTCAGTTGTGGTTGAAGAATTATGAAGTTTAGTAATATATTTCTTTCTTATATCGCTATACAGTGGACATATCATGAGTAATTTCTCCATTCGAGAAAAATAATGACTGAGTAACGAAGAGAAACGAGTTTCTTCAGATTGAAATTGTTAACTGATACAGCATGTTTATGCTCAAGAAATAGAACACCATTTACAGTGAATTATCGTGTAATATATCACGGTTTCGACTTCAATTGTAAACAATATTTTCATGAGACCGAAGTGCGAGTGAAATTATTGTTTACAATTGAACGAATAAGATAATTCACCGTAAACAATGTTCTATTTCTATTCTAATACCCCTAAAATGTGAAAATATGGCACACATCTGAAATCTGGCGAATTGCTTTGCTTACTCTCCTAACGTTGCAAACGTTACAGTGATATATTTCGCATTGACTTGCTTAGTCTCCTACCATTGCAAATGTTACAGTGATATATCGTTGCATATAACGAGATATTTTAAACTAGGCTATATAGTGCGGGTGTATTAGAATAAACAATAATTTCAAAGAAATTGCATCAATGTTTAAGAAGGTATTTTGTAAGTAAAATGATGCTAAAAATAAGTATAAAAGTCGAAAGGAAATGCAGCTTTCACAGAACACAGTAAACCCAGAAACACGCAAAAAGACAAAAGAAACTCGATGCAGCCAAGTAACTTGTCATGCTGGACAAAAATTGCAACATGAGCTGTCTTAAGACAAACTTTTTTAATAACATTCACGATAATTAACATACTAGAATATAAGTATATATAAATTGAACAGGAAAAGTAGCATTCAAGGACGACTGTCAATCACAAATACACACAGAAACAAGCAACAACTATAAAGATGAATGAAAGGCAAGATATGACATCACAAATACAGAATGGTTGACAATAGTGCTACCGCCTGGGAATGGACAGTGGTATAAAAGGTCGCTGGGAGTTTAAACCAGGTTCTAGGGTGCATCAAACTTCACTCTTACCCTATTGTCGTCCCTATAAACGGGACAGTGTCAATAAAGGTGTCCCCGTCGGGATATAATCTCTTGGCGTACCCGAGAACCCGTCTTTACACCCTCAACCCACCACACACATACAAAACGGTTGTGTTGCCATATATGTTGGAATCATACATAGCTTTTATAGATTTATATTCTGTGGATATAGATATAAAAATCGAAAAGAAAAGCAGCATTCAAGGACGACAGTCAAACACAAACACACATAGTAACAATATGGAACATATTTAGTATGTAAATGAACGTATGACAGCCATTGATCAAGTAAGCAGGAAACCCGCACGAGGCTCATATGAATGTATGCTGATACACAAACTGTCCGCTTAATTTATAAAGTTGTTATGTTAGATATGACATATTTTTATTTGCGTGGTTATAATTTAAAATTTAATAATATTGCTTGATGTTATTTAGATAAATACATGCGATATAAAAATTACAATAATAAATAGCATTTACAAATGGATTGGACCGCGATTTATCACAAAATCACTTACGGTCCTTTCCAAAAAAATTGCTTAGTTAGAGTTGACAGTTAAATAATATACCCATGTGTTTTCATGTTTACTAATGTTACGAAGCGGGAATCTGTAGACTATTTAAAGAGAACGGCTTGTAAGATAAAATTACTTTAAATTTAGTCGGAATCTTGCTCATATATGACGAGGCTTGGACAAACAAGTAATTTCGGATATAATTACTGAGAGTTGTTTGTTAGTTCCTTACAGTAGCTAAATTTACCGTCATGGTTACACAATTCCGAATTTAAGATAATTATTTTGAACATCAACTTTAAAATAAGTAATAACATTCTTATACTGATATGTTGAATACGTTCCAATTAACTGAGCAATAACACTTCACATCAAATATTGATTCACGTTTTACCCGTTAATATGTCCGCTTCAACAGATTTAATGTGATTGTTCAATTAATCCCGACTTGTTCGCAAATAATCACCAGGTAGTGTCAGATGATTAACAATGTACCGTTGAAATACGCTGGCAAGCGAGAATACATTACGCATTACGTGGTTCCACCTAAGTCCATTAAGCAACGGAAAAGCTTATATTAGGAGGAGATTTTAACGGAAATTTCGACAATAAAACACGTTTAAAAACATTACCAAACAAAAATATGATAACATGTTTAAAAATACCAAAACATGCACACTTTTTAAGGCGAAATTAAGGTTTTATTTCATGCCCCAGCCAAAAAGATATATAAAAAGATCGGACAGGGAAAGTAGCATTCAAGGAGGACAGTCAACCACAAAACACAGAAACAAACACGCAAACAGACAAACAAGAAGGCAAAAACAATAATAAATACAAACGACATCACAAACACAAAAGGGTTGACATTAGGGCTACCGCCTTGGAACGGTCAGTGGCAAAGTAGGCCACTGGGGGTTTAAACCGGTTATAGGGTGCACCAAACCTCACACTAACCCTACTGCCATCCCATTAAAACGGGACAGTGTAAATAAAGAAATCCCCGCCATGATCTAATCCCTAACCAACAAAGCAGCATCAATAGAGCAGTAAGAGAATAAACCATTAAGGGCACGACAAGAAAGATCATGGACAAACATCAAACGCCACCGTCCCAATGGGCTTCAGGTAGGCGTCACCATAGGGTCCACAGACTGTCCGGTCATCGTACAATTAAAGAGGAAAGCATAGTGGCGAACTGTAAAAGGATCCACCACCAAGCACGCAGTACGTTGCAAAATGATAGGGTCATAACCACTTTTGATAAACATTTTAACAAGTTTAACAAAGATAGTATGAAAGTGATCATGACCAAGAACCCCGTTTTCAAGACCAAGAACCAAGTTTTCACTTCATTCAGAAGGGGTTGGATGGGGTATGAAAATTGATACTGAAACCACGTAATGGTGTGTGAGACTGAAACCACGTAATGGTGTGTGATGCCTCGCACTTGATTTCAAATTGATACGTGTCAATATATATACATGATCATTTACGTTTATTGATTATATTGTCTATTAACTCTGCTTCGTTTGTAAGTGATTTTAACCTGGCGGGGATAAGTTTATTTACACTGTCCAGTTTATTGGGATGACAATAGAGTAAGAGTGAGGTTTGGTGCACCCTAGAACCTGGTTTAAACCCCAGCGGCCTTTTTTGCCACTGACCGTTCCAAGGTCACGGTGGTAGCCATATTGTCAACCCGTAATTTAATAAAAATGAAGGAGACAGGCATAATGACCTCCCTCTACAACTACAATGAGGCCCAAAAAGGGGTATCTGATAATAATATACTGCTTTTACTGGATCTGTCATCAAAGTAATGTATATTTATTGGTTAGTGAATCGTTCATGGCGGGGATTTCTTTATTAACACTGTTCCGTTTTATTGGGTTGACAGTAGGGTAAGTGTGAGGTTTGGTGCACCCTAGAACCTGGTTTAAACCCCCAGTGGCCATTTTTGCCACTGACCGTTCCAAGGCGGTAGCCCTATTGTCAACCCTTTTGTCTTATTTGGCCTTTAATTCATCTTTAAATTTGTTCTTTGTTTCTGTGTGTGTTTGTCGCTGACTGTCATCCTTGAATGCTGCTTTTCCTAGTCGATTTTTATATCTATATTATAACATTTATTACATTGTAAGTACCATTTAATAATTGTATTATCATTTTAAATATATATTTGTCACCATAGCAACAATAGTTTGGCAATGAGGCCCAGAAGAGGGTGTTTTATGGCTTTAAAACAATTGAAGATAAAAACTGTGTAAAAGTACATTTTCAATTCTTGAACATAACTGAACTTCCGCAAATTATGTATTTGTACCTACTTATTTAATACAGTATATTGCTATCTTCATAGAGGCAAAAATGTACTACAATGTTGCTGCTACAATGACAATGTAACATCACCTGGTCTATAAAAATGTGTAACAGTCATATTTCATGGCAAAAGAACGGCAGTGACATATATTTCGTATATATTACATTGATACATTTACCAAGCACCAAGAGAGATAAAAATATCGGACAGGGAAAGCAGCATTCCGGGACGACAGTTAACCACAAAACACAAAAACAAACACGCAAACAGACAAACGAGAAGGCAAAAGTAATACAAAATGCAAACTACATCACAAACACAAAAGAGTTGACAATAGGGCCACCGCCTTGGAACGGTCAGTTGCAACAAAGGCCACTGGGGGTATAAACCGGTTCTGGGTGCACCAAACCTCACACTTACCCTACTGTCATCCCATTAAAACAGGACAGTGTAAATAAAGAAATCCCCGCCATGATCTAATCTCTAACCAACAAGGCAGCGTCAATAGGCAATATAAGTAAAACACAAATATGCTCGTGTAAATATAATACAAAACAACAATAGCCTAGAAAGCCACAATGAAGATACTCAATGACTTGGCAGAAGCCAGAGCAACAAGAGAATAAACCATTAAGGGCACGACAGGAAAGATCATAGACAAACATCAAACGCCACCGTCCCAATGGGCTTTAGTAGCCCGTCCCAATGGGCTTTAGGTAGGCGTCATCATAGCGTCCACAGCCTGTCCGGTCATCGTACAATTAAAGAGGAAAGCATAGTGGCGAACTGTAAAAGGGTCCACCACCAAGCAACCAGTACGTTGCAAAATGATAGGGTCATAACCTCTTTTGATAAACTTTTTAACAAGTTTAACAAAGATAGTATAAAAGTGATCATGACCAAGAATCTTACGAAGTTTATAAATCACATCACCATATAAGTCAGGTTGTGATAGTCCGTGTCACAGAAGAGTCCTTAAATTACATTTATATTTAGAAAGAAGATCAGGGTTACGATAATAAAATTTTGCAAAGGTTTTACGAAGTTTATGGTAACGGTAACTCTGATTGAATAGCTTTTTAGATATACAAAGATTACGAATATTGAAGTCCTCAACTCGAGTACAAGCTCTGGAAAAACGAATAAGTTGAGACACATATACCCCATAAGAAGTTGCTCGTGGAACATCCCCATCCAAGTGGGGGTAATTAACAATGTCAAAATTAAAATCATCTCTCTTGTCATAGATTTTGCTAATTATTTCACCATTTTCAATCGAGAGATCTAAATCAAGAAAAGAGGCGTATTATCAGATATATTAGCTTTATTAAGCTGAAGTTTTTTAGGATAAATATTATCAACCATAGTTGGATAGAAAGGGTCGTCAATTTTCAGTATGTCATCCAGATACCGAGAGGTGTCATTAAAAGCTTCAATAACATCTGCCTGGGAATCTGGTGAAAGACTCAACATGAAATCCCTTTCATAGCAAAATAAAAACCAATATGCGACAGGTGGTGCACAGTTCGTACCCATAGGGATACTAACAATTTGTCTATAAATGATGGTACCATTATACCTGACGAAAATATTATCTAATAGGAAGATGAGTGCTTCACAAACTTCATAGCAAGTCTACATAGTATAATTGTCTAAACTGCCGTTAGTAAAGAACGGTTTAATATTATTACATGCCAAAGATGTAGTATTTTCTCCAGCGAATGTTTTTTGAATAAGAGAAATTAGCTTGTCTTTAATAAGATGATGTGGTAAGGTTGTATATAGTGTAGAGAAGTCATAAGTACTAAGTGATGAAACTAGACCTTTATTGAAAATTGTATACTGTTTTTGAAGCTTTTAATTGACCAGTTCAACAAAATATATGCCATTGATGCCTTTTTGCTTTATAAATGATTCTTGTTCACAATTTATATCATTCCACATACTAATGTTTTGAACGACATTGATTGTTTCACACAATGTTAAGGACATTTCATTTCAATCAATTATCAATATAAATACTCATTAAGTTGCATTAAAAAAGCAATACATAAGCTGTGTATAGAAATTTTTGTTTACACTTACACTGTTTATTGAAACATATAATGTGTTTTGAAGTATTTACTGTGCACTTTAGTTAAGGCTGACTCAGTAAGGTTTATGTTTGATCTAATAATATTTAAATCAATATCAGTCAATATAGATATAAATATCAAAAGCATCCAGTGGACGACAGTCAACCACAAACACACACATCAACAAAGAACAACTTTACAGATGAATACAAGGCCAACAAAGACATCACAAGAACAAAAGGGTTGACAATAGGGCTACCGCCTTGGAACGGTCAGCGGCAAAAAAGGCCGCTTGGCGTTTAAACCAGGTTCTAGGGTGCACCAAACCTCACACTTAACCTACTGTAAACCCAATAAAACGGGACAGTGTAAATAAAGAAATCCCCGTCATGAACTATTCTCTAACCAACAAGGCAGCAATAATAGGCAATATAAGTAAAACACAAAGATTCTCGTGTATATATATATACAAAATAAACAATAGCCTAGAAAGCCACAAAGAAGGTACTGAGTGACTTGGCAGAAGCCAGAGCAACAAGGGAATGAACCATTGAGGGCAGGGCAAGACAAGATTGCAGGCAAAAATCAAATGTCACCGTCCTTTTGGGCTTTAGGTAGACGTCATCATAGGGTCCACAGCATATCCGGTCATCGCACAATCAAAGAGAAAAGCATACTGGCGAACCACCGACAAGCATGCAGTGCGTTGCAAAATGGTAGGGTCATAACCTCTTTTGATTAACAAGTTTAACAAAGATAGTATGAAAGTGATTAAGACCAAGGATCTTACGAAGTTTGTAAATCACGTCACCATAGAAATCAGGTTGGTTGTGATAGTTCTTGTCGCAGAAGAGTTCTTAAATTACTTTTATATTTGGAAAGAAGATCAGGGTTTCGTGCCCTTAATGGCTTATTCTCTTGTTGCTCTGGCTTCTGCCAAGTCATTGAGTACCTTCATTGTGGCTTTCTAGGCTATTGTTTTTTTTGTATTATTTTTACACGAGCATATTTGTGTTTTACCTATATTGCCTATTGATGCTGCCTTGTTGGTTAGAGATTAGATCATGGCGGGGATTTCTTTATTTACACTGCCCTATTTTAATGGGATGACAGTAGGGTAAGTGTGAGGTTTGGTGCACCTTAAAACCGGGTTAAACCCCCAGTGGCCTGTGTTGCCACTGACCGTTCCGAAGCGGTATCCCTATTGTCAACCCTTTTGTGTTTGTGATGTCGTTTGCATTTTTTATTACTTTTGCCTTCTCGTTTGTCTGTTTGCATGTCTGTTTTTGTGTTTTGTGGTTGACAAATCTGCGACAAGTGGTTCACAGTTCGTACCCATAGGGATTCCAACAATTTGTCTATAAACGGTCGTTCCATACCTGACGAAAATATTATCTAATAGGAAGATGAGTGCTTCACAAAAGTGTAATTGTCTAAACTGCCGTTAGTAAAAACGCTTTAATGTTATTACAGGCCACAAATGTAGTATTTTCCCTAGCGAATGTTTTCTGAATTAAAGGAATAAGCTTGTCTTTGATAAGGTGATGTGGTAAGGTTTGTATATAGTGTAGAGAAGTCGTAAGTGCTAATAGATGAAACTTGACGTTTATTGCACATTTTATCAAGAACGTCTCCTCTCAATTGTTATAGACCAAAACAAATTAATCCCAGACTTTTCATAAGGTTTATCACAATATTGTTAAACGTGATCTTTAACGGCAGTAAGACAAGAAGTAAAATGTTTGGAGATGTTTGTTGTGGTGCAGGCACTAGAATTCGAAATAAAGCGGGCCTTACACGGATTTTTATGTAATTTAGGAATTCAGTACATAGTTTGCAGTTTGTTCTGCTTTTCGTCTACCCCAGCCTTGAAAGTAGTGCACCGAGTGATATGTGTGGAATCAAAATCATCCTCAGTAGAATGAACTGGAGTATACGAATTAGATAAGTTAATGTTCAACTGTTGAAAATGTTTTAGTCGATTTATTGGTGAAAAAGTGCCAAATTTATAGCTGTGGAACTATTCTTATGTGTTGATAAACTGGTCATATGTAAAGTGTATAGGTCACACACCTGCATGGATAACCAGATATCAATAAATACTGATAAAGGTGATCCTTGGAGAGCAACAAACACAATTAAGAGAATAAAGCAGCAGACTCGGTTTTATTGAGTCTATACATCAAGTATATATGGTCAAATACGACGAACCATGATATCAAAGATCTATCATAGTGACGCTCCCGTATTAGCCTTTAGAATTCTAAGCAGTAGAACTTCCAAGCTCGATGTTTGTTTCAATAATCACATTCAGGGTGGTATTTGCTGCACTCTCACGCCACTCTTGAAAGGGCAATACAGGTTCATTTGAAAGAAATTTGCTGTCTTTTCATGACTATTGTGTGTATAACTATATAATAAATATGACATAATGCATTATATTACTCAACTATCATAGTTTCAGAGAAGAATATTGTTCAAATATTGTTTTATACAACCCTAGGTAACACTGTGACTGCTGCGGTCACAGTATGAAGGAGAAAAAATGACCTAAGGCTCACCATTTGAACAAACTTGATAGAGGACCAAACGCTAATGCTACATGCGAAATATTATACCTCTACGCCTTGTGGTTTCATAGTAGAATTATCAAATGTTCCCCATATAAGTCTATGGAAAACATGTGAACTCTCATTATACAACCCTGGACCCCCAGGCACCCCAACCCCGTTGCCCACATTGGTGCGGCCATGTTTGGCCACTTCATTTGAACAAGTTTTACAATATATTATTTAGCTATCACTAGTAAGCAAAGTCCAGTCAAAAATAGAGTTTGCAGTTTTTGAGAAGATTTTGTTTTTATTGTTATCTTCTATTTTTAGTAACATGTGAACTCTCATTATCCAACCCTGGACCCCCAGGCACCACCCAACCCCGTTGCACACATTGGTGCGGCCATGTTTGGCCACTTCATTTAAACAAGTTTTACAATATATTATTTAGCTATCACTGGTAAGCAAAGTCCAGTCAAAAATAAAAGTTTGCAGTTTTTGAGAAGATTTTGTTTTTATTGTTATCTTCTATTTTTAGTAACATCTTGGAACTAATGTTGACTGGAATGACACTAATCTAAGGATTGTTCATGGTCAAAATCAGTCAAGCCGTTCGTGAGAAGTACTTTAAAGCAAATGTTAAAAAAGGAAGGCGGTCGAATGGTGATCCAAATAGTTCACATTTGAGCGCTGCTTAATTAAAAAATAATGCCCCTTTTGTGGGCTTCATAATTATCATACTTAAAAATGAAGGTCAATCATTAAACATACTTCAATATTATCTTGTTACTTCTTATATCTTGTTACTGCTTATATTTTGAAACTTTTTTTCCAATTCAAAATAACATAATATTAAGATTAATTAAAAAAATATATATTAAAAATAGGGGTACCCCTTTTAGGGCCTCACTTCCCCAAGAGACTTGCGAAAGACCAATTGTGTTTTAAGTTGAACAAGAAATTTTAGTTTTATTGTCTAGTTCTATTCTATTGTCAACCCTTTGTGTTTGTGATGTCGTTTGCATTTATTATTACTTTTGCCTTTTTGTTTGTCTGTTTGCGTGTTTGTTTCCGTGTTTTGTGGTTGACTGTCCTCCTTGAATGCTACTTTCCCTGTCCGATCTTTTTATATTTCTTAATAGAAAAATGTCAACCATAAACACGCATTAATACAAACAACAATTACATGGTTAGTCAGAATTGAATTGAATTTTTCTGGAGTTTATAGTCGCACCAAATTATGACAAATTTCCAGCTTTCATTGGTGGAAGGAGATACCATGTGCACCTCCGCCTAATGTTCGTACACAGGCGGGCACTTGGGTAGTACCACCAGCTGGATACCTTCAAGGTTAGTCAGAAGCAAGGTAAGTGGCATCACAAACACACACGCGTTGTCTATAGGACTACTGCCTTCGAACTGTCAGTGGCAAAACGGCCGCTAGGTAGTCTGGTGCAAAGTGATTTGTTTGCATGTTTATAATAAAATAACAGTACGGGCGCTAAATAATGTAATAATATTAATAACAATCTGTTTACTGCCAGTTGAATGTGAACAGTATGCCTAATTATGTAACAGTATCGTGTTAATGGTAAAATAAACACATGCAATGTCTGCTTTCCATTTAGTGGAACTGAATGTAATATGTAAAAACTGTATCACGTCCCGTTTGGCTAATATACAGGAAAAAGCATAGTCGAAGTTTTCAAACACAATACCGATAGGGTAATGTGTTCTTGCGAAGTCGCTATACACTGCTAGGTGCTTATGATACACTGTATGTTACAACACGGATGAGTTATGATCTTGTTTCAAACTCTGGTACTATGAACATTGTGCACCTTTTCATCTTTTTAACACGTTTAGTACCTAAAACAAGATATAGGGACCTATAGAAACCACACCGTCCAAACGCAATGTCATTGTAGGTCCGCACTGTACTACAAACAAGGAGCAATATTTAATTATACAATGAAAAAAACAAAATACAACAGAAATGGTACTGAAGACAGGGTTACCTACTTGGAACGTTCAGTAGGCCTACAGGCTAGCTTGAATCGATTTTATGTGTACACAATCCTCGCTATTATCCTATCTTCAGTGCCCAAATAGACAAGACAGTGTAAACTAAACTGCATCCCACAAGTCAACATCCAGAGAAACTAACAAAAAAACACTAATATGTTGTAAAGCTATATAAAACATAAAATAAGAAATATCTCAGGATGTATCAAAATTGTACTAAACAATCGCAGCTGTTGCAGCCAAAGAAAAAAACAATCTAGGGAAACCCGAGGGACCAACGCTCATGCACCTCCTCCCTTGGTCGGGTTTTCAGTAGGTGAAATCATAGAGGTCCAGTCATCGCATAAGGGAAACGTGAAGCGTATTGACGGACTATATATGGGTCATTCACTAGACATGCAGTGTTGTAATACAAAGGGTCAACAATATCAATGCCAGGTCGCAGCTTTTTCTCAAAATTAATTAATTGGCTGTCTTTCTTTTTATCGTTTTGTTTGCCACTTAGAAAGTTGTATTCATTATCGATCTAAATATAATGTTCTTTGAAAAACGCACATGAACACTAATCCTATTTAATTCTGTTTTGTCCAAAATAATCTTGTTTTTCCTAGCTACCTCTCTTAGAAAGAATATGCGTATAATGTCTAAAACTGAATTAGGTGTGCGCCTTGGAACGAAACAAACACATCAAATCCTGCATATCCTGCAATTTACTTGTAGATGACTCTCGCATTCATTCAAACATAAATTACCAATTGCTTTTCTAGGAACACAAGCTGGTTAAGCATCGATATTCGACAATATAGATGGTTTTAGATAGCATTTGACATAGTAGCCATGAGAAAGACATGGAAACCGAAGTGTTATACCTAAGTTTAGATTCGTTCAAGTATTAATAATGTATGTCGTATAAAAGCTTTGTATTGAAACAGATGTGTTTCTCGCTAAATTACATTTAAATGTCACTATATTATGCTTGACACGTTGCAAGTATGCCAGCAGACATCGATTTATACGATTTATAAAGGTTGCCAAGAGCAGAACCAGGAAGGTATGGAGGACATGTATCTTACGAACTTTTACACTTTCACACAGATAATGTATTTTCTCGTGGATTTTAGATCGGAATAAAACAGAAACGGAGCATATGTGTTATGCAACAATGTAAATACTAACATTACAAGAACATGCATTAAGCAATCACATTACAAACACATTCACTCTAACGAATTGTATACAGTTATTGAAGACATATTAAATTATTGCTTACTAATATTATTATTATGTTGTTTTATTGACTGTTTAAGAGTTATTACTATAATTATTATAATTATAACCCATAATTACATGTATGTGTTATCAATTTAAATGACTGCACTTTAAATGACTGTGCAGTAGCTATTGCTTATTTTAAAGGTATTGTCATTCGCAAATGAATTCTGAAGGTGAAAATTAACTTGTTTTGTTATTACCGAGGTACCCACAATTAAAACCGTCTTCTTCAGAAGTAAAACAAATCCACCTTCTTGTGCCTTACTGACGTAAATGGGCTCCGCTTTCAATAATTTAAATCATTTTGTTAAAGTTAACTAGTCAGTTGTTAAAAAGATTGCTTGTTTACCTTTGGGCAATGCCTCTAATTCATCACCTGTTGTCTTGCCGTTTTATTTATCCTTGTAATTGTTGTTTGTTTCAATGCGTATTTTAGTTGACTGTGATCCATTAGTGTTACATTTCGACTTTTAATCTACTTCTGTTCTTGTATGTTCTTTGCTCCAAGATCCCATTTTTAATATGTATTATTTCATTTTTGTTAGGCGATAATTTAACTGGGGTGCTATGCATAGAGTTTATCACAATCATAAACATAGTACTTGGTGTAATTTATTGTAATTTGTTCTAACGTATTTAAAACCAACGTTTCAATTTTGCTGTACTTTTTCAGAAAGAAGTTGTTATTCCGCAAAGTAACGTAATCCGAAATGTAAGATCAGCTAGTAATAAGCGTTCCTTCGTGGTCCGACCCCTTCTCCAAGAAGCGAAAACGGTTGTCTGGATTATGAAATAAAACCTTGATTGATAAAAAGTTTGTATATTATTTTTGTAAAATTAAAAACTTTAAGAGATAATTTTAAAAAGGTTATCGCATTTTTCAGAAAAACAAATGTTTTAAACGTGTTGTCGAAATGTTCTATTTCATGCTGAAATAATAAACAATTGATATTATGTATGTTAAAATGTATATCAAATAAACATACTCGCTAGTCATTTATACTGTAATGTTCAAAGAGGAAAAACAAAACCTGGATGAAACAGTACATGAAGTTCATGATGATGAGGACGGATATTAATTAATTATATGGATATATAGAAGGATAAAAATATCGGACAGGGAAAGCAGCATTAATGGACGACAGTCAACCACAAAACACAAAAACAAACACGCAAACAAACAAACGAAAAGGCAAAAGTAATAAAAAATGCAAACGACATCACAAACACAAATGTTTTAATTAAAAGAGCCTCAGGGTCAATGCCATGTTTATGATAATCTTTGATACATGACAACTCAGTTTATTATTTTATTAATATAACATTGTTTACATTGATATAGAGTGTATTGAATTACTGCTAGAAAACAAACTAATATCGCGAGACCGAAAGACAAATGAAATTATGCCCAATTAAACGAGTGGTGTGTTAAACTATCGACATAGAGTGGTGTGTTAAACTATCGGACAGAATATCCGATTGGATTAAATGATAATATATATCAGGGAGACAATGTTTCAAAATGAAGCAAACCACATAACATCAAAAACACAAAGGTGTTGACAATAGAGCTACCGCCTTGTAACGGTCAAAAGCAAACAGCCCGCTGGGGTTATTTAATCCGGTACACCACGCCTCACTTTTACCCGATTTTCATCCCAATAAAACGGGATCATCTCACAATCAAAGAGGAAAGCATAGAGGTGAATTGTAAATGGGTCAGCCACTAAACATGCTATGCGTTGTAAAATGATATGGTCATAACCTCTTTTTATAAACATGTTAACACGTTTAATAGCGATAGTATGAAAACGATTATAACCAAGGATGAAACGAAGTTTGTAAATCACGTCAGCATAGCAATCAGGTGGTGATAGCATAACTAGACATATGTTTTATTTCTTGTCTTTCATAAACCAAGTTCATTATTTGTACTTAAAAGTCAACGGCCATTGTTTTAAATGCAGCCTGTCTGTTACATGTATGAGACAAGCACACTTTCATTAGAATACCATTGAATGTTCATGAGAAACTAGTTCTAGCCCCCGACTCCTTAATACTTGTACATTATGTATATACACATGTATTATCAAACACAGTTGATACGAAGCTTAAGAAATAACAGCACCCAAACGCAATGGCATCGTAGATCTGCACAGTACCAACAATAAACAGCAAATTAATATATACATACAATGATAAAGCCAATACACAGAAACAGTGGTGAAGACAGGGTTACCGACTTGGAACGGTCAATGGGCCGGATAGCTTAAGTCGATTTTAAGCGTACACAACCTCGCTATTATCCTATCGGCAGCGCTCAGATTGACAAGAGAATGTAAATAAAAGTACATCCCATCAAAAGGAAACAACAACAAAGTTCACATCTAGAGAAATAAGCAAAGGATACACGTATATGTTATTGTAAATATATATAAACAAACAAAAACAAATTGGAAACACCTCAGTATGTATCCACAGAAAGAAAATCAAGAGTACGACCAGAAAACCCGAGGGACAAAGTAGAGATGTGTTAAAGCAACTGCCGATTTGATAAGAATTATGTCATCATTTACAATGGAAATTATCTGGACCTGCCCGTTAAAGATTGTACTGAACGTTAATGTTGGACAAACATTTACATTATATCTAAATTGTAAAACCCTTTAGGAAATTATGCGTTAACGTTTAATTGATTCGTGTCATTTGAGTGTTTCCTTAAGTTGATAAACCGCATCAACTACCTACTACGTTGTTCATTTAGTTCACGTAGAATCTGAGATGTTACTGGGATAATTATCGCCCTCGCAAATATCATATGATAAAGTAATCAGTTAAGATCGATGGGGCCAGTTCCGTAACGGTAGATTTAGATTAATGATATAACCATATACAATTGACTGCAATGTTAAAGGAAACAGAGAAATTGACGAAGTAAGATATAATGAATGCAATTTTATATAAAACAAAAGTAATTTTCCCGTGAAAAATTGATTTTCAGACGTCTGCGAAACCTAAAGTGAGAAAAATGGTTCTATGGAAATCACAGCAACCAAACGCAATGGCACAGTAGAAAAGCACTGAACCACAAACAAAGACGGGCGACGTTGTTCATGAATAAAAATACTATTTTAGAAGAATGTGCTGTAATTGGTAATCGATACATTGTACAGGGAACCAGTATACTCTTATTCTGCTGAAGTAAGGTTCGATACACGGTACAAGGAACCAGTAGAATCTTATTCTGCTGAAGTAAGGTTCGATGCATTGTACAGGGAACCAGTATAATCTTATTCTGCTGTAGTTGGTAATCGATACATTGGTACACGAAACCAATATAATCTTGTTTGTTAGATAATATAATCTAGCGGGGATATCTTTATTTAAACTGTCCCATTTTGTTGGGATGACAATAGGGTAAGAGTTAGGTTTGGTGCGCCCTAGAACCTAGTTTAAACCCCCAGTGGCCCTTTTTGCCACTGACCGTTAAAAGGTGGTAGCCCTATTGTTAACAGTTTTATGTTTGTGATGTGTCTTGCCTTTTAGTCATCTTTAAAATTGTTGTTTGTTTCTGTGCGTGCGTTTGGTTGACTGTGGTCCTTGAATGCTGCATTGTATGTTCGACTTTTATATCTATGTATATTCTTCTGAAGTAAGGTGTTTTCCTATTTGGCAATTAGGCCAATTTTTGAGTGCGTAGGCTTTAATTAAAGAATGTTTGATGTTTTTAAGCACTCTTCAGTACTCAATTATCCTTTTAACAATTTCAAATTTTGCCAAGCAATGCTCTTTTATGGATGCTATCCTTAAAGGGAGGTTATTTGATGATTTCTGTTAATCAAAGCTGCTACCTACATATCGGTGTTGGTCGATCTAATTATTATATATAAATAATTTATTATTTCACGTGTTGCTGTCTATATAATAAGGGAACAAAAACGGGTAGTTTTTAATTTTGCTCATTATATTTAGTATAGAACCTTTCCTACTGTGACTCCAATACTCATAATTGAACCATCATGGTGACATGACAGAAGTTTACTTCCTTAAATAATTCCTCAAATAATTATAGATAATGTGAGGAAGAAAACATACAGTAAACATTGGTTTTACAGTCAATGCCTTAATTGCACATTAACGAAATGCAATGCAATTCCATCTGGACAGTCAAATACAAGTGCATTTCTGATAGATTTTCTTAACTGTTATCGTTACCTAAAAAGTTCAACCAAAGGTAGTGTACTAAATCAATTATTATGAAATGCAATTAAATCAATTAAATCGCTAATGAACAGTAAAACACAAACTCATTTAGATGAGAATTCCTGAAATTCTACTGGATAATTGCAACACAAATTCATGTAGAGGAGTGTTTGATTTTAACAGTATAATAGCGTCATGGACATATGTTTGTTGTGTTTGTCGTAAGATTCTTGGTCATGATCACTTCATACTATCTTTGTTAACTTGTTAAAGGTTTATCAAAAGAGGTTCTGACCCCATCATTTTGCAACGTACTGCATGCATGGTGGTGGACCCTTTTACAGTTCGCCACTATGCTTCCTCTTTAAATGTACGATGACCGGACAGGCTGTGGACCCTATGATGACGCCTACCTAAAAGCCCATTGGACGGTGGCGTTTGATGTTTGTCTATGATCTTTCTTGTCGTGCCCTTAATGGTGTATTCTCTTGTTGGTCTGTCTTCTGCCAAGTCATTGTGTACCTTCATTGTCGATTGCTAGGCTATTGGTTTTGTGTAGTATATTTACACGAGCATATTTGCGAGCATATTTGTGTTTTACTTATATTGTCTATTGATGCTGCCTTGTTGGTTAGAGATTAGATCATGGCGGGATTTCTTTACACTGTCCATTTTTAATGGGATGAAGTAGGGTAAGTGTGAATTTGTTGCACCCTAGAACCGGTTTAAACCCCAGTGCCTACTTTGCCACTGGCCGTTCCAAGGCGGTATCCCTAGTGTCAACCACTTTTGTGTTTGTGATGTCGTTTGCTTTTATTATTACTTTTGCCTTCTTGTTTGTCTTGTTTGTCTGTTTGGGTGTTTGTTTGTGTGTTTTGTGGTTGACTGTCCTCCTTGAATGCTATTTTCCCTGTCCGATCTTTTTGTGTTTCTTTGTAAGTGTACACGTGTAGTTCTTGCATATTAGTTCATCGCAGCGGTTTGAATCCCACCGGAGCTCGACTTATAAGTGAGAATGAGACGAGTCTTACGGATAGCGAGAGGTATGCAGTACAGTACTGTTTTTCCCAGGAATATGCAGTAGTTTACCTGCACCACTAAATATCGACCGTCATACATAGCTTAAAATCTGCTGGAAAATGTCGTTCATGTTCTTTATTGTACGAGCCCAATATAGGTGGCTTTGAAGTAAAATACCGCTTAAACCGGTGCTAGTGGGCGTGAGAGGTTGCTTCTTTCATTACTTCTCATAAACAGACTCAATAAAACCGTGTCTGCTGCTTTATTCTCTTAATTGTGTTTGTTGCTCCCAATGGATCACCTTTATCAGTATTTATTAACATTCACACTATCGTTCGTTTAGTGCAGTGAGGCGGCTGTAAAAAGTCTCCCGTGCTACGAATCAGTAGTGTTATTTTACTGGTCCTTTAGGACCAACGAGCCCAATATAGGTGGCTTTGAAGTAGAATACGCTTAAGCCGGTGCTAGGGGGCGTGAGAGGTGTTGCTTCTTTCATTACTTCTCATGAACAGACTCATAAAACCGAGTCTGCTGCTTTATTCTCTTAATTGTGTTTGTTGCTCCCAATGATCACCTTTATCCGTATTTATTTGTGTAGTTCATTTTGTTTAGGGCACTACGGGGTAGCTTATGTTGTTTAGGGCGCCACGTGTAGCTTATATTGTTTAGGACACTATGTGTAGCTTATGTTACCACGTGCAGCTTATGTTGTTTAGGACACCACGTGTAGCTTATGTTGTTTAGGGCACAACGTGTAGCCACGTGTAGCTTATGTTGTTTATTGCACCACGTGTAGTTTATGTTGTTTAGGGCACCAGGTGCAGCTTATGCTAATTAGGACACCACGTGTAGCCACGTGTAGCTTATGTTGTTTAGGGCACCACGTATAGCCACGTGTAGATTATTTTGTTTATTGCACCACGTGTAGCTTATGTTGTTTAGGGCATAACGTGTAGCATATGTTTTTGTGACATATTTTGTTGTCATTTATTTTATTCAATGAGCAGCATTGTATGTATGTGTGTGTGGGCGTGCGTGCGTGTTTGTGTGTGTCTGTCCATGTATCCAAGTAAGACACATTTCACTAACACAGACACAAATGGTCGCCACTAATATACTACCAAGCTGGCACCAGGAAGGCATTAATGGAAAATTACACAGTCTATAGTACATCATGTCGCCGTGTACATTAGCTTTTCGTGATGAAATCACAAAGTTTGTCAATTTAAACAAGGATTCCTTCACACAGAAAATAAGCGTTTCGCATTTTATATTAGATAGTTACACTACGTTTATACATGCTGGATTATAGCATTATGCCTAATAAGCGTTCGAAACGACAAACAGCTTCAACAAATATAGGTGGTATAATAAAGGTCGGATCTTGAAGAACGAGTGACTACGTAAGGTGATTGGTTCGAGGATCTTGAAGAACGAGTGACTACGTAAGGTGATTGGTTCGAATCTTCTTTACAACTCGTTGTTTCTGAAGTATATTTAAGCCTATTTATCCATGCTACCTTTACTAATGCTAGAAAAAAAACGGTATTTCTTATATACCGATTTTGTTGATGTTTGCCTTACTTAAACTTCTCTTTTTTTTTCTTCAGCCATTCTACAAGATTGTATTGGCCCATTTATTTGGCTATTAACAACATGGATAATAATATGCTAATATGAGAGCAAAATCAATACATGTATTACATAAATACTCTCTCAACTCTTTCGCTCATTTTGTAAAAACTGCTTTCAAATCTTATAATTTCTTAAAGCATTATTTTAACTTAACTTTTACTTAAACATTGTTTACTTAAATAGATCCGTCCTTGAATGCTGCTTTCTCTGTCCGATATTTTTATCCTTCTTAATCCTAACGCATTCATGTTCATGAGATTCAATCATTTAAAGTATAGCGTTAAATCTAGAGAATGGAAACTACTTATATGGAAATATAATTGTCTGTATATGCTCTATTTCTTTCGAAAAAATCGATTCATTAAATAGATATCCAGAACTGTTAAAATAAGATATAAAATCAAACAGAGAAATTAGCATTCAAGGTCGACAGTCAACCACAAACACACACAAGTAAAGAACAGCTTTACAGAGGAATAAAGGGCACAATAAGACAAACACAAAACAGCTGACAATCGGGCGACCGCCTTGGAACGGTCACTGGCAAAAAGGACGGTGGGGGTTTATACAAGTTCAATGGTGCATCAAATTTCACTCTTACCTTATTGTCATCCCAATAAACGAAAGTGTAAATAAAAATTTAACCACCAGGTTATAAACAAGGCAACATTAATATACACTATAAGTAAAACACTAGAGTCCACTTTATATAAGGTTCTCTATCATTCCTCGTAAACACGTCACTCGATGTGAGGATCCTAAACCCGCTATATATAATGGACTGTTCTTTCTTTGAATTAAGACCATTGTGACAAAGAGCTACTCGCAGGCTGATCTGGGTTTGCAATGGACGCAAAGGTTTATTTTAGTCGTCCTTAGCGGGTTAAGGTTTAAACAAAGATAGAGAGCTCGTCAAATAGGTATCTGCATCTTGTGAAATCTTTCTGGCATGACAAAAGTAATCGAAAAGGAAGAGGTTTCGATTAGCACGGAAGTCATAACTAGAATTTAAACGGTTCAGTTGGATTACCTGTCTATGTAAATGACTTGTATAATATACAGTACAATTAATTAGATAACAACAAATATGCGTGCTAATCTGAAAGACAGGAATGTGATGAGATGATAAATTTTACTTAGAAAGAAATAGTAGCGTTTGTTCCATTGTTTACCTATCTATATAAATGAGTTTGCACTATTAAACAGTATAAGAGTATTATGTACAGCTTTCAGCAAACTATATTTAGAAAATATATAAAAAAATCTACAATTTTTACAATTTTACAATAATTCGTTTGCTAATTTCTCTCGATGTGGCCTTATGTCAGAGGTTTCCTTTTATGTACTGTTATGTACACTGCATTGTTAATTGAGCGCAGATAATAGGATAATAGCGAGGTTGTGTAAACTAAAAATCGAATTTAGCTAACCAGAAGGTCATGTTGCTTACTGACCGTTTCAAGTCGGTAACCCTTCTTCACCACTGTTTGTATCGTATATTGTCATTGTATATTAATGTTTTTTCATTTTTTTTATTTCTATGAAAATATAATTTAGTAAAATTTAATATGCTCCATTCTATTCGAAGAACATTCTGAAAATAGATTCATTAAACATATATTCCAGCATCGTTAAAATTCCTTGAAGTAATATGCTATGATATATTATTCCTCTAAATTTCTTCACTCGATGTAAGAATTACGACAGAGAGTTGTAAAAAGACAGCATCTTGT